>VACF01001564.1:0-21491 GCA_006891605.1 Pleurozium schreberi | reverse complement strand
GATTAATGAGCAAAAAGTTATGAGGAGTTTTAGTTTGTAGGGAAGTATGGAGTTTCTAAAAAACATACATTAGATGGGTTTCCAGCATTGTGGAGATCTGCGAGTTGTAAGGCCTTGGGAACTGCTGTAAACTGCCTGCTGATGTGGTCGAGCGACTGCCACATCGGCAAATTTTAATTTTTTTTTTAAAAAAAAAAAAAAAAAAAAATCTTTTTTTTTTCTCATTTCACGAATGTAAATTTTTTTTTTTTTTTTTTTTTTTTTTCAAAATTTTTCTATCGGGAATGTCTCGGGAACGGCTGTTCCCCAAAACTGGCGGGGGGATCAAGGTTGGGAACAGGCCCGAAACGGCCCTCCCCACCCCCGAGAAAACATCTAATGAAAGTGATCGGATCAACACGACCAAATCAACAGAAAAACTGAATTTTCTACTAGTGAATGTACGTGTAGATAGCACTGGATTAATTGACCCCGTTGGAGCTAAGTTTAGGTTGAAATGTGAATGAACACTATGAAGATGTTGGGATGTTGGAAAAGTTGGGTTGAAATTATAGGGCAATGTCCGAGAAGGGCATTGCATGTAAAAAGGGCCAACGAGGAGGGTGGAGCCTAGCGAGGAGGCACTCTTTTGCACGCAATGCCCGACGACGAGAGCCATTGGCCCGGCTTAAACCATTGCCGGGAAATGCAAAACTTTGGATGATTGAAAAAAATTTGGATGTAAAATCCGTAATGCCCAATTACGCAATTTTGCCCGCGTAATTAGGAGGCATGAAGGGCATGAAACCCTAATTACTCCGTAGAATCCTTCCGGGCAATGAATGGCGCATTTCCCGGCAGTGGATTACGAGAACGGTAAGGACACCGGGTCTTTTTAGTACGTGGGAAATGAGACAACCTTGAATTTGGTTGTTGATTCTCCTGGACCCTGTCAAACTGACAGATGAGTTCCTTGCCTTACTTTCTCAAAGGATCTGGTAACTTGTATCTTGAAGTGCTTGTGTAAGGCACAAAAAGGGAACACTTGCAAGTATTGATGGGCTTCTGCAGTTGTGTCCCGAGTTTAGTGGAGGATGGGGCTCTTCAATGTAGCTTATGAATGCGATGCTTGGTAGTAGTTTTTTCCTTTTTTTTTTTGATACACACAAGTTGCATGGCAACATGCGGCAATTTTCCAATCAAGTGTGAGGGGCTTTCAAAGCAGGGGATTGAACCGCCAACCTCTCCATTGAGTTTGGCTACCTTCACTACAAGAGAAAGGGGTGTTTTAAGTGAGTTTTAAAGTATAGTCCTAGACACGAGATTTTAAGCAATGACCTTTAAGGAGATTTTCAATAAAAAATTTTATTGAAAATCTCCTTAAAGGTCATTGCTTAAAATCTTGTGTCTAGGACTATACTTAAAAACTCACTTAAAACACCCCTTTCTCTTGTAGTGCTTACACCATCATCCTGGTAGTTTAGAGTCATTTTAGACCGTGCTTGGTAGGTTTTCATAGTCTGTCAACTTCTCATAATACAATAGAATCTCCCTTACTCAATACTCAATGGAGAATACTCAATAGACAATAGGTCCCGAACCAATCTGACAAATTGGTTTACAAGGTTTATTGGCTAAGAGAGGGTCGGATTTAGTCACAACCTTCATAACGTGGTTCAGTCTAGGACCAGTCTAACAACATTGGTTTATAGAGGTTTATTGGCTTAGAGAGCTTCTATTGTACGTTGTTTGAAAGTGTTTCATTTATGAATCTTCATTGTTAAGTTTGAAGTCAATTATGTAGCAACTATGGGCCACATTAATTGCATGTTTTGTTCTAATTCAGTCCAAAATCTCCTCTTGAGGGTGGAATTGAAGAGGTTATGCTAACCTCACTCAATGATCTATTTTTGATCAATGATCTACCATTGATCTCACTCAATGGTCACAATTCGAAAAGATTGATACAATTTATCAAAATATTGTTTTTTTTTTATCAACTTGGAGCAAATTTCTAGAAGCTGAAAACAAGCCTTGGACATTTAGGGATGAATATCAAGAGCAATTAAGTTAGAGTCTACGGTGGAGCCTTGCTTCCTTCGATGACAATTTTTGTGCGAGTAGGCTATTGCTGCCGGCTTTTAGGATTGCCGAAGAAGCTTGAGCGGAGGCTGAAGCTGGCAAGAAGGCCAGCTAGCTTTTTGAATGGTTGGAGATTGTTTTTCTAGGACCCTGTATCATCGCTTACTCTTTTTCATCATAGCTAATAGAGTGTGTGAGCAAGTCATCTATAAGCTTGCATCTGTGTCATTACAAACCAGTAAAGGTAGGTATTAAAGATATGGTAACGACCAACTGATATTAGAGGTGATGATATCAATAGATTTTTGTCAAGAAGTGACCAGATCAACGCAACCAAATCAATGCCTACACAAGGCCGGGAAGGGAAAAAGAGTGATTGAACCAGAGTGAAGGGCAGGACATGGATGAATCAGTGACGGGGCTAGGAACTATTTGGAGGAGGTATGATTGCACTTTTTGAAGGTCACGAGATTGAATAATTTTCAATTTGGTCTTGTGATTGATCTCTGATAATGTTTCTTTATGAGTTGATATTTGTCACAAGCTTTGCTAAATATGAGACGCATGTTTTTTGTTTGGGGCAATTAGCTCCTGCTCTATCCTGTACATTGTGCAAATTTAGGGTTGTGTTATTACCGTATTTAGGGTCATGTTTTTGGTCCTGCCCTGCCTCCCTTTGAAAGGAAGTGTCGGCAGGGGGTAGTTCTCCCTCTTGATTATAATTTTGCACATTATCTAAGGTAGTTTGCTCTAAAAGCGCCCATGTTGTGAAAGCGATCATGATGCAGAGGTACATTTTGCTTTCTTTAATGTACCAATGGTGTACACTTCAAGAGGTGGTCGCTTCCAGTGACCACTGCATTACAACTTTGAAAATTTGTAACTAATTCTTTGAAGGTCCAGAACATATGAAACGACTTGGGTTAAATGTCAGTTCCTTTTTTCTTCCTATGAAAATTTACTGAAAATTGTTTCAAGGAGTTTAGCTTCCCAAAGAACGCAATCAGCTCTTACATGGTCGAAGTCTAGGGTTTGAAGGCGGCAAGGATATGTAGTTCGCTTAATTACAGTTGGTCAAAACGCCGACATTCAAAGACACTGAAACAAGCTCCGATCGATTAGGCGGAGGATGCAACTCCTGCAGAATCCTNTTACAAGGTTTATTGGCTAAGAGAGGGTCGGATTTAGTCACAACCTTCATAACGTGGTTCAGTCTAGGACCAGTCTAACAACATTGGTTTATAGAGGTTTATTGGCTTAGAGAGCTTCTATTGTACGTTGTTTGAAAGTGTTTCATTTATGAATCTTCATTGTTAAGTTTGAAGTCAATTATGTAGCAACTATGGGCCACATTAATTGCATGTTTTGTTCTGGTTCATTGCAAGAAACACCTACCGTTTTGTGTACACTTTTGCCATAGTACTCATGAATTTTCAGAATTACTTTAAAATTAGAAGAACAATTTTTTTTAAATACAAAAAATATATTTAATGTATATAGTATATACCTTTATGATGAAGGTACCCTAGGAAGGAAAAGCATAGAAATTTTWTCTAACTAGGTGAACTAGAAAAGTGCAAAATCTCATGAAAATATATACTTTCACTACTAAGATAAAGGGGGGTTACAACGTTTTTTCAGCAACGTTTTGGGGGCTTCTAGGAATAAAGCAACGTTTACCTCAACAAAAGCAATGTTTGGCAAGAGTCAATTTTCTGAGCAAAATCTCGGCAATGTTTAGTGAAAGAACTTCCAAGGACTAAGATCCCAATGAGCTCCCATCTTCATTCTTTATTGAGGACATTATCCCATAAGCATTGTGCTTGGTGAGACTCCCATGAAGTATAATATGCTTGTCTCTCTCCAACAATTTTACAACACATAAAGTGTACGATATATTGTATGTTATAATACATTGTATATTATACATAGTATAATATAAATCCTATATATAGTATATTGGTGTTTCATAGGTTTAGAATATTAAACATATAAATTGACAAATTATTGGGAACAAATGTTCTCAAAAAAGAGAACAAGTAAAATAACATGAAAACTCAAGTTCACTTGTTCCCATTTACACAACAAACTTTGCAAAATGCATGTACCAAGCAGACGTTGCTTTATCTGAACAATGTCTCTAGCCAAGCTTAAAACAATGTTTATAAGCCCTTCCAAGTTTGCTTTTCTAGTGTATCGAGCAACGTTTTGGGTCATGCAAAGGGTGCCATTGACATTTTAATTTGTAAAAAATAGGAAAAGAATTTTTTTCAGAAGTAAAAAATTGGTAATTTGGGAAGAGCTCATGGTGATGAGATTTCACCCAAAAAATGGTCTTAGAACCATCATCAATGTTTTGAAATTGCGCGCAATGGGAGTACTGTTTGCACTCATGTGGAGGACATAAAATAATAAATTTTTAGATTACCTTTGATAGGTCTATGCTTTTCTACCATGTTAATAGACCATGAAAATTTCAGCTCCAAATCATTAAATTTGGGGACTCCTAACATAGTGAAATCCTCTAAACATCAAAGTGTGACAAATTAGCAAAAATGATTTTTAAATGTTAATTTTTTTTTAATTTTTTTGAAAAATAAAATATATGGTTATCATCAAGTTAGGCATCTCTAATAAAAATTTCAAGTTTATAGGGTTTATGCTTCAAAAGTTATTGAAGATTACAAGAGAGCCATATTGCTTGTGATGGAGAATAGTACAAATGTTTCTTGCAATGACCCTTCTAGCTAGGGATTTTCTATTGGTTTTTGGACAAATGGTTATGTGGCTTTTCTTTCAAGAAGGTTTTGGAGTTCGTGGCTCTTTCATTTTGGAGGCTGGAATAGAAAGAGGCCAATTTCAGTATGAAATTTTGAATATGCAATTTTTGTATGCAATTTTATTTATTTATTATGGCTTTACAAGACGAATGGAATGAGATTTTGGACCATGATTACAGTTTGGCATTTTTTAACTCATTTATCTTTCTTTTTTGTATAGGCTTGAAACTACTTGTTTTGTTTTTGAAGGAATTGGGCATTTTAATTGCCTAAAAAAACCTTGGTTCTGGCAAGCTATACATGTTTCTCAATTGTTGATTCAAATTTACTCTCCATTCTTGATTTAACTCTATTATATTCATTTTTAACCCCTAAAGTCCCAAGGTCTTTCTCCACCAAGAACCACTAAAAAGTGTCACTACTGTAGCAAGGAAAATAATTTAATTTAATTTCTATTTTGCTTAATTAATCATAGGATCTTGTACTAGACTAGTGTAAGAATGCGTGGAATGAATTTCAAATACTTTGATCATGCAAATTGCAAGACATTTGCATTTAAAGTGAAGAAATCAAGGGGGGTTTGCACCTTGCTCGACTAGATTTTTTGGCTTTTTGAATCTTCTTAAAGGATTAGAAATGGTTTTTAAGAGAAATTGTCATAAAATTGCCATTTTATAGTGCATGGTCCAAATTTGAGAATAAAAATTTGTTTTTTTCACTTCAATAGTATAAAAGTGGCCGAGGTGAATTGACTCCCTCCTAAAGTCATTCCAAGGGTGTGTATGAAATTTGTGCTTGATTGATTTATCTTCTACACTCCTTCCCACTAATTTGAGGCCTCTAATTTAGAAATTGCAAATTTGATCATGCATGGCAAATAAAAATATTGAGGATTTTTCCTCAAGGATGACAAGAGTTGGTTTACCCTCGCTGTAAAAGTGAAGCAGACTACATCTGCTCTTAAAGTGATCATTTAACCTTTAAAGGACGGACCTATCACCGTTGGCAAAGGTGGAGTGCAATATGTAGTGCTTGACTGAGGGAAAAATCACTCTTCATGCACATGTTTAGCTTTGGATAAATTGTTCAAACCAATACATGATCCTACCTATTCAAAAATTGCAAGAAGGGCTCCGTGGCACAAAACACTTTCATGTGAAAATCTTTACTATCTTCATAGAATTAGGGCTACCTAAAAATATGGAAGCAATTAAAGACACTAWATTTGACTTCCCATGATGATTGACATATATGTGGTCACTTTCAAAAAAAGAACAGATGAAAATTAGTGAGTGGACACTCACCATATGGGATTTTTGTCATCCAAAGGACAATAAACGTCCTCCGCGTTGTTCAAGGGTTAAAGTTGATTGCCTTTGCAGGAAAGCTAAACCCTTTTAAACAATTTTTAGAAAATCTTCATAGGAAAAAAAAATGCATGATCTAACCCAAGTTGTTTCATATTTTTTGGACCTTCATGGAATTAGTTACAAACTTTTGAAGTTGTGATGTAGTGGTTACTAAAAGCAACCACCTCCTGAAATGTAAATATGGAGTCTAATTTACTCCAAATCATTGCGCAATGTAAAGAGGTTAACCCCTAAAAGCCCAAGGGGTTTGGACAAAACACAAATGTGTTATAAAATATAACTTCTATAACTCTTTTGAAGTTTGCATCAAAGAAGTTTATGTGAAGCACAAAAAGTAGAAGATATCCGTATGGTCAAAGTTATAAAATTATTTTTAGATTCTCTTCAAATGAATTTTGAAAATATAACTTCAAAAATTCACCAAAAATACAATTTCTATCCTTAACACTTGAATTTTTTTTTGATTGGTCAAAATAGTGGTTTCTTTTGAATTGTAAAAAAATGCATAAGATCTGGTCATAAAAATTTCAATTCTTTCATCAAATAGTAAGTTTTTCAACACTAGAAAATTCTAAATACATTGTGCTATTTCTCTTATGATTGTTTTTTGACCGTAGCAATCTTAGTTTTGAATATAAATACTGAAAGACAACCCAATATTTTCAAAGAATAAAAAAAAAAATTTCAAAAAAATTAGCCTCACAATACATTCAAGCCTTTTAGTTGTTATAGTTGCTAAAATATAATTGGTTCAAAATCATTTGAAATTAAATTGAAGTTGTTTGTTGTAGCTTAGAAGATTTGTAACTCTAATTTTGCAACATACAATTCCCCAATCACTTGAATTTTATGCATTCAAGTACATACCCTAATCCTAAAATATTGCTGAGGAAAAAATAAAATTGCTAAGGAAAAAATAAAATTGTTGGGATGATTATTTTTCCTAGAAACTATAGAAACAAATTATGCACCTATTTAGCTTTTAATCCTATAGATAAGCCTTATCACCAAGAGAGTCATCTTAAAAAAATTCTAAAGCTAATTGTAGAAGGTCGTTGAGGTCAAAAAGTGGCTCATGGATGACTCTCAAGACTCCTTTCGGAATGAAAAATACACCAATTGATTCAAAAATTGAATCATTTCAGTTTGGCAAAACACCTTGATGATAGGTCTTGTCTTTTCAGAGTAATAAATAATACTAAAAATAAAGGGAGAGCCCAGACAAACGGCCCTTTCCCCAGCCAATCACGGAACAAAAACGTCCCTGCCCGTAATATACGTCATACGTCTCCCTTACACCGCACGCAACCGACTTGACCCGTGTGAACACAACCCCGTCCACGTCAGATYTTCGAGCGTTCCGCCTCTGGCGAGGAAGCCTTTCACCCACCGCCCTCCTTCASAGTAGGGTTTCTTCCCATTCCTGCCTTTCGTGGCTTGTTGCTTCGGCTTGCGTGCCCATCACCCAACGCATCAAAAGAGGAAGTGTGCAACGTCGATTTGCTATTCTAGCCTCGGGATTCGCGAATCTTCCTCGTGGAAAATCATACATCCCCTGGCCGGCTTTAGAAAGCAAATTGTTCAGACACTTTTCTCAGTGGGGTTTCGTTTTCCGCTTCAGAATTTGCAGCAATCGGAGCAATTTTGCAGCTATGGCGGGACAGCGTTCGCTCGTGTTGCTCCTCGTGGTGTTAGCATGTGTTGGCCTAACWKCGTCGACTCCAATCGCCGACGCAATTCGCCAAGTAACCGATGAAGGACCGGCAACCGAGTTCGCACATGCTTTGTGTGGGGCGAAGGCGCGGTTCGAGAGTTTCGTGAAGGAGTTTTCGAAGGTGTATCACTCCGGGGAGGAGTACGAGCACCGGTTTGGYGTGTTTAAGAACAACTTGCTCAAGGCGTTGAAGCACCAGGCGCTCGACCCGACGGCTAGGCATGGCATCACGCAATTCTCCGATTTGACGGAGGAGGAATTCGGGAACCAGTTTCTTGGGTTGAAGCGACCCCGGAGTGTGGACACCGCGCCGGCCGCGCCTAGTCTTCCCACGGACAACTTGCCGGCCAATTTCGACTGGCGCGATAAGGGCGCYGTCTCCCCCGTGAAGAATCAGGTCATTTTGTAACCCCTGTGCGCATGAATCCCGAAATCTTGGGGTATGGTGATTTTAACTTCGTTGTTGCTTGTATGTTTCAGCAAAGGTAAGGTGATGGTTGTTCTCTGTTATGTTGGTGAGCGGTGACAGGTTGGTTTCTTGACATGTGGGCGGTGGAAGCATTGCGTTTTGTAGATGTCGGTTGTTGTTAGTTCTGAATTTTGATCTTTTGTTCGATCTACTGCGGTGCATGATTCGGGATATCTTGGTTTATACTAATTTGTACTCCTTTATGACGTATTTACTTCAGCAAATKTGAGTTAATGTTCATATTTTACTGTGTTGGTGAGTGGTGTCCAATTGTGGTGTAGACATGGTAAATGTTGGTTTATGATAATTTGTTCTTTCGTTAATGTATTTATCCGCAATTGTGTTACTGAGTGGTTTCTCAATTGTGCTTTAGACCTGCAAATCCTTTTAAATTTTGTATATATATTAATTAATTTCATATAATGTTAATTGATTGGTGCCCAATTTTGTTCTATGCTTGTGTTGGAGCTTCGTTATTACTTGGCGTAGCTGTCTCATGTCGTCAATTGGAGTTAGTATTSTGTGATGGAACTCATACATTTCAAGAATTGGTCTCACACTTGGTATTTGTTGACATTCTGCAGGGCGCTTGCGGTTCTTGCTGGGCGTTCAGCACCACCGGCGCAGTTGAGGGTGCACACTATTTGGCCACTGGCAAGCTCTTGAGCCTCAGTGAACAACAATTGGTGGATTGTGATCACCAGGTGAGCTACTAGTGATTTTGGGACTTAGGGAAACCATTACTGTGGCTTGCAGATTTCCTTGTGTGTTTTTCATTATAAGAATTTGGGGGGTTCTTGTCTTCTGTTTGAGAGGATTTCAATGCAGTATAATATGCATCATTTGGATACTGAGAATTGTTATGAACTGTTGAATTTCGAAGTATTACGATTTTTTTGTATATTTTGTATTATTTTGCTGATTTTTGTGTTTTTGCATTGCAGTGCGATCCTCAGGAAGCGGATGCTTGTGACGCTGGTTGCAACGGTGGTTTGATGACAAACGCTTACAAATACGTGGAGGAAGCTGGAGGTTTGGAACTGGAAGCTGATTATCCTTACACTGGTCGTGATGGAAAGTGCGGCTTCAACTCAAACAAGGTCGCAGCCAAGGTCTCCAATTTCACGAACATTCCTGTTGACGAAGATCAGGTGGCTGCTTACTTGATCAAGAGCGGGCCTCTTGCCAGTAAGTTGCTCTTGCGTTTCCTCTTAAATCAAATTTACATCGTGATTTGTAGGAGACTTGTCTTGAGAGTACGAGAAAAGAGTGTCATGAGTCTTTCATTATGCATCCTTTGCTGAAGTTTGTGGATTTGGTTGCTAAKACATATTTCTTCCATAGTGCTACATTTATTTTGTAAGTAGTGAGCTGTCTGAGAAGTCTGAAATTTATTGCGACTGAGAACCTGATTTGCGCATTGCAGTTGGTATTAATGCTGAGTTTATGCAAACCTACATTGGTGGAGTGTCATGTCCGATTCTCTGCAACAAGAGGAACCTTGACCATGGTGTCCTGTTGGTTGGTTACGGTGAACGTGGGTTTGCTCCTGGTCGTCTTGCTTACAAGCCCTATTGGATCATCAAGAATTCATGGGGCTCCATGTGGGGAGACAAGGGCTACTACAAGATCTGCCGCGGTCATGGGGAGTGTGGTTTGAACACCATGGTTTCTGCAGTGGCTGTCTCCATTGATGCTTAAAGTATCGGCCTCCCGACACCACCAACCCAAGTATGTGTTATCAGTTGAGAAAGGCAACGTAGAGAAATGCACTCAGCTTGCAAACTCTCCCCCAACGCAAGACTGTTCAGGACAGTGTTAAGCGATGATTGAGTGAAAAAGCAAGAGCTGGAGTGTGGTACATAAGAATTCTGCAAGAACCTTTTTGTAACTCTTGGGATGATGATGAGCAGCTGATGATTGAAATATTGAAATAGCGCAGAAACAGTATGTATATCTTCAAGTTGTATAGTTTGGAAAATATTATTCCAGTTCTGACGCTCTTGTTTCTTCCTAAAACTTTTATTAAGCTATTTTTCATTATAAGTAAATGAAATGATATTTCTTCCTTACGCTATGTCCTGATTTGCCTCTCCGTGCTGCAGATTTCTTCCTGCATGAGAGTATTCTTGATATTTTTGTTAAGACCGTAAATGCTGGACTAGCATATTCCGTCATTTTCAGAGTTCAGATACTCTTTGTTGGGGGAGAAAATATTCCGTCCCATAATGCTAGCTCCTTTTCGTCTTTTTATTTTCATTTATTCCCATTGGCTTGTACTCTTTTTTAACTTTAACCCCAAAAGGATGTTAACCCGAAAAGGATGTTGTGATGTTGTGGACAATTAGTGTTTGATGAATGACAAGGCACTCTTGTGTAGCACAAAAATTCAACTATTCATCCTTGGAATTAGTGGTGGAAAGTGGAAATCTTGTACAATACTTTGACTTCAAAAGAGTTCTTTTGGTTTTTAATTATTACCACGGTTTTAGAAATGATGATTTCTACAGGGACCTCCTTTGTCCTTCCAAGGTTAAACCATGGGAATAATTGGCATTAAAAAAAACAAAAGAACTCTTTTGAAGTCAAAATATTGTACAAGATCTCCACTTTCCACCACTAATTCTATACTTGATTTTTTGTCCTACGCAAAAGAATGCCTTGTCATTCATCAAATACTAAACATTTGCATCATCTTTTCTAGATTTAGCAGAGTGTTTCAGACTTGATTTTAGGGTTGAATATGATTTCTTTTCAATCCATATCTTAAGTTAAGTTGTTTATTTTGTTTGTTTGTTATGTTGAGATCTCTAAGACCGTGTTCCCTTGTTGAGTATTTGATACCATCGGAAAGCCTTCGATGAGGAGGGGTTTACGGGCTTAGCTTCATGACATTTTGATCTTTGATGGAAAAGTTGTGGTTTTTTTAAATTATTTTCAAATTAAAAAAAATAATTAATCATTTTTGCTTTTATTTTGGTTTTGGCAACGGCACAAGGCACACTAGTGTGAACCCTTGAAGGACGGACCGGTGGCTGTGGTGGCTGTGGAAACCATGTATTTTTGATATTGTGTGATACCATCTACTTTGAAAAGCCAAATATACTCATTGGAAGTCAAAGTACTAGAAAAGATCTTCCCTTTTCACTTCTAATACCGATGAAAAGCCAAATATACTCATTGGAAGTCAAAGTACTAGAAAAGATCTTCCCTTTCCACTTCTAATACAGAGGATGAAAAATTGCAATTCTCTCATTGGAAGTCAAAGTACTAGAAAAGATCTCCCCTTTCCACTTCTAATACCGAGGATGAAAAATTGCAATTCTGTCCTACACGGTTTGATTCTTTGTCATCTAGAGGACACAAAACGTCCGCAGTGGCGTTCAAGGGTGAACAATAGAAGGATTGGCATGTAGCCACTGATTTCAAGTTTCATTAAGTTTGTTGCCATTTTGCAACTAGATGTGAATGAAAAAATTTATATTTAATTTTCAACAATGAAATTATATGTCCATTGCAAGTCATAAAATTTTCAAGTATTTTTGAATAAATTTGAAACTATTGTGAATTTTATAAGAAAAAATGAAGAAAATTCATAACAAATATAGAATATATTCAAAAATGTTGAGATCTTCAAAGTAGGTGTTAATTATAGTGTATAATATTAGGGTATAAACCTAAGAACTCGTGTCACTCTAAAATTAGAAAACCAATGAACAATGGTTATAGGCCTGATGTTCATATTGCTATGAAATATTGAAATAGTTATGAATTTTTCAAAATTTATGATTGGAGTAGAAATTGCTCTTGATAAGCTTCATTTCATTAGTTCAAGGTAGAGACACCCATTGACGTTCATGTTTCCATCCCTGTACCATAGGCTACACCTAATTGCGTCCATTGGCTGAAGTTAATGTGTCTTCCAAATACTTGATTGTGATTCACCGACACATATGAATGACACTTACTTAATTCTGATTTGCTAACTACTGATTTTGGCAGTGTTCAAATTTAGGTACACCTATAGGACAGTTCCAGTGGTCTAGTGAGCCGGCACTTCAAAAAATCATAGAAATTACATACAATATCCAAAAAATCTTTTTTTTTTAAATATTCATGATATTCAAATTGTAGCATGCATGAAAAAATTGTTGCCAAATCATGAATCTCTAAAGGCCTATTGTTCCTTTGAGGGACAAAATGGATTTTGAGTAGGTTCCTATGACCTCAATTCTTATTGAAACTTTTTGAAACTTTTTCATAATAAGAAAAACTTGTAAGCTTTGTGGAAATATATTTTTTATTTTAATCAGTGCCTAAGAGCAAATGTTATACCACAACAAGTCCAAATTTGAACTTGGTGGGCAAAAAAATAAATCCACCAAAATTTAAAATTTAATTAAAATTTTTTTTCCCTCAGAAATCTTGTATTTGTCTACATGTGAAGCTTTGATTCATTCCATTTGGATTAGTCATGTGAAAGTTATGAACAATCTTGTTTTGGGAGCAATTTGAGCATTTTCTTGGAAAAATAACTTAAAGGATTCATTTATGAATGCAATTTTCACAATTTTTCAAAAATATTTGTTTGATAAGGTTAAATTTGCTACAACAATGTCACCGTTGGAATTTTTGTGTTTCAATTCCATCTTAAGTAGAGCTATTAATGATTTAGTTCTTTCAATCTTGGACCTACTTCTTCTTAACAATTGTTTAAAGAATGAAAATCAAGCGAGGTGTTTTATTCCTAGACTCTCACTCAATCTTTTAACCTAAATTTTTTTTAATTCAAAGTTTATAGTGCAAAAAGTTTCCACAAATGTCAATCAAAGTCATCAAAAATTGGAGGCCAGTGTTCAAAAAAACTTTTTTTTGAACTTTAAATGCTAATATTGTACAATTTGTATGCTCAAACTTCATGAAATTTATAACACATAATCTTAGACAAGTGAAGTACAAGATCCTATGGTTAGATTCTAAAAATAATATATACTCTGTATTTTGGAAGAATATAACAAAGATGGTAGTTTTGAGTGTTTTTTGACAAAATCATGGGGTAATACTTTCGGTGCAGAGTACAAAAAATGACTAGTACTGTCACTACTGTGGAACGGACGGAGTATGAGTATTGCTATTGAGTTAATCTTTTATGTAGATTTTTTTTCCTAATGGCCCAATTTAATTGTTCACTAGAATTTTACTAGAATTTGGGGGGTTTGCCTCTCTTTCCACCTAGTGTGGCTATATTTTATATTTGTGTTGTTTTTGATGCAATAAGGTCCGCCTCATTTGTTCAATAAAAATAAAATAAAAAGATAAAAAAAAGAACATCTCTTGGTCTTACACACTTGCAAGGTGGTCATTTTCTTATTTGTTAGGTGGATGCAGCTCAAGTGCAGTCAATTGCAATAATTTTTTAACCCTAGTAGGAAGCAAGGGCATTTTTTGTCCTTTGGAAGGTTAATAGGCATTTGTACATATTGAAGTACGAATGATTTCATCCAATTTATTGTGTGCAACCTTAGTGATGTTGTTGTACACACATCATTGAGTTGAGTTCAAGACGYTTTATTTATTATTTATTGTATAAGGTGTTGTTCATAAAAAATATTAGGTGTAGTATCTAATGTATTTCAATATTGTGAGTTTTTTTTTCCTTTAGAAGCTAATTTTTGACATTCAAAAAAATTCTTGGGCTTTCGAGCAAAACTTTAAGTGAAAAACTAACAAAATGAACCTTCTCAAGTGTGGTTTCTACTCCAYTTGGAAAGTTTGAGAAATTCCTTGACATAAGCATTTTAATTAGTGCACTTTGTAGTTGAGGATCTTTAACTACGATTCTAAAAATGGAGTGACTTGGAAATTYTTCTTTATGCCGGCACAATATTCTACACTATAATGTGTTTTTATTCTAAAAAAATTATTCTAAATTTTTTTTGAACKTGGTTGGTGTTTGATATGAATTTTCTTCATTTTTTTTTCAAAAATTCATGGTAATTTAAAATTGAAACAAAAGCATTTGGAAATTTTTAGACAAATATTAGACATGTGATATCATCTCAAAAATGTAAAACCCAAAAAATTCACTCATAAATAGTAAAGAAATAGAGTATACACAAAGAGGGACTTTCAAGATTGACTACATGTTCATAGGCTCCGTCCTCTAAAGGTTAACATCATGAAAATTTACAAATGTTTGGTTCCTTGGCTTTGAAAAGCCTAGAGTGCTACAAATGCTTGAATTTGAACCCAACTAAGGTAAGAGGACTATAAACCGTCCGTTTAAACCTACCTACCTCATCAATGATATTAYAGACAAATAGATATTTCAAGGAACATTTCACTTGTTTCTAAATAGGAAACGCATTTAGAACCGAATTAGTTTATGGACCTTCTACCTAAACCAAATGAAACTCATCAAAGCTTTTGCTTGTGACCCTATTATGCTACAAAAGACTCAAGATATCCTTATTTATTGGCTCTAACCAAAGGAGAGGAGGCTTTGCATTGACTGAAGCTATTCTGAGGAAGTTCAATACATACTTCCAACTATTTAAATTTTTATTTATTTTTATTTTTATGTTTCTTTGTCTRAAATATCAAAATTGTGAATAGCTACACTTCATCCCTGCTAAAGCTCAATAGTTCTCTTGTTACAAAAATTTCCAAATAGTGTCAATTGTGTACAACGATTACCCAAGTAAAATTACCATTATGAATGGTATGTTATAGACCTTGGAATCTAAATACTAACATATATAGTATTTGTATCAATTCTTTTTTTATTTTCTTTCATTTTTTTATTTATCCATTCTTCAGTGCAGTGATAATATTATCTACAGAAACTTGGCCAAGCAGCTACTTAAAAAATAAAATGATAAGCAATAACAGCAAGATTCTTTGGGAAAATTAGCCAAATTCACTATGCAACATGATGGTCTATAGCCAAAATCAACCCTAATATTGCCTAAGTATCATCCCAATCATAAAACCCCATGTAACACAAAAAAAGGAACAAGTAACACAAAGTATCTAAATATGTAAATTATTAGTTAGCATTCCTTGCTACCAATGAGTGACTACCTTAACATTTTGCCTCATTTCCAGAACCTGCAGTAGCATCAATGCCCAAACATTATGGTCAAAATTTAGATGTGCTACAAAATATGGTTTGAACCTTGATTCTCATTTAACTTTCAAAGTTGGATGACCTCATCAACTCCCAACGCCCATATTTCATATTCTAAACCTGCAAGCGTTTGCAGTGATTAAACATTGAGATTGTAGGAGCTGTACTATAAAAAGGATGTACTACAGGTACACTTTTCAAGAACTCACTTCAACGTATTTCACTGCAAGACTACCAACAATTTGGGAAGTTTAGGAGTACAAAAGTCGATCTAAGGGAGAGGCACCCAATGGCGTCCCTGTGCCCAATGCCGTCTGATTCTACAAAGCATAATCATTTCAGACTATAAATGTAGGTAGGCAATACATAGCTTATATCTTTAACCTAAAATAATAAGCAGTCGTACAGTCCCTCTACATTTACCTTCTAGAATGAATGCATGACCTGGAAAGGGACGGCATTGGGTACATGGACGCCATTGAGTGCCTCTCCCTTATACAATAACAATATACAATAACAATAAGAAGAAAATCAGAGACTTCACACAAACATACGAGGTCGAAATAATGTACTGTGTTCACATAGGTCAAATTACAATATGTCACACTTACGTACACAACTCAGATTTGCCGAGTAAGTCGATGGACTATCCCACATTTTAAACAAGCAAGGGTTGATGGAATAATCACTACAGGATGGGATTGAACAGGAAGTCACTTTTGCGGAATGGTCTTCTTTGCACTTTGTTTTTTAGNTTATTTTTATGTTTCTTTGTCTGAAATATCAAAATTGTGAATAGCTACACTTCATCCCTGCTAAAGCTCTATAGTTCTCTTGTTACAAAAAATTCCAAATAGTGTCAATTGTGTACAATGATTATCCAAGCAAAATTGCCATTATGAATGGTATGTTATAGACCTTGGAATCTAAATACTAACATATATAGTATTTGTATTAATTCATTTTTTATTTTCTTTCATTTTTTTATTTATCAATTCTTCAGTGCGGTGATACTATTATCTACAGAAACTTGGCCAGAAACTTGGCCAGGCAGCTACTTAAAAAAAAATCATAAGCAATAACAGCAAGATTCTTTGGGAAAATTAGCCAAATTCACTATGTAACATGGTCTATAGCCAAAATCAACCCTAATATTGCCCAAGTACCATCCCAATCATAAAACCCCATGTAACACACAAAAGGAACAAGTAACACAAAGTATCTAAATATGTAAATTATTAATTAGCATTCCTTGCTACCAATGAGTGACTACCTTAACATTTTGCCTAATTTCCAGAACCTGCAGTAGCATCAACGCCCAAAGATTATGGTCAAAATTTAGATGTGCTACAAAATAATTGTTTGAACCTTGGTTCTCATTGAATTTTCAAAGTTGGATGACCTCAATGAACTCCCAACGCCCATATTTCTTATTCTAAACCTGCAAGTGTTTGCAATGATTAAACATTGAGTTTGTAGGAGCTGTAATATTAAAAGGATGTACTAAGGTAGGTACACCTTAAACTAACAACAGTCGTTTTGCAACAGCTAGAAAAAGATCCAAATCCAAGCACAAGTGAATCCAAATCCAAGGGCAAGTGGACCCAAAGTAGACAAGTGGGGTTCCAAAAAGTTGTCACTCTAACAAGAAGTGGCCAATCACCTGCTTGAGATTCAAGCTTAGAGTGTCACTTTTGGGTGTTTCCGTGCCCACTTTGGTGTTAGTCTAGTGTCCACAGTAGGTGCATCTACATAGTTGTTTTCAAAAATTCATATTTTATTCATACAAGTTTGGAAAAATACGAAAACAATTTTGTTGAATTCCTATTCTGTTTCCTAACACGTACACATCATTAAATTCTATAGCTACCCTCAAGACCTGCAAGTTTCAAACAAGTGTCGCTTTTAGGTGCTTCTACCTTACAGGTGTTCTTTTCAAGAACTCACTTCAACGTATTTCACTGCAAGACTACAACAATTTGGGAAGTTTAGGAGTAGAAAAGTCGATCTATACAAAAACAATAACAAGAAAATCAGAGACTTCACACAAACATACGAGGTCGAAATAATGTACTGTGTTCACATAGGTCAAATTACAATATGTCACACTTACGTACACGACTCAGATTGCCGAGTAAGTCGATGGACTATCCCACATTTTAAACAGGCAGGGGTTGATGGAATAATCACTGCAGGATGGGATTGAACAGGAAGTCACTTTTGCGGGATAGTCTTCTTTGTACTTTGTTTTTTAGCATACACAGCAAACCGGTCTAAATCGCTCTTCAAGATGCTCTCCACCAGTGGCTTCACGCCCTGAAAACTCACCACCAATAAAGAATACATAAAAATCAAAGTCACAATGTAAACATGTCTTCCAGAAAACTGCAAACCTAAAAACAAATCAGATTTGCAGGAACATTCTCTTAAATAAATATTGTCGTTGAGACAACCTTCCTCATGATTCATAAGGTGTCTTCCTGAGAAAAGGTTGAAGGAAAGAGCATCTACCCAAGCATGAGCTGCACGTGAAGATTGCGCTACTTGCCGTGCTGAGCAGGAATTTTGCGAGAATGTGAGATTCTGAAAGTTATTCTTCAGCAAAACGGAATTCAGAAATTGTATGAGGGGTATGATAAAGTGAAGATGGGTATGAGGGGAGAGGAAGCTGCGAGTCTGACCACTCTGTGGTTGCGGAGACCAGCAAGGCTGTTGTGGGATGGTCTCTCCGACGTGCATCTGCACCATTACACGGTATAATTGGCACGCTATAATCTCACGTCTGTATATTCCAAGAGCCCTCTTCTTGTCCTTAAACATCAAATGCGTCTCATAAATAGTGAATTGACTAATTATACATCAAATGTTGGATAAGTTAGCTAAAATAAAATTTGGTGAGATTACACCTAAGATATGACCTTGGAATATATTCAAAGGCAATGAGAAACCAAACTTTTACATGAAAATTTAACACCAACATATTATACCTTAAAAACAATGAGAGAAAATTTAAAATAAAATTCCCTACAAACATTACAAGATATTGTTTTATTTTTCAAATTTTGAATTTCGTTTTGAAAATAATAAGAAATAGGATGGATGAAAGTATTTAATCAATGGATAAATAAAACTTTATGATTATCTTACCCAACGTGTATTTCAAGATTGTTAGATGAGTTTTTGTGTTCACGTATTTATTCATGTATGTACTTTATAAGGCCTATGCAATATTGCATGGTTTTGAAAACCAATCCAGTGGTTACAATAGAAAAATAGATCTAACTTATAATGTAAGTCAAATAGAATTTTGGAGTAGCACTTCAAAAATGCAATATTCACAATAGACTTTAGAAAATATGTGTCTTTATTTGGTGAACATACACACAAAAGATACAACTTACAATATGCATTCTTAAACAAAGTCTAAGTGTGTATATGCAAATGCCTCAATCAAAAGCTATTTGCTCTAAATAAATAACATTTGAGCTACATTTATACCAAAAACAACCCTTAGCCCCGTTTACTTTTGGATATGGCACCAACTTCAACCTTGGTTGTTTGTCAAAGGATTTGACTTTGTCCAATCCAAGAGAATTATTTAGAATTAATAAAATGCATGACATTCTACCTACAAAAATATTGGGATAGTTCTTGGAGCTAAGCATTTAATCATTTATTTTGATGGTTTGTTAGCTAGCCCCCCTTGGTGCAAAAGTATACCTATTCTTATACTTTTTATATGTCCACATCATTAGGACATTATATCAAGGCCCTTTAACTATTGAAGCCAAATTAGAAGTTAGATATTCTATGCACTCTCATTTTAATGACTTGATTCAAGTGTGGATTGTCTCAAAGGTAACCAAATGTACTCAAATAATGCAAATAGCTTTGCCTAAGACCAAAAGCACCCCTCTAATGTGATAAAACTTGAAGCCATTGATCTTGAGATGAAAAAAATGCCTATCCCATTCTAATATTGTTGATTTGCATGATTGACAAAAATTGTTTTCGTTGATCACATTGTCTAAAGAGACAATCTTGGTTGTTCAAATTAGGGTTTAAGAATATGGCATGGATGCTTATAAAATATAAAATTTGGAATACAATATATATGGAATAAAATATAAATGTGGAATACAATAAATAGCTTGTTATTCATCATTATTATTTGTGTTTTTTCTAATGTGTTTTTTATTTTGGCACACTTCTTGAATTTACATAAAAGAATTCAAATAGAAATTGAAATGTTTTGAGCTTTAACCCGTAATTGCCCAAGCATTGAAATATTGGACTATGAACAAATTTCATCCACATTATCTCATTTATCATGCAATTTTTTGGAGCTAGATTTTTTAGCATAGGCTTTATGGGAAGTAAACTTTGTGTTTGTATGATGAATTAGAAAATCAACAATTTGTAAAGATTTCATGCCTCATTTTGCGTTGTAATGTTTCACCTAAACATTTTAAGATCTTAGTGAAAAATTCATCCAAAGTGTCCCTCAAAACGTCAACTCATAAAATTAAGCATCCAAAAGATCTCCCTAAATCCTAACTCCTTAAAACCTAACTCCCTAAACCCACAGGACGTTAAATCCTCCATTTGAAGTGGGCCTAACTAGTTGGAATTACTCTGGGTAAAAACGCTTAAATTTTTTATTTTTCATGTAAATTCTTTTTTGCAAATTGTGAATTCATATTTGCAATCAGAGACACCAAATTAGCTTGGAGAGGTCTAAACCATACCGTAGACACAGCTCAAAATAGGGGGCTTTTTTTTACTTTTACCTCCAATGAATACTTTTGGGCCCACTTCGAATGGAGGATTTAACGTCTTGCCTTAAACCCCGTGAAGCATTGTCGATCCGGATGAGAAACTGAATGAGGAAAATAATCGGAATCATCCTATTGATGGAAAAAGCTCAACAATTTTTGTTTGGTAGATATTGGCCCTTATTTGCGTACCAAGAGGCGGGCAACCAGCGACTAGCGGACAGAGAAAAAGCACTAACGTAGACTGCTCTTAAAGCGCCCGTGCTCTAAAAGCGATCATGACGCAAAGGTACATTTTGCTTGCTTCAATGTACCAACAGGGTACATTTCAGGAGGTGGCCATTGCATTACAACTTCAAAAATTTGTAACTAATTCATGAAAGGTCCAAAAAATATGAAACAACTTGTTTCAGATGTCAATTCCTTTTTTTTCCTAAGAAAATTGACTGAAAATTGTTTCAAGGAGTTAAGCTTCCCTGAAAACGCAATCAGCCTTTAGGTAGGGCTGTGATTCTAAGGTTTCTGTCGAAGAGGCTCAGTCTTGCAACGTTTCCGAGCTTATAACTGAATGGTAATTTTTTTTCCTTCTAATTGGCTGTGACAAGAGAGTCATCTCCAAAGTGGTGTCTCAGGTTTCAATAAKGGATACTGTGAAGATGGAGTATAATAACTTCAAGTATTTCTGGACTAAACTTAACCATTGAAGGACGGCGTGGACGTTTTGCGGCCTTTGGAAGACAAAAAAATCACCTGCTCAGTGGATACTTGCCAATTTTCATCTGTTCTTTTTGTGAAAGTGAACACACATATGTCAATCATTAGGGGAAGTCAAATTTAGTGTCTTTAATTGCTTCCATAGTTTAAGATAGCCCTAATTCTATGAAGATAGTAAAGATTTTCACATGAAAGTGTTTCGTGCCACACTGCCCTTCTTGCAATTTTTGAATGGATAGCATCAAGTGTTGGTTTGTACAATTTTTCCAAAGCTAAACGTATGTGTGAATAGTGTTGTTCCCCTCGGTCAAGCACTACATATCACACCGCCTCTCCCGCAGTGATAGGTCCGTCCTTTAAGGCTTTAGAAGGAAAGATGGTTACCATTCCACATTAAGCTATCTATCCTTTAAATCTGTTTGTTTGTTTGTTTGTTTGTTTGTTTGTTTTGTTTTGTTTTGTTTTGTTTTGTTTTGTTT
>VACF01001562.1:33211-162101 GCA_006891605.1 Pleurozium schreberi | reverse complement strand
GACAGCGTGGTTTAATAGGAGGGTCTGGTGGGCAAGAGCGTGATGCGACATTGAATCAGGTTTCTAATTCCTCCGACTTTTTTCCAAAGGATTCCTTACAGGGAAGGGTTTTAGTGCGGTCTGCTTTATTTCTTTGTCGCGTCATTTAATGTGCTTTCGATCCCAGTGCATCAATATTTTACCTGCATGCGTTGCAAGTTTAGATATATGGTTCTTCTTGCGGATTGATATTTTGAAGGTTGCTTTGCCCTTCTTATGTGGTTCTGGACTGATTCTGTTTACGTCTTGTGTGAGGTTGCAGCTTCTCACCTGCCTGGATGGGTTCGAAGGAAGAGGAGAGGTTATCACTATAGCTGCTACGAATAGGCCTGATATTTTAGATACTGCACTTGTTCGACCTGGACGGTTTGATCGGAAGATCTTTATTCCAAAGCCTGGGACCAAAGGTCGTGCTGAGATTCTCAAGGTAAAATTACTTGCTCTTTTCGAACCTACCCATACAGGTCATAATTTTTGCTTTTCGTGCTGATTGTAGTGAGCGGCCTGTAAACGCAGGTTTCAGTATTGGTTCCAGAAGGTTCTAGTAATTGTTTATCTAACTCAAGAACCTCTTTGCAGTCATGGAATATCCTGTCATTTTATTGGAGAAGCATTGTCAACGTGATCAGTGCAAAAATGTGTGTAGGTCCATGCACGAAACAAACCAATGGCAGAAGAGGTGGACTTCGATGCGGTGGCTGAAATGACTGACGGAATGGTGGGAGCCCAGTTGGCTAATATTCTTGATGTTGCAGCTCTTGGAGTTCTGCGAGACCGTCGAACTGAGGTTGTTCATACTATTCATTAAATTCTTGAATTGTGTGCTTGCTTATTTTCTCCGAGAGGTCGTCTTATGTATCCTCCAAACTCCAGTCTTGTCTTTCTCTACACATTACGTAGAACTGCCTTGTTGCATTTAACGTTGTGAACCTGACGAATTTTATACTGGTTTTAAAGATCACCACAGATGACATGTTAGAGGCTGCCCAGCTTGAGGAGGGAGGTCACCCTGATCCGCGCCCTCGAAGCGACYACTTATTGYGSATGCTKGCATTAAATGAGGCATCAATGGCGGCCTTTGCAGCAAACTGTCCCGACTTGAAACAAATTCAACTGGTTTGTCCAAATTTTACCTGAATTTCAATTGTGATCATCGCAATGACATTTGTCAAGCCCGCACATTACAAGCGAAGCATATTTCGTGGGAAATCTATTTATTGTCCTTTCAATGGTGTTAATAGTGCTTCATTAGTTGCGCTGCAAGATGTCCTTACAATGGACCTCTTCTTTCAGGTAACCATCATCCCTAGAATGGGAGAGGAGAAAGGTGCAGTGCGATTTAAGACTGACCGCACCAAATTTGAACTGCAATCTATCAGGTTMTCWCACTATTCTAGTCATGCTAGGTGTRGTGACGTCATTTAAGGTTTAAGATKCTTTTTATTTTGCAAATTCTTGTCSAAGGTGTGGCATTATTCATAACCTGAATTCGATTAAAAAATGGGGTACGACGAGGAGGCTTGTTTCATGGAACGTCAGTTTGCTCCTAATAATTGACAGGCAAAGTAAATGGTACATTTGATCGGTTTTCTGGTGACTGCCTAGCTTCTGAGATTGAAGGTGTCGTATTTTTGTCATTGCAACAGCCGCCAAGGAATGTTAGACTACATTGCAGTCCAGCTTGCACCACGYGCAGCTGATGAGATATGGAATGGTATTGATAATGTAAGTTTGCTCTYGTATTACTTGTCGCCTATGGCTTTGAACTAGATCTCATATGCACACCCTGGATGGACAATCTTATGCAAAAGATGTGCCTAAATCTCGTTATAATTTTTCCCGTTGGAATATTAACTTGTTTGGTATGTGGCAGATGAGTACTATCTGGGCTGACACAGTAGACCAGGCACGCGATGCTGCACGCAAATTTGTATTTGCAGGCCTCTCTGATAATGCAAATCTTTACGGTCTCCATGATTGTGTTTATAACTACGAAAGTGTGAAGGTAACTCCAGACACTGTCTACTGTGGTTGTGTACCATTGACATGGAAGTCGTTTTTCAAGTCTTTTTCCATTTTCGCTGCKGAAACKAATTGCTCTGTCGGTTCATTTCGCAAACGAGCAACTGAGCACTTTGTAACATCAAGGGCAAATGTGCTTATGCAATACTTTACTTGCGATCACACGTAAACTTATTCCAATGTTTGGACGTTTGCAGTCTGTGGACATTGAGGCGTTGAAGGTTGTAAATCAGTGCTATGATCGTGTACTTGAGGTATGTATCATGCCTACCCTCTTGAGCAGATAAATTGACGCAATTATAATTTACAGTCCCTTGTTTGTTTGTTTGTTTGTTACTTTGAGATCTTCTAGACCGTGTGTCCCCTAATGGCATTCTACATAACATTGGAAAGCCCTAAGCAAGGAGGGGTGCAAGTGCAAGGAGAAGTGCATACACTCACTATGAGAAAATTATGGATTTTTGAGTATTTTTTTTTTTCTAAAAAAATTTAATCCTAGACCATCCTAATTCATCCCCAAAATTGACGACTTACGAAAAATCATTTTAAAGTGCTATTTCGAAGCATAATTTGGAATTGATATATAAATAAAAGTTGTAGACTAAGAGTTGTAGATTTCATCTGCATTGTTAGATTTGCCAATGCTATTATCAATATTTTTTTATAAATTTTGAAAGGAGAATTTCAAAATTCTTTCAAAATTCAATAACAAGCAAAATATGTACTCTAATATCACCAAATCCAACAATTAAGGTAAAACAACCCATTCCGGACAAAATGGGGGGTTTGCCCTCATGTCATTGTTGAAATTTTCTAATTTTTTTCCACGTAAAGGCTAGTGATAGAAATAGCAGGAAAAATTGAAATTATATTTTTTCGACAAAGTGTGAATTTGTTATGAATTTTTGAAGTATTCAACCCATCATGGCTTAAAAGAGCCTATAGACTATCCCAAAACCAACCAAAATTGTATCCATGACGCTCATCTCACTCACCTATGGCGGTCACAATATTTTCTAACATGGAAGACCTAAAGAAGTCACTTCCAATAATGAATTAACACTAAAAAGCTGAAAGTTCCTATTGTGGTTACTAATTACTCCATTCCAGTTAGCTAAGACATTGATTGTAGTCCGAATTTGATTCACTAGAAGAAAACCATAATGGGGTCATTCCTAGCAGTCCACAATGGAAAGAAAGTTGGGAATGGACTGCTCACCTTAGATAAAACAACTTGATATAGTATCTCTACAAACTAAAGAAACTTTCATCCAAGCATTAGTAGAACTTTCATTAGGAGTAGAACTCTTTTTTTAGACTAGTATTCCCTGTTGGCCTCACTCCACAAGCCAAATTTTGGAGGGACAAATTAGTAGAAGTTAGAACTTTGATAATCTCGCAAAATTTTGCCAGAAAAAAAAGCCTTTGGTTAGGAGGATGAAACTACAGTTTCAATCTGTTCATCGTCCAGTTTATGGATGTCGACACCATGGGTTTTATTTTTGGCTTTTTGGTGCTAGATTGCACTAAAAAAAATAATTTGGCTTAAAAAATGCCAAAAAACTTGGATGAAATTGCGAAACAACTTTGAATTTAAGAAAAAACTTAGATGGAATTGTCAAATTGTGGATGAAAACCATATTATACATCCAATATTTGGATGAATGTTGTAATTTGGAGCACCACTATAACATTTAATATCGCCACTTCGGCACTTTGTAAAAATTGAAAAAAAAAAAAAAAAAAAAACCCTGGTCAGCACGCTCCAGGGTTAAAAACACTTTAACATTTTTTTTTTTGGCTGTGCACACTAGTAAATAGTAATATTCTATATCGCCCACTTGGGCACTTCACAAGAAATAAATATGAAAAAAAGAAGTGCTGTTATCCAGTAGAAACGGCCTAAGCTTCCAGAGGCTTCTCTACAGGAAATTCAAGCCCCAGCACTCGAATTTCCAATACTGTAGTCGAACTCATGCAGCAACTCTCCGAAGCCGCCTTCAAAGCTCCCCATCCCCATCCTCAGCGGGTGGCGTAAACCCTAATCCGTAAACCTCCATCCAGTGCAACGCCATCTTATAATCCTCCTCTTTCGGCTCAGGTCCAGGGAAGCTGTCCACCGACGCCCCTTCCGTGCGCATCCCCACTTTGATAAAAAACTCCTGAAACTTGGCTGGAGTGTACATGACAAGCATCCGCGCAAACTTCTCTGACTTGTTTGCAAACCCGTGGACAAGACCTCTTGGGACGTGCACAAAGGAGCCCTTCGGTGCAATGTGCACCTTCCCGTCCAAAATCCACGTGAGCTCCCCTTCCGTCACGTAAAAATACTCGTCCTCGCGCGAGTGGGAGTGTGCGAACGGACCTGGACTACCCGGAGGGACGAGATCCTCGTGCATCGCAAAGGCGCCAGAAGTCTCGTTCCCGGAAATCTTGAGCGTGGTGAGAATCCCGAACACCCAGATCTGCATCAATCCCGCCGCTGGAAAACCAATGTCAACATAAACGTACAATAAGAAAATCGTCAACGCTCAACTCTCCAACATAACACTCTGAAATATAATGCCTTGGGGTTCAAGAAGGCAGGGGAGGTGATCCTTCTACAGTAAGCTACAGAATCACTCATCTGTTAACAAGAACATATATATTTGTGTTACCCTGGTTCAAAATACATGGACAATTCAAGCTCGCATTTCAAGATGTTCTACAGTGAAATCATCCCCGGCCCTGTCTTCAACCTCAAGAATGTTATGACATCATGCAGAAACGCAAGCAAACAACASATCATAWAAAYTCTTGCATTCCGTWACTCTATCACTCTGTTCCAATTTACGGACCTGGTGAAAGAATCGCAGGGGCGCCTGACAGTGCTTGTGCTGCCGCGAAGGTCTGGGCCGCGCTGAAAGAAATTTGATCCATTTCTTCAGCAGAAATCAAGATGGCGCACAATCGAAGGAGCTTGCCGCATGCTCCGACTGACCTACAAACTGAACTGTGTACGATCCATTGTCGTTGTGTCTAAATGCTGCAACAAAAACTGGGTACTGTACATAGAATCCATTTTCGCATGTAAAGTAACGTAAGTTATGCACTTTTTATGATCCTTCGCAAGAGCTTTCTTCGCAAGAATCAATGGCCGGTTCGATTCGTAAAGGCACTTCCACTTGGCAATAATGGAGGAATGAGAGTCGTGTCGGCAGGAGGGGACTCCAGTGTGCAGCTGTCCGTTTCGTCATGGAGTCAAACGATCTGGTCAATGGTGGACCACTTAGAGCGTCTCCAGCAGTCTGGTCTTTTACTGTGGAAACACCCAAAACCGTCAATATAAGCAATTCAGTATTGTTGAAGGCAACTTTTCCTAGAAATAATACTAACCGGCCAAACTTTGACTTTTTATGTTGGACCCAAACTCTAACTTTCGAAGAACGACTCAAAATCACAAATGATTTATGTCATTGGTTTCAAAAGGACATTTTTAATCATTAGAAACTTCTTAATCCCTTCTCTATCTCCAAAATTTCATTGAAGTCTAGTGACAATTTAAAACTAAAATTAGATAAAATTTCAACTTGTAGAGATTGATTTTTTTGTAAAAAATAACTAGCCTAGCCTTTCTAATGGACATGTGGGAATCAAATAAGACCTATCTTCAACCTCATTATGCTTTCGTATGCTCCCAAGATATTAGTCAAATTTGTCATAGTCTTTTTAATTTGCTAGTGGTCGGAGAATCKTGCAAGTTCAAGGACTTTTTGCTATTAGAATGTCCTAAAACTTGTTGGAAAACTTTATTAATATAAATGAGTATAGTTTAATTTTTAATGAGATTTTAATGCCACCTACGTAATCTCTACTAATTTTCCAACATCGGTACTTGAGGTTGATTATTCTTAAAAAACATCTTTTGAYTATMAAAAAAWWYCAAWTTTTTTTGTGTAGCTTCTCATGGAATTCTACAAAATATGTATAGGCTTGAATTTTTACTCTCTACATTTAAATTGGAAAGATAAAATCYTGCTCCTTGTTAATGCATTGGTAATMAAAAAATCCTTCWTATCRGGGGAAACCTTGAAAATCGACTTTGSYGATGAGTCTGTAGCATRCTTTCAACCTTTGATCACCCTTTATCATYAGTAGATTTTCTCCAATGGTCCTTCTTGAAGTAGTAACACTTGCACACCAACAATTGGGATTCCATTACTTTGTTGATGTRATAGAGAAACTAGAACTATCTCTAGTAATCAACCTAAGATCTCGCTAGAATTGCCTTGACCAATTTTAGCCCGATTTTTTAGTCCTRGTCAATCACTTGTATTAGTAGGCTTAGGCTATTTTTGGGCAATATCACTCAAATCTTATATCTTCTAGSACTCATTGGGTTCTAATCTATGTACAAGTGAGTATTTGGAGCATTATAAATATAAAACTCTAATTTTGAACAAATGCTACATTGGCATGTAACATACCTATTTTGGTTCTACACTCTTTCAAGGGCTTTTTGTGTATAAAACTACACTCAAAATTTGTGAAAACAAAGAAAAGAAACACAATGAGTCTCAGGTCACAAAATGGGAGCTTACACCAAAGATGCTTTGTTGTTATAGTCCTCACTTTGACTTTTGAAGCACATATGTTTAAAGAAAAAGGAAAAAAAAAATCTTTTTAATGCCGGTAAGATACCTTTCAACATTTCAAGCTCCTTCAACCATTATATGAGATTTGAGGCCTCCAAGAGACTACGATTTCTTGGACTGCAGAAACGCATAAAACTGCGCCACATCAGCGTTGTAACGTGGCTACAAGTCTACCACGTCATTTTTATGTTTTTATTTATTTAATTATTTATTTATTTATTTATATTTTTAACTTCTTTTTTGATTTTAGACACACATACACACAGAAATAAAAATAAATAAAACAAATAAAAAATTGGTTTTTTAGTAATTGGAACCTTGACAACAATCAGCCATTCCCTTTATGCACCGTGAATAGCAAGGGAATATGGCTAAAATGGCCTTCCCTTGCCCTCACATCTCAAATAATGATGAATTGAACTAGACAAGAAAATTCAAATTACTTGTCTCCACCATAATAACCACCAAGATGTATAAGAATCTTTATTATTAATTGGGAGGTACGTTTTTTGATTTTTACGTTTAGGGTTTTTTGGATATGAATCTTAAAATCATTTTCCAACTTTATTTAATTCAAATTATTTTGAAAAAATCTATTTTTCTATGCTCAAATGGCCGCTAAAGTCTGTTGAGTTTAAAAAACACCAAATTGTGAATGATTAATTCCAAAATTCCCAAGGCTTGAGCTTGTAAGAATTTGCTCTAATTTAAACAAATAGACAACATTTTATAGGTTATTAATTTGTATCAATTTTTTTTTAAATTTGTGGTTGTGCAAATTTAAACTAGACATTTTAGAAATCACATAGGAATAAAAACACAACAATACACTTGTAGAGTGAAAGATATTAATAGTATTTGATCATGAGGGTGTTAAAATTTCTTATATAATGTAAATCCTTTTGATCCTCATTTTAATTTTTTATCTAAAAATGTCGCTAGCAATATGTTATTAAGTTAGCCCATCAAATTCCGTGACTATGCTTTCTCTAACAGTGCTCTAAAACTGCCATTTATAAAACAAATAAATTTCTAGACCAAAAACATGTTTAAATACATCTAATTGAAGCACCTCATAGTATTTGAATTGAGAGGATGTGGAAAAAATCTCAAAATTTTCCATTTTGTAGATTACAAGATATTACAAGCTTTCGAAATGAGGAAATTCACTTTGTGGACCCTAAAAAAATCAAGGAGGTCACATTTGCATGAAAAAATGTCCAAAATGATGGTGCTTCTTTGTATTTGTTCTTCAAGTCAAGTTTGTTACAAGCTTGAAAACTTTTAAATCATTTAAAATTGTACAACATGTAGGAATGTAGGATAAAAATAATAAATAGAAAGAAATAGAGAATGATTCAATATAGTTACTAAGATGTTAAGAATTATTTAAGGAATTCTAAAATCTCAATCTTGATGGTTGAAATGTTTTAATAAATAATCTACATGCTATGGATTCGTTTTTTTTATATTGAAAATTGAGTAAAACAGTATACCTTCATAAATTTTTTGACTCATTGATTATAATGGAATGATTAACAACTTTGCACATGTATATAAATCTGAATAACCAATTTTAAAGTTTTTTATTTTTATTTTTTTAAATACAGATTTTTTTAGCTACCTAAGTTGGTAAATTTGGGAAACAAATTACATATCATTCAATAATTTTTTCACCATGTAGTCAAAATTTCTGAAAATTGTTGCACTTTTAGATATTTCTCATTTTCTAATTGTGTGATAAATTCAAGGATAAAAAATAAAAAAGGAAAGAAATAGAGTAAGCCCCCACAACAATCCTTGTATTGAATTATTTTATGATTAGAACAGTGGTTTGTTGTCTCACGGCCTGGGAGTTCATGGCGCAGGAGGAAGAGCTTCCAGTCGACGCGATTAACGACTCAAGTTCCGAGGTATGAGTTAAACTATTCCAACCGTGCCTTATTTCCCTCATTAGAGACTAGCAACGTGGGTCGAGGCCTACCCCTATATTAGGCCTCTAGGACCATAGGTCAGGTCATTTCCAGAGACATGAACTTAAAAAAGAAGGCCATAGCTTTCCAAAATCCTGAGGCATGCCCAATTTGGGCCTAAATTGAGAAAAATTATCGCCAAATAAATTTTAGGGGAGGCTCGGATGAGGATTCTGTGAGAGTCTCCAATTAAATCCAAACCCCAGGGTAAGGAAGGAGGAGGTCTTTTAACCCATCCCTGAAACTTTCAGGTCCTTTTGAATTGGGGAGCTAGGTTCAATAGATGGATGAAGTTTGAGAAACCGAGTAGAGGTCGAACTTCATCCATCCATAACTTAGGCTATGAAGGTCAGATAGGGTCGAGTTTTATGTTTTTAGAAATGGTAGAAGATGAACTACAACGTGTTTCTTAGGTTAGTTCTGCCCCAACGTAGGTTCCATCTGGATTATACAACATGCCACCCATCCGGGCGCTCAAGACGTTGGAAGTAGTTTAGGTGAATCTTGCAATTTGGGGTCACTTAGGCACTTAGTAAAAAGATTTATTGCTTGAAAGGCAGAATAGACCATGCTTAGACACCCAAAAGTATGAGTCACTTAAGCAAAACCTAAAACCTGGTTGTGTTCGCGAATTACCAAGGGTGGGTAATTTGGCGCTCACAGTTTTCAATTAAGAAACACCACATTAAACTACAAATTATAAATTTGCTTGTAAAGTGTTTGAAGTGGGATATGAGGGTGGTTGCAATACACTTATAAATTTTGCCTCAAAATTGTCTTACATGTGGAAAATTATGACTTTTGAAATAAAACATATTTTAGTATAACTAGATAAGAAAAATTTATAAAGCTTAAAAAAATACGTGTGAAACCCTTAAATAAAAAAAAATATATGTCTTAAAGTTATGAGCTCTCAAAAAATGTAAAAAATGCAAGAAAAGAGATATTTGGGATATTTTATTTTAGTAGACAATAAAAAACAAAAAAATAAAAAAATAAAAAATTCAATTTTTATTGTATTAAAATGCTCCTTTTTTACCATATTTATCTTTAGGAAAAATAAATTGTGTAATCTACACTTGCGCAAAGGATTCTACACTTTGAGGACATGTGAAAAGTAAATTATATATTATTTTAGAAAATATCTATATGAGATTTTTCCACTTCAAAAAAAGTCCATGCATTTCAATCTATAGCTTCAAATTTGCATTTTTGGGTCAAAAATAGGACCAGCAACTCTAATTGACCATAGTACGCATTCAATTAGAGGCTGATTTAAAATTGGAGAATAATTTTTTTCAATGAAATTATTTTTCATGTACTTTTATTATGAATTTCATAGAATTTGGACAAATGGTGAAAAAGTTACAAGCAAAAAAACACTTATTAGTTATCAAAGGGACCAAAAATAGGACAAATATATCTAGCAATCAAAAAAAGTCAGCTTCCTTTGACAAATAATATATACTGTCCAAATCAACATAAAAGGAGTATCCAAATCAACACATTTATGTTGTGTTTTTGTTGAACACTTCCATAAGCTAACACCTACATATTAATATGGTCAATCTAGTATCCAAATCAACAAATAAGTGTTGTTTTTTTGTTGATTTGGACGTTGTTTTCTAGTAGTGATTTGGCACCCATTGTCCCATTGTCTCTATCTTGAGAGTACATTTGTGGAGAACGCACTCCAAAGAGACCAACAAAGTATAAGAGTACATGGGAGAACTACATACATTGCGACTTACTTGCCTTCACCTTATGATGATGGTGATAGCAACAACATTCCCAAATTTTGAAAGAACTTCATCAAAGTTCGAGTAATCATAGTTCATAGAAATATATTTTTTGATTTGTGAGAGCAATAGTTCATAGAAATATATTTTTTGATTTGTGAGAGCAATAGTTCATAGAAATATATTTTTTGATTTGTGAGAGCAACTTCCTTAAGTGTAGGAGCACTCACATTTTTGTGTTCCACAAATAATCATTGTATATGTAGATATGTTCATATAAGTAGGTGAATATAATTTTGGTGTGTCATGCAAAGATTCAAAGTTTGAAAATTGCATTTGCATGTAAAGGTTGATATTCATGGASTGAATGAAACARTTTTGAAAACCATGTGGATTCTTTTGTAAGAGTCTATTAAGTTAGGCTTCATGGGATCATTGTCTCGTGTCAATTTGGTGGTGAGGATTATGTTGAGTTCATTATGAAGAGTAACAATTAGTGCGTCTATTCAAACATCTTTCATATGAGATGTGCGTAGGGCTAGTGGTTTTAATCTTGTGAAGGGTCTCAGTGAAACTAGCAAAAACCTAAGTAGAAAACATATCATAAAGTTAGAATCCTCCAAGGGGCAGCTACAGCCCCCCGTGGTGCCAATACGAAAAAAAAAATTTAATTACAAAAAACACACAATCTTTTAATTTTTAAATTAAATTTAAAAAATAAAGTTTAAAAAAAAGGGTTAAGATGACATGGCGCTGATGTGGTCGTACTAGTGCCACGTCATATCCAATTTCTTAAAAATAAAAAATAATTTTTTTTTATCTAATTGCACTTGAACTCACGGCTCCTTCGAGGGTTCAAATTTTTTGTAATGCCATCCCCTCCAAAATCTCTTAGTACCTGAGGCAATGCTTCATAATGTAGACAATGGAAATGCATCATCCCGTTCAATAGTAAGAATGAAGTATACCACAAGGACAAYGTTATACAATGGTGGCTTGCTCTACCTCCTATTAAGTGGTGATGGACATCAAATCAATCACTTGATTGGRGATGAAGGCAATAAAACAATTGCCAAAAGGCAAAAGCCCTAAGCCTATAGTTGTACCTACAAGGCAAACTAAGGCCTAATCTACATCTTCAAGCGTATTAAACACTTGACTCCACTAAGTCACTAGCAAATATTAGAAAAAMCTTCATTAATTTTTAATAGTCACAAGCGATGACTTCTTTTACATCAAAATATTGTATGTTCGATTTTGCTCATTTTTTAGCCATTTTTTCAGACATAAGCAATAGCTGAGGTAGAGTGACAATTTTGAAGGCCATAATCGGCCATGCCTATTGATTTGGTGACCGCCTATCATGTCCCTTAGAGCATCGCCACTAGTCATGTTAAACGGTCTTGGCAACGACACTTTAGCTTTCCCGTGTACTTTTAGCGGTAAACGGCTCCACACGAACACCCTCTCACTTTATAAATTGTAGTGTATGTCCCGTCACATTCACATTTTCACGGCAAGGGAGGGCCTTTGTGGGGAGCAGTATTATATGTCAGGTTAAGTTAGATTCTTAGTCAACAGACATTGTTCCCTCCATGGATGTCGACGTGGAAGCCATGGGAGGTGGAAAGGGGCATGCAAAGAAAGGAAAGAACTTTTGTGAGGCGGAGGAGAAGCAACTTTGTTTTTCTTTTTTGCATGTTTCACAGGACCCAAGGCAAGGTACTGGACAAAAGAGTAGGAATTTCTTGGAGACGCATCACGAAGCACTACAACAAAAACAAGCGAGAGGGTGGAGGATAATCACTACTCACCATCATAGAGTGATTTTCATAGTCACTATGGATATCAATCTCATTATGATACTGCAAACATAGTTCATTGAACACAAGGGGAAGGTTTGGACTTCAACTTGAATGTTTGATTTTTTTTTAATGAAATCTAAGTTCTAATGACTTCATACGTGATTTTATCTTGTACTTGCTACAAATGCTTTCTTTATTCCTTACAATTTTTTCTTATAAGGTGCAATTAGAATTGAATGTTAAATTTTATAATTCATTGCATTGTATTTTATCTAGGTTTGCATCTTTTTTAGGTTTTGGTTATTGTCAATGTTCTACACATACACCAAGTACAAGTGGCCTTCCTAGTTTAGTTTAGTTGAATTTATAAGCATTACCTAAAATGTCAAGGCATCTCATGCATACACTTCAAGGATGTGGAGACACTTTGGAACCGACCGTTTACAATGTTTTCCTACATCCTTAAAGGTAGGAAAGATACCTATCCCTAAAAAAAAGCTCCCATGTGTACCCTTCAAGGATGAGGAGACGCTTTAAAACTGACCGTTCACAATGCACTTTTACATCCTTAAAAGTAGGAAATACACCTATCCCTAAAAAAAATTCCCATGTATACCCTTCAAGGATGTGGAGACGCTTTGGAACCAACCGTTCACAATGCACACACCATATACTCTTGAAGCATGGGAAAAGACTAAAAGACTTTATATATAGAAACATAAGGTTATATAAAGTTTCATACAAAAATACAAAAATAAAATTAGATAATCTCTAAATATCAAAAAGTACATGCACATGTCTAGATGTTTGAAATGTAAAAAATAAAGCTTTTATTTTTAATAAGTAATCCATTAGTAATGTGGTCATGTGGGCCCAATCTTAATTAAAAAGTTGTCTTCAACTCAAGTTCATTCCACTATTATTTATTCTGTTTTTAATGTAATTACAAAAAGCACATGCATATGTCATAGATGTTTATAATGTAAAAGATAAAGCCTTTATTTTTAATAAGTAATCCATTAGTAATGTCATGAGGGCCCAATCTTAATTTAAAAGTTGTCTTCAACTCAAGTTCATCCTACTATCTTTTATTTATTTTTCAATGTATTTACAAAAAAAACATGCATTTGTTATAGACGTTTATAATGTAAAAGATAAAATCCTTGGTAATGTGTTCATGTGGGCCCAAAATTGATTCAAAACACATGAGAGAGCACCATTGTGGCATCTCTTTGTGACTTGGCGTCTTGGTGGCAGTTTCAAACTTATGCTCAATCCAATTTTAGAGGGTTGTTGGTGGGGATCATTGTGTGGTCACGGCACAAACTCATGTCACGGGACTCAAATTATGCTTCCAAATAGCACTTTATAATGATTTTTCTCAAATAGTCAATTTTGGAGATGAATCAAGACACTCTAGGGTTAACCCCGCAGCTTCTCTAGTACAAAATGTGAAATGGTAAGGGGTTGTTAAATTTTTGCCCTTGGCAAATTTGGACGGCGATGAAACCGGACAGTGCTTTTTCTGTCCCCAGCAGATGAACAGACCCCTACATTCCTGCAGGAGCAGGCTACTCATAGGCTGCGCACTCACGTYCTAGACCCCCCCAGAAGGCGGCCTCTTCCAGTACAGTAATCAGCTTAGCTGTGTGCCTGGGTCCTCTTCTTCCCGATCGGGCCTCCTTCCCAGCCTTGCCTTGCCTTGCCTTTGTTGCTGCCTTGTTGCTGCTGTTCTGGCGTTGCACCATACTCTTCCGCTCTCCATAGCAGCTGCGACCCCTGCACCTCCCTGCTCTCTGCTCTCATCCGGCACGTCTCTTGCGTTGTGCKCGGCTTTGCCGCTTCTTTTCCCTCTGATTTCCATCCTCGAATTCCCGTGGTCTCGCACGCGCTTTCTCTGGCGTTAGGGTTTGACGGAGCAGGCGGTTTCGGATCGTGCTTCGATCCAGAGGCTTCTCACTTTAGTGTCGCTGCTGTTGTGTGGAGGAGGAGGACGATTTCGCTGCCGTGGTGGTAGTGGTTGGTTGGAGTGCCAGTGTTAGGATTTCAGACTCATGGCCTCCAAGCGTATTCTCAAGGAGTTGAAAGATCTGCAGAAGGATCCGCCGACATCATGCAGCGCCGGTGAGGTTCTGGGGCCTTGGATGTGCGTGCTTGCTTTGTTTTTCGTGTCAAGGTTTTTGTTTCTTCGTCTCCTCTTGCTGCTGTCTTGTAGTTTTTGCTACTTTCCAGGATTTTGGAGTCTTTATCGTTGGTAGCGTGTCGTTGCGTTCGTGGTCGTGCTCTGTGACGAGAGCTGGTGCGGTTACTGAGCTGTCGGAAAGCTCTGTTGTGGCTTCCGTAATTGTCGTGATCAGAATCGATTTATCGTCGGTGATGGGGTCGGTTTTGGGAGATGTGTTCTTTGTCACTGAGGGGGTTTGATTTTAGGGTAACAGTATCTTTCTTGCTCATCTTGGTCACCGTTCTGGTGGAGACGAATTATTCGATATTTCTTRTCTGGATTTAAATGTTGAGGGAGCTTGAATTGTTAAAGGTTATGTTACCGACACATGAGAGATATGGAGTCATATCTTATTGCCACTCGAAGAATTGGTTTATAGTAAATCATGAATTGGTCCTTGGTTGGGAGGTCTAAACCTGTTCATATGACTTCTGAGAGTTCACCAGATCATTTTGAGTCTTATCTTCCTGTTACCGGAGTAATATTTGTAAATTTTTAGTCGTGAATTGAGTCTTCAGTGTATGCAGGCTGTGAACAATTGAGGCCATGTGATGCAAATTGATTAGTGAAGCCGATAGTAGTGAGTATGTGAAGTCGGAAGAAATTTGATGATTTGAGGACGTAATGAATAATACTTTGGTGGCGTTCCGTCTATGATTGTTGATCAGGACCCGTAGCAGAGGATATGTTCCACTGGCAAGCTACTATAATGGGCCCCCCCGATAGCCCTTATGCGGGAGGCGTATTTCTGGTCACCATTCACTTCCCCCCTGACTATCCATTTAAGCCCCCCAAGGTACGTATGCTTGGTCGTGAAGTAAATCRTTCTGGTTTGTTTGTCTGTATGTTGAAGAATACGTTTGATGGTCTGAGTTTACTTTGCGGGCCACTGTSTTGGAGCTCGACTATTGTAGTCCAACCTTGGTCTTGTCTCCGTGGAGTGGTGAGCCTTTCTGAACTGGAGGAATGAGTATATCGTGAAAAGTCAGTGAAATAAGCTTGAATTGTTGTGAACTAGGGTTTTCGTGTTGCTGCTCGTAGTAACCCTTTCGAGTTTGTCCGCGTTGGTGACTTGGTAGTTTTTGTTTTTCGTTTTTCTTRTTAGATTCGATTCGATATTTTCGGCCACTGTGGATAGCACCTGTTGTCTTACAGATTGTTTTGTGTTTTTTTCCGTTCAGGTTGCGTTCCGGACTAAGGTTTTCCACCCGAATATCAATAGTAATGGCAGCATTTGCTTGGACATTCTGAAGGAGCAATGGAGCCCCGCTCTGACCATATCTAAGGTGTGTGTGTTGTCCTCGGCAACCGATGGTTTTTGGTGTCATTGTTTGGGCCTGTAATTGGGGAGATGTGCAGTTGAACGCTGAGRATCATTTTGATGAGGTGTGGCGCAATGATTTATGTAGAATTGGAAGTGGTGCTGTGTGRTCGAGCTTGCATTTGTTTCTTTCTGTCGGCATCTTTCTTCAGCATATTTGATAGTCAGGCCTATCGTGTGTGTTGTAGAAGTAACAGGGTTTTGTTGTGGATCGTTACAGGTGCTGCTGTCCATATGCTCACTGCTTACGGATCCAAATCCCGATGACCCTCTTGTTCCCGAAATCGCCCACATGTACAAGACTGACAGGCAAAAGTACGAGGGTACTGCCAGAAGTTGGACTCAGAAGTACGCAATGGGTTGATGGCAAGTTGTTTGAGCAACATTGGCGTGAGCAACACGGGCTTGAGCATAGTGGGGTTTGGCACGATGTAGGTGTGGATTATTTCTGCATTTGTGCTCACCTGGATGGGATAGGAGGTTGGCGATTAGCGGTTAGCCCTGAGAGGTTTTCTGTTATGGAGCCATTGTGGGAGTGGTAGAGTCCTAAATGTGTGCTGAGATAAAGTCATTTGATAAGTGTAACACCGTTTGGTGCACTTGTGTAGCATCATCGTTTGCTTGAGATCGTGGAGATCATAGGTGCACCCCTGCCTTGCTATTGCATCTTTCATGCCTGTGTCTGGACTGGCGTATATTTATGAAAGGACTTGGCATATCCTTTTCTTTGGTGCACATTTTGTGTTGTATTGGGTGAAATCWGGGCCCTGAAATCAGGAATTAAGAATTGATAAGTCTGAAAAAATCTGGTGTGCCCGACTTTTCCATTTATGCTCAAAGTATSTTATGTGCCAATTGTCTGCGAAATCAACTGTGGCATTGTACAGACAGGTAAGCATATGGAGTTTTCTGTTTCCAGGACATGGGAAACTTGGTTGAAGTTACTCGCTAAGTTGTGGAGACGTGTTCATTGGAACGGCGGGGGGTTCTCTCCGTTAAGTTGACTGTTTGGAAATCTCGGTTCAGCAGTCAAGTCAGATATTACCAGTGATTTACGAGCTTGCAGAAGCTGCTTCTGTGAATACATTYGCCTCTGAATTCGTGGCGTAGTTTTCTGAATCTGCATACAGATTGTTTGCAAATCTTACTTTTTTTGCTTTCAATATGATCTGAGAGTATTTTACAAAATGGGAGCTCGTTATCGGAGTCATTACAGAATCACGTGTCGCCGATTACCGAAAGCGTGTCGGATTAAACAGTCATACTGGTATGGATGGTCTTGATTTGTGTCGGATCTCAAGAATTGTAAATGGATTCATTTGTGAAAAATTCTCTATTTTTGAGCTTTTGAATTTGCCGTAAACCACGCCGTCTTTTGTTTGAGTAGGATGTCGTCGATGATGTCTACATCATGTTTCAAACATCTACAATTTCCCTGATTTAGTCCCCTTCATACCCCTATTTAGTGCAGAATGCTCCTGATTCAGTCCCCTTAATACCCCTATTCAATGTAGAATGCTTCTAAAGCACTTATCTAAGGATAAATACAACTCTGTACAAAAATCTGTCTATTGAAATCTTTTTTACATATTTTCGGTAGAAAAAGAAATGAAAAATAATTGGCAATTTTGATTGAAAACTTCAGAGTTGAAATGACTTAAATTCAATTTTTTGAAGTGAACAGTGCGTAGGTTGGTATTTATGCTCATAGATTGGAACAGTAATGAATTTCAGAATGCATTTGAAGAGAGCATGTCAATCCAAAAATTGACAAATACAAAGATCATAAATCTCCGTAATGTATGCAAAGCATATAAAAAACGTAAATCATGTTTTCACATCTGTAAAATGAATTTCAGCCTACACAAGTACGTGAGTGTATTTTTTTTACTTTGAACAGGATTCAAAACACAATTATTAGCAAGAATCAAACATTGTACTACCTCGAACATCTACACTTATCCTGAAACCACTCACATGTGATGATGCTCTCTGACCTCAAAATTTTTTGTCCATTCTATCAGGCACTCTTTCTATGGCTTTCAGAGGGGCGATTGAAAATGACCAAGCAATTTATGAGCCTCCTCCCATGATGCAAAAGTGCCCCAACCCCTCCCAAATGCAAGTATATCCCACAAACAACTTAACCTTTTTGTGTATTCCCCAGTTGCCATGCTCTAACTTTGCACTCATTTCTAGGTGGTTACTGATTTTTAGATTTCTCCATTTTGAATCCTACATCCCAAGTCATGGAAACTCTCTTACAAGGTAAATATGCCAAGTTGCAAGTCTTATCTTATTGGGTTATTATCTACACCTTGTCTTTATTTCAGAACCTATATCTATGATAGTCATTAGAATTAACCATAAAGTGAACCCCAATTGTAGGAGGGGTGTTAGAGGAAGGTTTAATTTTTAAAAGATCCATGCTAATTTTTTGGATCAAAAACCACCGATAATTGCTCATGTTGCTACGTTAATAAAAAACTTCAACAAAATGTTTGTTTTGGAAATCCAACCATAGGATCTTGTAGTAGACTTGTTGAAGAAGTGGTAAAAATTTCTTGACATATGACCATAATTACAAATTGAAAGATATAAGCATTTGAAGATAAAGTTTCTGTTTTTTTCCACACCGTGCTAGACAATTTCAAAATGCCTCTCACCATTGATTGTGGCATATTTTTGCACTATGGATTTTGAAATTAAAATCTAGCATACTAAAGATAATAATAGTCATTTTTGCAAAAAAATTAAAGGCAAAAAAGATGTGAAGCATACTCCAAAAAAATCCTACGATGCAACTATGTCTAGAAGTTGACAATGCACTACAAAAATTTCACACACATTTGCCACCACATAATTTTGAAACTTAGAAACAACAGATTGAAAGATATATTAATTATGCTTTATAAGATTCCACTTTTCAAGGAGAACACTAATTTTCTACTTCTTGTAGAATTTATAAGGACTATGTGAATAATATTTAGGCTAAGGCTTCGGACAAGCCATGGAAAATAGGTTCACCTACATTTCCAGTCTATTTTTTATTTGTTTCCTTTCAATCATTGGTAACTCTRTGCTTGACCTCCTTCATCTACCTTCCTACCATGGTTGAAAGGCTTAGAGAATCTACACAATAGACGGGCCAAGATTGAGGGGCCAAGTATATATATTGCTTTAAAATGAAATTATAAACAATTTAATTTTTGGTTCTTTCAAAACTACCTTGCATTGCTTAAAAAGCATTTTCAACTTACTTTGAGATTTCTAGCAAGAAGAGAAGCTCTTTATATACACATAAGATGGTAGGAGGTAGAACAACCCATGTGGAATATGTAAATTAGAATTAGTAGGTGCTCAACCACTCATAGTTCAGTCAAAAGTAGGAATTGTTTTTGAAGTAGAGTTTTCGAACTCATTTAGGCATAGCATAACTATTTTTTTTTCTTTTAAATGTAGAACTAAAAAAAGCATTCTATGTTTTTTCAGCCCCGCAGGAGACTGTTTTGGGGTTGTTCCCTACACAGGGAACTAGCGATGGGGTTGTTCCCTACACAGGGAACCAGCGACTGCTAGTCTAAAATTTTGAATTTCAAAAAAATAAAATTCCAGAAATCTTAGAAAGTATCAAGAAACTGAAATCTGATTTAAAAAATTATTTTTTAAATGATTACTAATTAATTAAAATAATTACTAATTAATTAAAATAATTACTAATTAATTAAAATAATTACTAATTAATTAAAATAATTACTAATTAATTATGGATGATCAAGAATTCAAGATAACTTTCATCTCCAATTTTTTTTGGATATTTCAAGCCTCCAATCAAAAGTTATGGACAAATCTTAGAGAAGGGTTGGAAGGGAATTTTTTTGACATTTTCAAACATTCTCTTCTAAGTTTGTCCATAAATTTTAATAAGAGACTCAAAATCACAAACATATTTTTGTAGATGAAGGTTATCTTAACTTCTGAATTATTCTTGGTCAAAGTTTTTTTGAAAAATGTTTTCTACTATGCCAAAATGAGGTACGAATTTCTACTTCAAACATAATTCCTACGTTTTGACAACCAACCGGGTCATGCTCTCATCTTCAAATAATTTCATACCTTTTGAGGTTTCATCATGGACAATGGATTTCATTATAAAAACATCCTCTTCAACCTAGCATTCCACCAAAGCCTATGAAGCAATTCCTTCAATTTGCCAATAAAATTTTTCTTGATGGCAAATTGTCAAATGACATTGGTATTTGATATGTAGATTTGTTTTTCAGGTCCTAAAACTAGCATGATGCTCGTAGTTGGAAGACSAGGAGTTCATGGCACTACAAGCCCCCTGTGTTTTTTGAGTGTTTGATTACTAACATAACATCAAGACATCAAAGGGCAGATGGTTGGCATTTTATGTGACATGATTGAAGACATTTTGATATCTTTTGGAACATCTGGAAAAACACAGATTCCCACGCTAGTTAATAGACCYATTTTGACTGTGGATAAGTTAGTAAAAGTTGTTGTAGTCTAATATGATAAAACGTTAACCAAATGCGAAAAATTTATTAGAAAGGCAACCACATGGCATGCTTTGGATAAAAAAGAAAATGGATGTATGTGCACCATGGATGAAAAGAAAAATTCTTTATATAAGTGAGATGATAGGAAGTCAACTTATATGAAATATATAAAGAAAGAATTGTGTTCAATGTAAAATGTCTCAAATAACATCATAATGTTTGAAACAACTTCCATGAGTCTTGTAGTCATGCTCCCATGTTCACATTATCCCATATTCCCATATCCTTTGTCTAATTATGGGCAAACAAATGGATTTTAGTGTAAATACATCCTCTCCACACTTCATTCTCACTAACTTTTAATGATGTGATTCCCTCATTTTGCCATCAAAAAATCTCTTGATGGTAGATGGTAGGTTCTAATTAATTCTTATTGAATTCAATCATCTTTTTGTTCATTTTGTTTTATTTTATACTTTTTTCTAAATAATTATATTTTGCTAGCCCTACCCTATGGATATAGTATGCACCAATTGATGTATCAATAAATGTCTAGGCATTTAAGTTGACATCTCAAAAAAGAGTGTTAAAATTTTTAAATGGCATAAAATAGTACTGACTAGGCATGCCAAGTCATCTTTGTTGGTGAATGTGTCATTTTTTAAAGTGCCACGTCATAGACGGGTCGGATGGAAAAAATCCCACGTGGCTCTCCTTGCCTACATGGTATCGTTGTGGCATCCAAGTGCGCACTATACAAATCTTGAAAGACTACGTTTTCTACAATGTTAACCCTTAAAGGACATTTCATGTCCGGGCTTGGTCAAACTTCATTAGATTTTTACATTAGAATTTACATTTCAAAATTTTGATATTTTTCACAGGTAGTAATATGTATTTAAAACTTAATTTAATTTTTTTGAAATTTAAAACATCAAATTGAATTTCATATGATTCTTTGAAGAAATTTCAGTATAAAAATCATAGTAAATACAAAAATGCTTAAAATGATATGAAAATTTTATGAAAAATGGAAATAGTGGTGTCCAACATCATGGCATAAGTGTTGAATACTTGGAGTTTATACAAAAAGAAATTCAAAAGAAAACGTTAAAAAGTGTTGAATTTAGAGCTTTCAAGATACAATCTTCAATGTGTCACAAAATTTGCAATTTTAAACATTTGAAAAAAAATCAAATGGGAATAAAAAGTAGATTACTACACTAAATAGTGAAATTAGGTTGCCCCTCACTAATTTCTCGACATGCCACACTATATAAATATTTATTGCTAATGTACAAAAATATCCTACTTTTAAATTAGTAATTGGTGTATTTGGAACTCATGAACTTTCATGTGCACAAATAGAAGTATTTGTAGAAATATTTTTTGACTTTGATGGCTTTTACAGTCACTTTCTTGGAGGATGGCAACCTAATTGCAATAGCAACCTAATTTCACTATTTAGTGTAGAGCTTCATTTTCTTAGTTAAGCTTAAAAGCAATTAAAATAAAAAATTATATGAAAAACTCAAGTTTGACTTTCAAAATGCCCCTCAGGCATGCAATGTTCTTCAAAGGTTAAAGAAAAACAAGCTTAAACTGAGCATCTTTCTTTGTTTCTTTGGATTTTTGGAATTTTTTTGCCTATCCATTACAAAGAATTTTAGGTGACATCACGTTGATTACTTCCATGTCAAATTGATTGCTTGCTTATTTTGTTTCCAAAACTAATAAAACAATAACAAGGTGATTTTGAGGCTGTATCCACTCCGACCAAATCCTAAGTGTGGTGTGCATTGTGCAAAGGAGAATTCATTTGTAGATACTTTTTAAAATTTGGGATTTAGAAACTAGAAAGTTGAGGCTATAGTTTCTATCCAAAGCACATAGCCAATGAGGTCAAAGCATCAACAGTCACTCATTTAAGCAGTTTTGGAGCAGATTGTGAGCAATATGAGGTMRTAGAAATTTTTCCCAYRTAGGAAGRTAGGAAATATGGGGATAGCAAAAAATTCAAAATTTTATCCCCAAAACTGAGATTATTGTGAATCTTGGGAGTCACAAAGTACACTTCAYTCATTGCCACTATCTAGCTTCTTCCAATTCTGATCATTCTAGAATTACTTTTCCACTCACTTCTTCTTACTTTGTTGCTCACTACTATYAGACATGTGTAATAACCTTATTAGTTCCAACTTTGAAAAAGACCAAAATAACACAATCTAAGCTTTGGTTGGAAATCTCTCTTTGAACTTTGGTTGGGATTATTGCTCTTCTACAAGTTGGGTGTTGGGCGTGGTTGACAATTCGTGTTTCTACCTTAGTTAACCTCTAAATGCTCAAGGCACTAAAATTTGTTTTTTGCAAAGCTTTGAAGTTCAATAAAACCTAACCAAGTTTTTATTTTGGGTAGTTTTTATTTTTGAAAACTTTTTTTTGAGGTCTAGTCTTAGCATCAAATATTCAATTTTGAAAATGATTGCTTGTGATTTTTCAATTTAAGATTGTGTAAAAGGGTGTCCATTGCAATCTTGACTTTCCTTAGTGTTGAAGGAGCTTGGAAATGAGCCTCAAAATACTAGAGCTTGGAGAAAAACCACATTAGAGATTCATTTAAAAACAAAATCTTATGTAGATTTTGAGAATCCATCAATTGATTGGGGTTATGTATGTTAGGCCCTTCAACCGCATATTTTTTTGGTGACCAACTTTCTAGATTTGACATGTGAAAAGAAGACTGAAAAACTTCAACATTAGGAAAATTTTCAGCCCTCAAAGAGACTGTGAGTTTTGCACTCTTGAGGTGCAATTACAAAAAAAAATAAAAATAAAAAATTTATTTTTTATTTTATAAAATTTGACTATTTTTTACTTTTTTTTTACTTTTTTACTTTTTTTTTGTTTCAAAAATGAACATTTCTCGAGAAAAAAAATTGTTTTTTTATTTTTCTGTATTAGCATTGCAGGGGTGCCGAAAATGAAGTCTTAACAGCCCTCCGGAGGGCTGAAAATTTTCCTAATGCTCACTTTTGCAATTTTAACACCCTCATGATCAAACATTATAATCTTTCAATCCATAAGTGATATTGTTGTGTTTTCTTTTCCTTAGTAATCTCTAACATGCCTAGATTGAATTTGTATGGTTACATTTTTTTTTTAAATTAGTCATTTTATGAAAATATTGTTTTTTTTTTTCAATGTAGAGCAAATTCGTAGAAGCTCCAAAACGGACTTGGACATTTGGGGGTTAACCTTTAAAAGACAGACCCTAGTGATTGTGAAATCATCCATTTGGATACCTTGGCAAATCACTACACTAAATAGTGAAATTAGGTTGCCTTCCTCCAAGAAAGTAACTGTAAAAGCCATCAAAGTCAAAAAAAATTCTACAAATACTTCTATTTGTGCACATGGAAGTTCATGAGTTCCAAATACACCAATTACTAATTTAAAAGTAGGATATTTTTGTACATTAGCCATAAATATTTATATAGTGTGGCATGTCGAGAAATTAGTGAGGGACAACCTAATTTCACTATTCAGAGTAGTTCCAAAAAATCCAAAAGCACTCATTGGAAGTCAAACTCTTGTAGAAGATCTCCCCTTTCCACACAAAAATCTGAAGATGAATACTTGCACTTTTGTCCCACATAAAAAAATTCTTTGTCATAGCCAAACGTGCATGTCCACATTCACGCATTAAAATAAGTGAGGCAGCTTTTTTTCGGTTCTTTGCAATAACTAAGATTTGCTCCTTTTGCTCCCAAAGCAAATAAAAACAAAATCAGGCAGCTGGATACAAATACTAGACTTTACAACCACTGGGGTAACTTTATTTTTTTTATTTTTTGAAACCACTGGGGTAACTTTAGTTAGTAGGATCCTGGGATATCCTTGAGCCGCATAGCCTACAGAGTTTCTGTGGAAGGAGAAATCCTGCTTTCCAGGTTGCTTTTGATCCGAATTCCCATGCACACAGCCGTACCTTAGTTCTAAAGGATAGATCTTTTCATGGTAGGATAAGGAAGGTAAGGTAGAGTCTAATTATGCTCTTACAAAGAGCTGATTGCATTTGGGGAGAAATGTAGAACTCCTTGAACCAATTTTCAGAAAAATTTCTGTAAGAAGAAAAATGGAATTGGAATCTAACCCAAGTCGTTTCATGTTTTTTGGACCTTTGTGGAATTAGTTATGAATTTCTGAAGTTGGAATGGAAGGGTCACTATAAGCAACCACCTCTTGAAATGTGCATTCTTGGTACATTGAAGAAAGCAAAATGTACTTGTGTGTTCATGATCAACAAAAGGGAATCTTTGAATGAAGGAGAACATTCTTTGCAAGATATTTGTGCTAGCAAGGTTGGAGGTTTAGAAAGAGCTCAATGGCTTGGAGCTTGTGCTAACATAAAGGTACATTCACTGTAAGAACCCCACGTTTTGGGTGATGTTTTCAGAAAACATGTCGTGTTTTTAAAAACGTATTGCGTTGGACGATCAACAGGTGCAAGAGTGTGAAATTGATGTGATGTTGCAGAAAACGTGTGTAGCTAAGTTGGAGACCGAGTAGATGTCATTGGAGACAAACTTGTTTTTTAATAATGTTTGAAAAAACAAGTTCATGTTTTTTTGTGATGAGTTCCAAAAAAAAACATTGCTATGTCAGCAAGTAGATTCATTTTGATTATTTTGGTTAAGTTAATGAAAATTAATTTTTAATTTAGTAAAATATTAACAATATGTGAAAATTTAGGGAAAGGACAGCCATGTGGCATGCTTTGTTGAAAAAAGGCAAATGGATGGATGTGTACTATGGATGAAAGAGATGAGCTTTATATAAGTATGTTGGTAGAAAGGGAAACAATCCATATGGGATTTGTGAAGCAAGAATTGTGTTCAATGTAAAATGTCTGAAATGACATTGAAATGTCTAAAACAACATGATTGAGATATTTAAAACAACGTTAACATGTACAATGTTTAAGTTGCATATTTTAGTTATCCCATATCGTTTGTCTCACCATGGACATAGAATGGACATAACTATGACCGCTTTATCCTTCATTTTCACTAACTATTAATGAAGTAATTTCTTCATTTTGCCATCAAATTTTTTCCTAATGGTAGATGGTAAGTTCTTTTAATTTTTGTTGAATTCAACATTTTTTTTAAAATCAAAATTTAAAAAAAAATAATGTTCTTGTTKATCTACCTTGTAGGTAGAGTATGCACCAATTGACGTCTCAAAAAATGTTATAACAAATTTTAGGAGTCGTCTATGATGACAAATTTTTGCGTTTTTTCAGACGTCAAAAAAGATTGTGTTTTCTTATAGTGATTTTGTTTTCTCATTGCACTAACAATTTACAAATTATCAAGTGTCCATTTTATCAAGTGGATACTATTAGTGACCACAAAAGCTTAAAAATTTCAACTTCAAAAATTCATTATTAATTTTGTAATGCTCTAAAAACGTGAAACAAATGGGATAGATGCCAGATCCATTTGTTTTTGAAGAAAAATTTTCAGAAATTTTTTTCAAAGAGTCTAACCTCCCTAAAATAATTTTTAGCTCTTAAATGGGTGTTGTATGGACCTCCAACCTTAATTGCCTCCTAGAGTGTTTGTTTTACATTCATCTTATGTGGTGATTTAGAATGCACATACTTGGGCTTAGAGGTGGACTAAGCATGACAATTAATAGTGGACATGCATTTCAATGTTGCAATTCTTTAAAAGGCAATGCCACCCCAACAAATCCATATTTATTTGTCATAGCTTTAGTTCTATATTTGATAAAGCTTTAAACTTATGGACTTCCATTTCTACGCATTAATATATTCTATTAATAGTAAATTGACCAATCTCAAATAGAATTTGTAGGCTGGCTGTGTACAGCCACTTTTGAGTGCATCGTGACACTTCTATGCACCCAACCCAATCCAATTTATTTTTATTATTTATCCCCCTCACCCCCAAATACTTTAATTAATTTTTTTTTGAACCCCCCTTCCCCCTCTTTATAATTTTCAGGAAGCAGGAACTGCTCCAAACAATATGGGATATGTTTTCCAGTATCCGTATTCATATTCGTACATGTATTCATATCTGTATTCATATTTGTATTCGTATCTGTATTCCTATCTTATTCCTATCTGTATTCATATTCATATCTGTATCTGTATTTATATTCATATTTGTATTCGTATCTTATTTGTATATGTATTTGTTTTTGTATCTTATTTGTGTATGTATCATATCTGTATCGTATCTGCATCTGTATTTGTATTGTATCTGTGTCCGAGATCGTATCCAAGATCAACGGTTGTGGAGGGGGGTTGTAATTTTTTTTAAATAAAAAATCAACGGCTTTGGTTATTTAGGAGGGAGGGGAGGAAACTAATACCAAAATGAAATGGCAGCCTCTTTTCACTAGATTGTAAATTGACCAATCTCAAATAGAGTTGATGGAGCAAAAATATGACTTAACTTAGATTAGGCTTTCTATCCTTGACTTGAAAGTTTAGAGAAAATTTAGAAGGGCATGGAGCACTTCTCATCCATTTTAGTTGTGTATTGAGGCATGGGCTATCTTGGAAATGGGAGTGCACTAAAAAAACACAATTACTTACAATGGTTAGCAAAAGTTTTTAAAAATGTGATTGAATTTTGAAATTGTTGTAACGATAAATGAACAGAGTAGTTGTCAAATGATTTTTTGATCAAATTTAATAAGAATGATACACGTAGTGAATGAAAATGCCCTCCAAATTAACTAGCCATTTACAAAATCTATAGATTGAAAGATCTAGAAGTAGTGTGTAAAACTAAACATGCATAGTAGTCGTCAACACCACAATCTCCACAATGTAAGTGTTGTTTTGAGACTTTTTTGTGCTACAAACAATTTTAGAGTTTTGAAGAGACTACAAGTGATTTACTATAGCTCCTAGGATATTTGAAAGTTTTTGAAGAGCAGTTTTTAAGATGCACAAGCAAGGCAACTCATTTGGCAAAATTTCATCAATTTAGGGCATTTTCCGAAGCACTTGGAATCACATAGTGCAAAGATTTGGTATAAAAGGAAGTTTGAGAGATAGTAATACACCTAGTAGACCTAAAATTCTTGATGAATGTGGCAACCATGAAATTGTAAGGAGGTTAAATCATCAATGTACTCGTACAACTATAACAATAGGAAGAGGACTATGGTTCGAGGGCATGTTGTTAAGTGACAAGAATTTTAGAAGTAGCCTTTAGAGGCAATGACTATAAGTATGTGCTAAGATCCAAAAGCCTCTTTTGACAAAGAAGCATCGATCGATATCATGGTGTTGTAAATGGACAAAGAAGTGCAACCACGTAGCTTAGGGAGATCGGAATTTTGTAATGAGTCAAACTTTGATCTTTTTGGTTGAGATGGGTGGTAATATTATTATAGAAAGAGTAGAGAGCATCTTAGACGAGTATATGTGCAATGTACAATTAATCACAAGGGAAGAAGCATAATGTTTAGAGCTTGTATGAATTGGGAAGGAGTTGGAAAGCTTCATTTGATTGAAGAGAAGATGGATAGATTTGTGTATGCACACATTCTAGAGATGAAACTTATAGACACTCTATACATGCAAGCTTTAGAGGAAGAGAACATTATTTTCCAACAAAAAAAGCACATTATGTTGTAGAATGCTTGCTTGCACAAAAACTTCAGTTTCTTTGGCATCCGCCACAATTGCTTGACCTCAATCCTATTGAACACCTTCAAAATGAAGCACATGACTACTTGAGATGGTTTGAAAACCCACTAACAAAAGCAATTTATAGGAGAAGATACAAGAAGTTTGGTGTATTATTGAGGTTAATGTTATTAGGAAGTTGATTTGTTCTATGCTTCAAAAATTTGCTCATGTTTACAAAGCAAAAGGTGGCTACATGTGGTGATAGTCGTCATGAATGCTCAAAATTTCTAGCTTAAGTTTGAGTTGCGAAGCTTATGTTTATGTTTTTTACAATTGATGTATAATTATATTGATTTTTGCTAAAAGAATATTACATCTTTGTTGCATATTTGAACTAAGTTGGACTTTTTTTTACATGTTTTAACTTCTAAAAGGTTGTGCTATATGTTTATTGTAACTGTATGCTCTTATGATCTTTTCCTTRGAATATTATGATACTTTATGTAGGAATGAGATTTGATTCTATAAATAACCTTGAAATTTTCACCATAGATGTACATTAAAGTATCAACCATCATGATATAAACCAAAGTTACCATATCACTCTAAATTTAAACAATCAACACACCATGGTTATAAGCCCAATGTTCATATTGCTATAAAATATTGAAATTTAAGAATTTTCCAATTGCAGTAAAAATTAAACTTGATAAGCTTTGTTTTCATTAGTTAAACTCAAATTCAAGAAACTATATTTATGGCTGAATTTCACATAAAGAATAAATAGCATGAAATGACCAAATTTTGGAGATCCCGAGAATGAGCATCTTCTTCTTTATAAAAGTCTATAGTACCATATGAGGGAAATAATAATACTACTCACTGAAAATGTCCTCAAGTACCTTTAAAAATTTGGAAGAAAAAACATTTTTTTCCATCCTGAGGTCTTAAATGAAGCCATCCATCAGCAGCATTACAGGGTTGACGTGGAGATAGAAGCAGTGCCTATGTCCGGACCTCAGAGCAGTGGTACGCCTTTTTTTTGCAAATCACCTAAAAACAGAGCTCTTCAAAACAGGCCGAAACGAGAGAGACGACCCAAATGCAAGCGGAAAAACGACGCGGGTGGCGACAAGCGCCCGCCCCCGCGTCGCCCGCGGCGCTGCCGGGGCCTCGGCTGCAGTCGTCGCTCCCGTTTGTCGTGTTCCAGCAGTCCATCTGCTGACCCAGGTCTGTGGTGGCCCTTCTCACTCTGGGATCAGAAGTGGCATTTCGGCATATGCTTCAACCCGACTCCTCACAATGCATTTTCCTCCTGGAGAGGTCATTATTCTCAAAAGCTGAGCATGACCCTCCGAGCTTTCGCAAGTGGCCTGCGTGCTGCAGTGCCCCCAGACAGACAACAGAATAAGCAGAACAAGCTTTGCTGAYGCGCGTCCGTCCGCCCTTTCTGTCCTGCTCGCCTACCCTGATTACTATTGCCGAGCTTTGGGATACAGAGTGTTTCGGGTTGCGATTATTGATCCAGTTGGATATTCCTAGCGACAGGAAGCTTCAGGTTGTTCATCTCGTACAGCGATCTGGATGCCGGAATAGATCGAGTCTCAGTATATGCTTTCGGTTGGTCCGGTGGAGGTGGTGTTTTGGCAAGCGATGGAGCGAACAGTGGGTTGTTAGGTCGAGAGATCGAGAAAATTTTGGTGCATCAATAAAGGCGATACGGATTTTATTTTGGTTTTGGTTTTGGAAGAGTGGCATGAATCCATGGCTAGAGTTGAAGCTCAGGTAGCTGTTGAGGAGTTGCGTTGAAGTGGACGTCGAAAGAATGTAGCGATGGTGGGRCTCATGTTGTGAGCGCCGCGATTCAAATTTCGAGCTCACTCACCATGTCTCCTTGTTTTCCACGGATAGAAGCTGGAGACGCTTCRTTTTCCTCGAGATTGTAAGAATTTTTTGGATGCTTGCGTTCATGAACGAGGTGGACATTGGAAACTCTGCTTGATGATCTCGTCCGACGAATATGATAAAGGCTATCGTATTCATTTTTTCACTTTCGAGTGGAATCACTGCGAGTTTGAACACTTCGCAATTCGATTATATTGCTTTGCGAGGTTTCTCGCTTTCCCGCATTTGTAATTGGCATTGGAAGTGATGATATAATCCATCTGGGTCGAGACTCCCTCAGTTCCGAATTGCAAGAGTTGGAACATATTTTTCTGCCTTGGTGGTTCTGTACAGAGACATTTTCGTTTGAATCCATTCAGATTTTTTTTTCAAATTTTATTATCATTTTTGGTTCTTTTGATTTTCGTACAAGGACTGGAGCTCCCTTTTTCGAAGATCCAAATGGATGGCGCTTTTCAAGCTCGATTAGGCCTAGCACTCAACGTGGGAGACAAATCGGACAGATCCACCAGTACCTTAGATGGAGCTCAGGAAGAGATTGGTGGCGGTGAGCTTGGGCATGAAAGTGTGGTGCTTGTCGTAATGGATGTCAACAAGGAGCTGAATTTGACTGCTTTTAACTGGGCTCTTGCTCATGTCATCCAGTCGGGAGACACTGTGAAGCTWCTAGGGGTCCTTCACCATATCATCAACCCAAGTATGTCACTGAATTTGACTGCAATCGTTACTCAAATGATCTTGCGGATGCATTTGCCAGACTTACATTCTTGTAATGGGCTTGGACGCGAGGTCTTTTTTGAACAAAATTTTGTGGATTTGGCCCTTGAGTTTGATCCAGTTCCCAAGTACTGGGGGCGAAGCCAAGAAAAKACAAAATCATGAGCACTCGCATTGACCAAGAGCTTGGTCCAGCTTGTCCAGTGAGAGTACTCAGAATTTTGATTTCTTGGTTTGGTTACAAGTGTAATGCTAGTCTTAGTTGACCATCCGTAAGCCATTAGAATGCAAAATATATGCTATCGAGGTACACAGAATCCTCAGAATCTTCATCATCAAGGTATTGCGAATTTGTATAATCTGAATACAGGAAACTAAGAGTCTTGGGAGCTAAATGACTGTAATTTATTCTAATTATGATTTAAGTGCTGGAGGGAAATTCAAGCTGAGGTTCTCTGATTTCTTGCGCCTGGACCATTGATTTTCTGTCCCTCTTATGCAGTGGGTTACAGATCTCGTGCTGATGAAAACAGCTGGAACGGAGCGAGTCGCAAGGTACTGGAAAATCAGGTTGCGACGCATGTRGCCATGTTGAACAGCATCCCAGCCATTTACACTGCTGTTGAGAAGTTAGGGGTATGCATCAACATTCAGTTTCTGCCTTTCTTCTGCTCTCTAGGTTAAACAGTATTACTTTTACAGCTTTGCACGCGCTTGTTCGGTATTTAAATTTTGACTCGATAATGTTCAAGTGCCGAGAGCAAACTTAAGCATAATTTCAAGTCGTTCTATGCAATTTAGAATGACCAGATCCACATTTTTTGGTTGATCTTAGGTCTTGCAATGGGTAGAAAGATTATGGGTTAAAATCCTCTTCTGACTRGACAGTGCACGTTTGCTTTGAACACCAGACTTGTCATTATGATATGCTAGTATTTGATTAGCTAGAACTCTTGAAAAGTAGTCATGGCAACTTCACTTTCGTTTTAGGAGCTTTTGTAGATGTATGTCACAATTTTGCTACCCAGAATCGCTTCAATTTAATGAAAGTGACGATTTACAGAAAGACAATGGTTCCTTATATGCAGGCCAAGCTGGATATTGATGTGCGGGCTAATCCTCATTCAAAGAATCTTGTGGTAGAAGAAGCCAGACGGCTTGGTGCTCGCTATGTGGTTATTGACAGGTGAGAGACGCTTGTTCCTCTCTCAGTGTTGGTCGAAGGTAGAGGATACTATTTGCATCACTTTAAACCAATCAATGTGGGAGTGTACTCTCATTGGAAGATAACTCTATAGATCCTACTGGAGAGATCACCTTGGGTGCTCTTTGAACCAAACACTCTTGAGATCAGATTGTTCTCKCACTCARTGTAATGGATAAYATCTTWTGCAATCATTCAAACACTGGGCGGTCATGGAGACCATTTTTTAAGGGACAGTAGATGACCTCTRATTTCCATTCAAAGATCAGCGACCGTAGACATTATTTCAGCCAAGTTATGAATTCTTTCGCCCAATGGTTACTGATTGAAGGCCAACCAATTTGGTTGAATGGAAGAGATGAGTTGCTAATGTTAACCAGGTCAATAATGACGATGGGATCAGGGCTTTAACGGTCCAGGTAATGGCAAAGGGGTCACTTTATGAWGAAACCCACAGGTGAGAACCTGTCAGCAGCGAGGGAGGTTGTTCCTCGCGAACTGGCTTGTTTTGCCATTATCGGACATAGTCTCTATGTAGGCAAGTTGAAGCTGTTTGACTGCCTTGAGATCTCAAAATTACTCACTCAAGAAACAACAGACAGCTCAAAATAATTTCTCTGTTACAGCTTTCTCCTCTTGGGTGCATACTTAGTGCTACTGTGCACATAGTCATGGCCTGTTGTCAGAACAACCTCCTCTTCTTTGCCAATGAAAACTTGYCACAGTGGCAAAACTTGCTTGCATTGAGATTACGGCTTTAGTATCCTCTCCCTTAGATGTAAATGACCGCTGCTTTATTTCGCTGCTTGATCCCAACTTTCTTTCAATTCTCGGAATGTGCAGGCATATAAAGAAAGACAAAAAATTCTACATCGAAAACCTGACTTGCTACGTCACTCGAGTGAAGTCGATGACGATTTTTGAGCATTTACGCCATGGAGTACCCGTGGTGGAGGACGATGCTGAGGCGATGCTGACAGCAACCGAGACATCCAGTGTACAGACCCCTTCTTTGTTAACTTCAAATGAGTTTCCAAACCCAGATATGCTGCAAGCAACTCCTGCTCCATTGCACCACCAACCCCCGGTACCTTCTTCCACTGGTAAAGCGGTGCCCTCTTCCTTTCGTCCAACGAACTCTTATGACCACCCCATATACGAAAGCCCTGGAGTAGACTATGGACCTGAGCTTATGGGATTCTCACATCAACATTATGACTTGGACGCCACCTCTGACCGAGAGCTCGAGGTTCGGCGTTGGTTGATTGATTCGGGGTACAGGTTGGAACCTGGTTATCATTATCCAGCTTCAGAATATGGTACACTCAATTCTCCTTTTTATGACCCTTTATTTTGATGACATTCAAGAATATCCTCCACTGTTAGCACTTGTCACACGTCCAAATTATGTCATAATCAATGAGCTGGAATCTAGGTGATAAGATTAAAGTTATCGTCAATTMTGGTAAATTGCTGCAATTCTAGGTGCCRAAAATTGTGACCTTCATCCCCACAAGCTCTAAAAACTAGGACCGGCTTAGATTTACGTTTCAGCCTCAAGCCCTGAAAAGTGCTCTTGTCATGGTATTCCGCCAAATGRAGAATTTAACGTTTCTTTTGTGATAAGGTCATCTCGAGATGATTCCCCTCTAYTGATCTGTCTTATACAATCTTGTATAATGCTGTGCAGGTTACTTGACCCCAGCATACTCTGCGGAGGCAGCGATGCATCAGATTCCGGTTGCCCTCAGCCCGTTCACAGAAGCAGCAATGGSGAATTTAATCAACGCAAGCCCGTACCCTGTTCTCTCCTCCGACAGCGGCCTTGGAGCTAATTATCCCGGTTTGCATTCAGCCGGTATCCCTCTATCAAGAGAGACGTACTTGAGAACCAGTATTCCTGCAAGCTCTCAGAGTGTACAGACAGAAAAAGACGATGCAATCGCATCACTTCTCCAACTCCAGTTAGGAGATACTTCACGAAACGAACCGGATATGAGCAACCGTGCTCCAATTTCTGTACAGGCAAGGCGAGCAGACGCTAATTGGCCCTTGGAGTTTTTGCATTCAGAGTTTGGTGGACTACATATCTCAACCTCGACGGAGGAAACAGCGAATTTTAATTCCAAGGGCGCGTCAGACGGTGAGATGGACCCGGTTTCTAGCGTTAAACGAGCTGTTTCCATTAAGAAAACAGTGCCTGGGACTCCCCCTCTGTGCACTGTTTGTCAACAGAAGTCGCCAGTGTTTGGGAAAGTGAAGAGATTCACGTATCCTGAACTTCAGGACGCGACCAATAATTTCAGCGCTGAAAACTATCTATCCAAAGGTGGGTATGGGACTGTGTATAAAGGCCAGTTGAAGCGAGGGCAGTTGGTGGCCGTGAAGCAGCATAAGCTCTCGAGCTCTCAAGGGGATGAGGAGTTTTGTGCTGAGGTTGAAGTTCTCAGCTGTGCGCAACACCGGAACCTTGTTGCGCTCATTGGTTACTGCGTTGAAAAGCAATTGCGTCTTCTCGTCTACGAGTACGTTTGCAACGGATCGCTTGACAGACATCTTTCCCGTAAGTAATCTTCCGGTTCATGTTCTACGTTTTCTGCAACGTACATTCTACTCTCTCTACTGACAACCTCTGTAWTTGGATGTCTTCTATACTTCAACTTGTGATGACATRTGAGAGTTCATTTAAAATTCCGTTTGTCTCCTGAAGGCTGTGTGTCATTAGAGAAGTTGTRAGCACTTGTGAGAGCGCATATAGAAGCCCATTTGTTCTTCATTTGTCTCTTCCTCTTCATTTGTTACTTCAAGGGAGTGTCACATGTGAATGGATTTCAAAGTCCATTTGTATCCTCCAGGCAACTCCAGTGCAGACGTTTGAATGTGGTCAAGAGGGATTCAAATATCCTCAACTTTGCTGTATAAAATTACTCTTCTGTCAAATAGCATTACATTCTTGAAGAGTCTTAGGAAGGTCCCTTGCTCTCTTTTGGATGGGGAATTTGAGAGCTCCCTCTTGGACCCTCATTTCCACCATTCACAAGCTCAAATCTTTAACTCGAGGTGATCCTTCGAAATTTTCGTAGCATCATTTCTTCTTCTTTATGTGGTAGAAAGTGAACAATCTCAGATTAACAGAGGCAAAGGAATAGAATATGACTCATCGAGAATGTTATAAGATCTGTAATACTTTTGAGTTCGTTTTGTGTAGTGTTGTGTGAATATCTAWGAAGGATAACTGAAATCTACAGTTATGTTTCATTTAAAATAGTAGTTGAAAGGTAAAGGTACCCAGTAAAGTACAATTTGCATAAAATTGAGCTACCATATACCCTTACCTGCACAGCATTGATTTCAATCTATCAAAACATTAAAAACAATGTATGAAAGACCGGAATGTAATACTCAAACTATCAGCTGCAATCTCTTAGGTTGAATCTTGTGGGCACTATTAAAGCGATCACGTCATCGTCACTTTTGTCAAAATGTCTCGATTCTGGGCGCCAGAACTTGTGACATTTTCCTACCCAAAACTCCCAAAACTAGATTTGTTATACATTTATGTTTCAACCCACGCACCATTAAAAGTGCCAAAGTTGTGGAATTCCGCCAATTATAGCAAAATTGATGTTTATTTGGGGGGGKGTCTGGRTGTGGATGTCAGCAAAGAGCAAGACGGATTTGCAATGGCATCACCGACACACGATAGCACTTGGGGCAGCCAGAGCATTGCGGTATCTGCACGAAGAATGTCGTGTAGGGTGCATTGTTCATCGTGATATGCGACCCAATAATATTTTGCTCACACACGATTTTACTCCAATGGTAAGTCTTTACGTTTCTTCAGTGCATTAAGATAATTGCACGGAATAGTGACCCATTTCTGAAACCGAGTCGTACAGATTCTTGCATATAATGTACAGTCTTCATACAGTCACTGTGCCTAATGTCAATTTTGGGTACATCTATGTTCATAATTTATCCAAGAAATGCATGCTAAGTGAATCGGGAATTGCCTATTGACTTCCAGCATGAGCAAACAAAAAACTTACATTTTAATAATAATAGCCCYGCTCAAATGCTTATTTGGACAATTTTAGGTGGACTTGCCTTCATGGAGGGTAGAATCTGAGGCATGGGATTATGAAAGGACTCTTCCTGTATTGAAATTTGTGGATGGGAGCCGCKTAAAAGATAAGAATCTAAGAAACTGCGATTTGAGCACTGACWCAAAGCAATGTTTTAGAAAAATTATGTTTCTTTTCGTACTTCATTTGCACTAGTTGGGTCCAAAATTTGTGAAGAAAACTTTGTTTGAATTTTKTTGTGTTTTTCAAGAACACRYCTTGAAAAATATTACAGYGAACTTGAGGAAGTTKGAGTAGGACTTTTGCACGRAAAGCAAGCGARTGCTGCAGGGATTGAGCCTCGAGTTCAATCCCTGTAGTTGTTTGCTTTACTCGAGTGCAAAGCTATTGTGCACATGAGTGGCGAGCGTTGTCTTAACAAAAACGGTGCTTTATACTAATTATCCTTGGTGACATTTGGACATGGATTGTTTGGATTAGGTTGGAGATTTTGGACTGGCAAGACGGCAGACAGATGGGGACTTGGCAGAAGAGACTCGGGTGTTAGGCACCATTGGGTATTTAGCTCCAGAGTATGCGGAGACAGGGCAGATCACGGTCAAAGCAGATGTGTACGCTTTCGGCGTTGTACTGCTGGAGCTTCTCACAGGCCGTAAATCCATTGAACATAGTCGGCCCAAGCATGAAGTTTCTCTGGTGGAGTGGGTGAGACTTAGCATTCTTCTTTTGGCTCTTTCTCACGCATTTTTTGCCAATTATATTTGCCTACATTTGTGATTTGTTTTCTTCCTCTTCTTTGATCTAGATAACCAACTCTCCTTTTTCAGTAGAGCATGTGGCTCACCCTTATTTGCTTGTACTCAATCAAAGTTTGTCTCTGCTAAGGTATGTGCATTTAGAATAACCACTTGAAATCAATACTCTGTTGATTTTCAGGTGGCAATTCTGGGTGCACATACCCTTATATCCTCCTACTATTTGCGCCATGTTGCCAATGTGTGGGTGCTTGCATCCATAACATAACATTTTGATGGTCTACACTAGTACTAATGGAGGATTTGTGTAAGCTTGTACGGTGAAAGACGGTGAAAGACCCACTCACTCAAATTTGGATAATTTTGGATAAATGTGGTGTATTTAGTGTGAACCTTTGAATGGAATTTTGATGAGAATTGAATGAAAAGTGGAAGGAAATTGGATGTAAATCATAGTGTGTGAGATATTATGAAAATAATGTGAGCTATTTTTCTAAATTGAAAACATTGTGAGCTACTAGTACTAGTGTGCGACACAAGGTTGTTTAATTTTGGTAGTGCAAAYTATCATTATTARTGATGGTTGCAATAATTGAATTAACTTGTGCAATATTGAAGCAATGTTTTTCTCTGAATATTCATAAAATGAACACTATGTTTTATGTTCAACAACCCATATTGTATATGCTCTATGAGTTTATATAATTTAAAGGAGCTAGTAAAACAAACTCTATCCGACTTATTTCAAGTATTCTTCTCCCCTTCAAACCATCAATGTATATAAGTTCTAATTGTATTCTATTGTGTATTCACTCTTCATTCACTAATCACTCCTATGGTGGCACATCCTATTACAATGGAGGATTGAGATTGTAGGACATTATAAAGATATTTGATCCCTTGCTCTTAGTAGGGTTATTTTTTCCCCTTCAAAGATTATAATATACTCCCGATATGTACCATTATGGTAGATGTCTCCTTGGAGCAGTTCTTTTTATTTAGGCATTTAAATGCCTAATTTTCTCAAAAAAAAATGGGCAACTTCAAGCCTATAGGAAAAAAAAGAATAAATGTATTCAAAATGCTAGACTGTAATGATGTCCCTATACACCATTGCCACAATGTTTCCAAAACCTTATTTCATCTGTTTGTACAAAGCCAACATATACAAAAATTGCATACAAGAATTACATACTCAAAATTGGCCTCCTTCAATTCAAGCCCCCAAATTGAAGGAGCCACAAAACTCATAACCTTCTTCCAAAAAGGGCCACATAAATATTTGTCCCAATGCCAAAAGAAAACACTATCCTAGAGGTTAATAACCACTTTTACATGCTACACTAGTACAGTCAGGTCCAATCCATTTACAAACTGCCAAAGTGAGCCATTCTAGTTTTTATTATGTAGTATTGAAATGAAATGGAATTTTTTGGGTGAATTTTGGGTGAATTTTTTAAGTCAATTTTCATGGTTTTACATAATATTTTATTTGAAAGCAATTGGTGATGAATTTTTTTTAATTCAATTGCATAAATATGTAGGGAACATCCATCGCACATATTTTCAAATTAAAAAGCACCCCATTATGAGTAACAAAATTATGAGCCAGCAAGAATCAAGTCAACCCAAGAAGGACGCTACGAATGTTTAGTGTCTGAAGGATGACAGAGTATATTTCCGTGAGGGACAAAAGTGCAACTATTCATCCTCAAAATTTTGTATGAAAAGGGGAGATCTTCTACAACACTTTGACTTCAAATGAGTTCTTATGAATTTTTTAATACCAATTGTTCCCACGGTTTCAAAAATGATGATTTCCACAGGGGCCTTCTAGGTTCAACAATATGCCTCTAGAGTTAACAATGAAGTCATCCATCGGACCACTCTGGTGCCAGCGTCCTTATAGGATTAAGGCCAATGCATGACCTCCTGGTTACAAAGGTTGAGCCAAAGCCGCAAAGCTTGACTGGGCAAGTGGCCTTGACCAAAAATAAGCTTATGGCATGGTGAGGCAGGGTAGGGCGCACGACGTTAAATCCTCCATTCGAAGTGGGCCCAGAAGGATTCATTGGAAGTATAAGTAAAAAAAAGCCCCTTGTTTTGAGCCGCGTCTAGGGTATGGTTTAGACCTCTCTAAACAAAATTGCGGTCTCTGATTGCAAATATGAATTCAGAATTTGCAAAAAAAAATTTATGTGCAAAATAAAAAAATTCCAGAATTTTTACCCAGGGTAATTCTAGCCATCTGGGCCCACTTCAAATGGAGGATTTAACGTCCTGCGGGCAGGGCAGGGCACAGAGAAGCTTCAGAGCTCCGACTTCTTCATCATCAGATATGAAAAAAATATCACATGCAGACGGAGTTCAGTTGCAGACCGACGGACKGACGGGACTCAGGCAGTCATCCATTCCACCGACGTTTGAATCATCTCCCGCCCTGCCAACTACAGTGGGTGGGGGGGAAGGACCTCGTTATGTCCGCTAATACCCACTTCTACTGTACAGTACATTACAGGAATACAGGAAAGGAAGCTTATCTATTCATTTTGTACTCGTTCATATTCAGTTGTTCGCTTTGGTCGAGTAGTTCAGTTGCTTACCGGAGTGATGAGTTCGTCTCTTGTGTTGAAATTTGTGATATTATGTTCTTTTGGGTTTGTTTTTTTGCTGGGTTTGTTGTCTGGAGAATCAGGGTCTGTGATACGGAGGGTTCGTGTTTGTGTGTTTGTGTTTTTGTTTGATTGTGCGCTGAGTCTTTGAGCAGTTAGATTGTTGCCGCATCTTGAAACTAAGGCAGAGCATTAGAGCGGCTGGGCTTGAAACACCACAGCAATGGCTTTRTAGTGCTTTGAGGTGCCAGGCAAGAGTGATAGAAATCTCTCCGTAATCTGGTGATGCTTGTTGCTGAGCCAAGATTTCTGTATGGTTTCAACACGYTAGTTCCGGTGGGCCATTGCCTTTGAAAACTCTTGAATGTCACAGCTAAGGTGCTTATAATGCATGTCACAGCTAAGGTTGCAACTTTGGGTTGCGTGTAAGAGAAACATCAAGGAGAACTATTTGGGGTTGTAAGTCAAATGTGTGGTTTACAGCATTGGTTAAGCTCCTGAGTGTCACATTTGTGTGCAGCTTCTTATGATTGAGTAGTGAAAGTGGTGCAAARTTTGTTGTGCCCTGGGTGTGGCCACTCCATTGGATTTGGTGAGAGAACACAGGCTGTGGTATTAGAAAGGCTGGGTGTCTGTTTAGTTGCAGTGGCTAAATAACTGCACAAGACTTTGCAAATATTTAATGAGGCAACTGGGCTACAAGCCATAGCGCACTGGATGTAATACCCGGCCATGATAGTGTATTGAAATCAATCTGAAATCGTAAATCGCCCTGGTTCACTGACTCAGGTGGCCATGGCTTCGTTATCCATACAAAGGTTGCCACCACACCTTCACTTGTTTMATCTACGTACATTCCAATACCCTTTTGAACAGCATATTTCTTAAATCACTTAACTTTTTCAACACCCTTTTAAACAATATACTTCTGAAGTCATTTTATGCAAAACTGTACAAGAAATGGCAACTCAAAATCAAGTTAAATGACATTAGGGTTACCAAATCCTTTGTACCCGGAGTTCTGGTGTCCAAAAGGTAGTACAAGCCAAGTGCATAACATCGTCATTCAAAACCTCCCTCGAAAAGAACAACAGCCACGGACAAAATATTGGTTTATAATCAAATTTGGTATGCACATCAATCTGTTCACAATCAACTTACTCACAATCGAGTTATCAATCAATTTTACAAATCAAACAGGTCCGCAATAGAATCACAATTCATTCACAATCTAATCAAGTCACAAACCATTTTGTATCAACTCGGACTACGTTATCTCACTCCTACATATCTTGAAATGCATAAAGTGACGCAGATGGTAACTTCTACCCTAATTACGTAGTGATGACGGAAGAAGCTTGAAAGGGACACGGAGGCGGGGTTTAGGGTTTAGTTTTTCTTAGTTTTTTTTAGGGCTTGGGGTCTTGGAATCACCGGTGATGGTTCACATATGATTCGTGGGAGTCTCAGAAATGAACAACAGCTCTTGGCTGTGTACACGAACTAAACTAAAACATATTTATCATAAGCAAGTAGTTGCAAAAGCGAGGTCGACATTGATCCGAGTATGATGTAATTACAGTAATTCAGAATCAGTGTGCGAAGTGAGTCGGTACTTCTCTTCCTTCTGTACCCAGACGGGCTACTGAAAAAGCACCAATCATGTCTTAGAATTTCGCCTTGTTAACATATACGATAATATATACTGCGATTCGTTGATCCTTACAAGTGAGATTCTGACGGCAAACATGGTGGATCTCATTTGTAGATTAAAAATGGCCACCCTCCATGCTTACGGTGTATTTTCAGGACATATACAGAATGCCAGGAGCCTGTTAGACTAGCCTTCACTGCAATTGCATTGAGAAGGATCTTTTGCAAGTATCCTGCAAGCATGCTTCCAAATGGTCGCAAGAAGGTCGATCCTGAAGCTCACAGACAGAAAAGAGCATGAGAATCACTGCGTGTGAGGAATCGTGATTTTTACTTCCTATCCAAGAGATTTCGAATGCAACAAGATCATGGAATCGGAAAGAATGTGAGAAGGACAAATGAGTGACCCTGTTACAAGTGACCTGTGGATTTAACATTTTGCTCGACATCTTTCCATCTGTTCTCCAATCCAGGATTGAGGTTTAGGGTTTAGCGTCTCCTGGAGTTGAAAAAACAATGATCCATGAATAGGGCTGGACTGAATGTGTGACAAGATCGAATCATAGAGCTCTACAGGAGTAAGTTTTGTAACCTTAACAATAAATAATGCATCAGGGGCATCATGCAAATCTTTCCGAAATCAAGCAAAAGATGGAAGTCCTGAAACAAGCATGAAATATTGAATCATTGGAGGAATKGATCTGAGCGGTTTTGAAACCTGAGATTCTGTGAAAAGTCGGATTTTGAAAAGCCTCCAAGCCCATACGACTACATCTGTACAGTATATGTTGTAAAGCGCATTGTCCTACTTAGCTAGTTCCCAAATTATTCAGTTGTCATGCAACTGATTGTTGTTTGACCCTAATCGATGAACCATTTGGATTCCCAGGCATGGGYACTTGCCTAATGGTAAAAACCTTTCAACTACAGGCTCCGTCGCCTAGTTGATCAATATTGATAGCCTCGATCGATCATGGCGTCACTCCCTTCTCTCCACAAAACTACAGCTGATTTCTTGAATCTGCGACATTGCTCCTCCAGCCAAAAGAATCACATCAACCCCGTTTCTATACCAAGAATCACCACAACAACGACGAGCGCATCATCATTCCGGCCATCCTGCAGGGCATCATCATCATTTCTTGAACCCTAAACCCTAAACCCTTGCAAGGATCGCAACAATTCCATCTCGACAGGATTGGGATTGGTCTGGCACATTGCTTTAGAGAGATTTTTACATTAGGGAGGGGCATGATGTTTGTATGTTGTTCATATTGTTGAGCTCGGACTCGCAAGCAATACTTTTTGACAGGGCTTTATTGGTTTAGAGAGTATAATTGCATTGGGGAGGTTCTACTATAAGAAGAAGGGTTGGTATCATCGCTTGTACTTTGCCTAAAATGGATGGTTGCAAGAGCCAAATTTATAACGGAAAAGGTCCAATTGGTTTCAAGTTAGTAAAGAATAGGTAGATCCTAAGGTAGGTACACCCAAAAGTGCAGTTGATCTTAAAGCGCCATCTACAGTCTTTGTACATTTCCAAAATCAATCATGTACACAGAGTGTAGATGGCACTTTCAGAAACAAACTTTGACCCTCAATAACTTTTGCATACTGTTTCCAAATGCTGAGTTTTTTGGTGCATTGGACGGTGCTTTTATTTTCCAACAAGACCATATGAAAATCTGAACAAGTTAATGATAGTAACTAGGCATATTACCAATAAGCGGCACTTTTAGGTGTACCTACCTTGAGTTTGGAGAAAGTAACTGTGGATTTGTTCAAGCTTCTTCCACTGAGGTGTTAGGAAAATCAAGATCAAAATGGTGACATGGGAGATCACGTCCTGTACAGATCTTGGATCCATGGAATCAAATCAAAATTGTTGTATATACTAAGGTCTGGATCCAAAGGTGGGGTGRGGTGGGTGGCAAAAAGAATTGAAGGTTTTGATTGGATGAAATCAAGAAATCCCTGGCAAATGAATTCACACCATGAAATGGGAGGTCACTAGTCTCCAAAAAGTCTAGTGCAGTGGAGCACATGTTGTTCTTATTTGGCTAAGAATTTCTCAAATTTGAAGCTCCTTGGAATTATAGTCAAATCCACCACCTTATGAACTCTTCCTATGGTAAACTTTTTATACTACATATAGCTGTTGTTTTTACATTTGCAATAGGTATCATGCATGTTATATACTTTCCAAATTTTAGAACTAGAAGAGTTTTGCACATGTTGCTTGAAGCTGTTGAAGCTATTCCAAAAGTTTAGGGTAGCATAACTTTTGAGTTAATAACACAATTAGGAAAAAAATTTATCTCTACTAAAGAAATACATGTTTACACCTTGTGTCATAATTTCATGAGTATCCAACCAATATTGACTTTGTGAATAACTACTCAAGATTTCTTGTGTAGATTGAACAACTACTTGGTTTTTTAGAGGTTAAAACAACTCTTTCGTTAATATGCACCCAACTAATGAAACTAAGCTTACAACATCTAGTTATTGATCCAATTTCCAAAATTTAATATCCTATTGAGGGCAAGCAAGATAAAGTGCTTAGAAAAAAATACACCAATTGTGTCTTTGAGGTGCATTTTATATTATAGGCCTTTTAAGTACTAAGATTTCTTTACAATTCCTTTTTTTCATTTTATATATTTAATATACACTATAAATATTGCAACCAAACAAAACTCTCTAATGTCACTTTGAGGATTCTAATTAGACCAAATCCTTGGTAGTTTATGAAACAATTAGTTTCAACAAGCTAATTTGCATACCATTTCCACTATATTCTGCAAATTTGGAAACAAAAAACATGTGATTTGTTATATGATTTTCTACCGAATCCATATTTTCAATTTTCACCATTGCACAAACAATGCACGTGTTTGAGCGTAAAAAGTTTGAATTTTGATTTGAACAATCTACCAATTGAACTTCGACCTCTTCAAACTCCTCCGTATCTATGTACAATAGAACTTCTAATAAAAATTGCTCTCTAAAGTAATAAAACCTCTCTATAGTGATTTGTTAGATTGGTCTTGAACTAGGCCACATACAAATGTCATGAATGCAAATGACCCTCTTTTAATGTAATAACCTCTCTACAATTTAATGTGTTAGACCGGTCCTGGCCTGACTCTTACTAAAAGTTCTATTGTATGTAAGATAGTCTGCTCTAAAAGCAACCATGTTCTAAAAGCAACCATGTTCTTCAAATGCCATTCTTGAACTTCACCTACTCTTGCCGATGTGTCACTCCAAAACCAGCCCACACTGAAACATAATAACGATTGTTAACGTTGGAGATCTAAGTAGCCCTAACGAATGATTTTGAAGTTTGCATCCACCAATTCAGTCGAAGTCCGTTGAGCAAATTCTTCTTCCCACCCACTTTGTTTGAATGTGCTGCGGAATTTTCATGTTTTGGAGTATCCGAGTGAGCTTCATGATTGTCACAGCTGACGAAAGAATTGCTTGGAACCCACATTCCTTACTCAATTACACCTCACAAGTTTTTCACAAGCTTTCACAAGCTCCTTCTCACTTCACAGCCAGCTATTTCAATCGAGTGGTAGGTCGAATTGGAAAGCATTCTGCAGCAAATCGGGGCTATGTCAACACCAGATACACAGCGAAAACGGAAACGAATTGCCTCTGCGTCAAGTGCAGATGCTCCGAAGCTTGTGAAGCGGAATTGTGATTTGGACCTTGACATTCTTGAATGCCCCATTTGCTCTGAACCTTTTTCTCTGCCCGTATACCAGGTACCTTTATAATTCTTTCATGTTCGTTTTCGGTTTGGTTGTTTTGGTTACTCAATTGTTCATGTTTGTAATCAGAATTAGCATTGAAGAGATTTCTGTTCGATTTACAGAGTTTGTAAAACCCTAAACCCTGAACTCTGGATACCGTATTCCAGGTACCTTTATAATTCGTTCATGTTCGTTTTCGGTTTGGTTAATTTGGTTACTCAATTATTTATGTCAGTAATCAGAATTAGTATTAAAGAGATTTCGGTTAGATTTGCAGAGTTTGTAAAACCCTAAACCCTAAACTCTGGATACCGTAATCCAGGTACCTGAATTACTCTTGAATGTTTGATTTCGGTTTGGTTATTTTGGATACTAAATTGTTTGTCTGTAATCAGAATTAGCATTACGGAGATTTATGTCAATATACAGAATTTCTAAGACCCTAAACCCTAGACTATGTATACTATAGGGATACATTCAATTCGATGATTCGATTCTTGACGATTATCAACTAGCAGGGGCGATTCTGACTTCGAATATTGTTGCTTTGTTTTCCAGTGTCCAAATGGCCACCCTGCATGCTTAGGCTGTTGCAACAAACTTCGATGGCTATGTCCTTTCTGCCAACTCCCGATTGGTCCTATCCGTTGCATTGCTATTGAGAAGATTGTGGAATCCTTGCAAGTCAGCTGCAAGTATGCTCCCCATGGTTGCAAGGAGATGCTAAAGCTTCCAGACCGAGAAGATCATGAGAAGGAGTGCGGGTTCGTGCCGAATCTTCACTGCCCAATATCTGGATGTACTCAAAGAGGTACCAAATTTACGCTCCCCGTGCACTTGAAGGAGGGCCATAGCGTGCGAACAGTGGAACTGAATGTGATCAGTCGAACTGTGGGCATTAGAATGGAGCCCTCCGAGCGATTAGTGATGGTGGAAGGGATTCGAAAGGAGACGTTCCTTGTGCATCGGGACAATAAGGCCGAACTTCAAGGAGAAATATTCTTCTGCACTTCGTTTGGGCCGAATAACAGCAATTATAAGCTCACAGTTAGTTTGAGCTATACTGATAGACTTTCCTACTCGATGGCAAATCGATTCCAAGACATTCGGAATGTTGAGAATCTTAAAAAGGAACAAGATTACCTCATCTTTCCTTCACGTCGACATGGGGTACCGATCGGCTGTGGATTAGACATTCTGCTTGGCGTCTTTCCAGTTGCTCCCAAAGCTGAAGAGGATAGGGGTTGATCCCTGTACGTGAACTCTGACGTTTCTCTGAGCTCATTGCTGTATGACGTCGTGACAGGGCAGGAGGAGCAGAAGCTAACTTCGTAATTGCTTCCAGTTTTGCATGTAACGCTGGATTTCGAGACGTCCCCAGCGTGAAAAGTGCCCAAAGTCTTGGAATTCCGCCCATTTTGTTCACTTATCCCCTGAGCGCCCCAACGCCCCAAATATGGCCTCTCCAATGTGAAAGATTGCCCTTGGTTGACTCTTATAATCTTTGGAACGGTACGGTCAAATCATTTGCCTATTTGCCCATAGCTTGGAGTACGGGTGTACTTTGAATTGGTATGGTTAGTTTTTGTAGATCTTATTTTTAATGATAGTTCGATTGGAATGAGTGCGAAAGGGTCCAAATTCTAGTGAACATGAGCTGGGCGCTCAGGGGTTAACGGTATTACTGGTTTACAATATTGCAGACACTGACGGAACATTTTGTTGTGCTGTTGATTGCTCTCTCTTTGTTGCATTTTCTTCAATTCAACCGTTCTTGGTGGATATTAAGCATTTGGGAAACAATGATGATTTTGCTGTACAACGTCCATCAACAAATCGACAATCTCGTTAAAATTGACAAAATTTCCATAAACCCAAAATTGTGACAGATATCGATCTTCAGTCTTTACATAGGTCTAAGGTGGGTACACCCAAAAGCGCAGTTGACCTTAAAGTGCCATCTACAATCCGTGTACATTTCCAAAATCAGTCATGTACAGTTTAGTCACCTACACAAACTAAGATGGCACTTTCAGAAATAAACTTTGATCCTTAATAACTTTTCCATATTGTAACCAAATGCTGCGTTTTTTGGTACATTGGATTGTGCTTTCATTTGCCAACAAGACAATATGAAATTCTGATCACCCTATTAATAGTAACTAGACACAGTACCAATTTGTGGCGCTTTTGGGTGTACCCACCTTAGTCTCAGGCCACAAACTAGGACTGGTGTACCAATTGTGAACAGGCCACAAACCGGCAGTGGACCAATTCCCACATTTCTGTTTGCCCTTTTCAATGAAAATTAATTTGATATGGAGCATCCATGTGGAGTAGCCCTTTGGGTTGTAAGTTACTATTCCAATCAAACTCAATTTACAACATTGAGCTGGCAAGCCTTTGTGTTGAGAGGATATAAAGGAGAGGCACCCAATTGCGTCCCTGTACCCAATGCCGTCAGATTCTACAGAGCATAATCATTTCAGACTATAAATATTGGTAGGCAATACATAGCTTATTTCTTTGACCTAAAATAATAAGCACTCTACAATCCCGCTACATTTACCTTCTAGAATGAATGCAAGACCTAGAAAGGGACGGCATTGGGTACATGGACACCATTGAGTGCCTCTCCCTTATGGCCTTGTCATTGAGTAGGAGTCTGCTAGGCATTTTGGATGTCGCACCCAAAATGCTCGTGATTACAGGAGTTTTGTAGCACTGTGACTAAATTATAGTGGAGCTGGCTATGGTGAAGCATGTGCTTGGAAATGAGAGTAGTTCATTGTAGCTTGAAAGTGGAAAGACTCCCAAATATTGCCACAACTAAAATGTCTCGAATCATTAAAGGTTTAGGGTGTGTGTAGGGTTTTGAACTGCACTCTGTTATGTGGTCAGAGCAAGAAACATACCTCTGTTAAAAACAAACCTTGCAGTGCAAGTGTGCACCCTGGATGTGATACGATATATGAAGTCGCACCATTTGAAGGCCTTTCCTAGCTTCTGTTACAATGATTTTATGACAAATTATAGGATATATGGATTGCTCAATTGATATAGGGGAGTGTCGTGACAGGACGCTGCATCAGTTACTCAAAAACTAGCTTTCCTGATAACAAATTACAGATAAGGAGAGGGTACCACATCCTGAAAACATTGTCAATAATTAGCTTTCCTGATAACAAATTTTAGATAAGTAGAGGGTACCGCATCCTGAAAACATTGTCAAAAACTATTTAGGCGAAAAACTTTTCAAAAATAACTCAATGGATTTGGAATCTTGCCCTCTGTGCGGCCATTTGAACTTGGAGTCTTGTACCAAACATTTGCAWCCACAGAATTGAGTGAAAAAGGTTGTCAAAATTTCCTTTCAGYTCTCTCGTGTCATTGCGCCACATGTACTTCACCAGGTTTTCAACCGGAGGTTCACCATCCAGTCTTGACATACACCAATGGTGAGGTTTCGTCCATCCCAAGAAATAAACTGGTCAAACTCCGTCATTGTAGTTAATAAATTCAAGTGAGTACCACAACAAATAATATTCACAATCAGCTTAATCAGCGTCTTCAGAAAGTGCAACAATGGCTCGGCAAGTGGTCTCTCAGCGTCCTATCAGAATTCATGTCCTTAGTCAGATCGTCTAGTAAGTTCCCTCATACGGTAAAGAATACCGAAATAATAGGTAGCATTAGATACCACAAAATCTCTGATGATATTATCAAGATTCAATACTCTCTAGCATATTTTCAGTAAGCAGAATTACAATCCATTAAAAACTTGCTTGAACGGGTTCCGCAGCTGAGTGTCTTAAATCTCGTGTAAATCACTCTGGAGTACAGCTTCACGATTTCCCGTGTCCACTACCACAGCTAAGTTCTATCACTACAAAAATTACCTCAATGAGATGACCAGGAACTTCTGCAAATAAGCGAGAGCACTATCTCCCCGATCCTGAAGAGACCTGTCTAGCAATCATAAGCATGTCAGCCTTGGTTACGATTTTCTCTAGAGGTTTTCCCTTTTGTGAGCCAAGTTTTAACTCAGCTTCATGAATCATCAACCAATCGTCAAATGTGACGATGGGAATGCACCTTGTCTGTAAMAAAGCCTGAAGCCCTAGRCTTCCTGGAGGGCAAGAGTTGGACKGGGCACCCAAGTTTCCAGTTSTCCAGTCTTCATCGATACTWWGAACCTGAACAATAAAAAAAATAACGTGTGAGTGATTATAAACAGCGACACTCACAGGGAATAAATGTTCCAGTGAACTTTATGCATGAGTTAAAAGAGAACTCTCACAGCTAAAATGAGTAACCGCGCTAAAAGAAAACAATATTACCGTGTCATCAGCATCAATGACGTTGTCCCCAATGATACCAGTGGGACCCCTTTTAAGCCAACCCACAACAAACAGGCCTGCCTCAACGCTAGAACCTTGCTCCATGTTGCTCARCACGCGACCCTTCGAGTTAGGAACCAAACCTGCAAGCTTATCGACCATTAAAATCCAAATATGCATCCAAAACTATGAACATGCATGCAATGTCACCATGAATTTTCTTACACATATGCAAGCATATTAAAGGCGCACTACGACAYCTATATAGAAGGAAGACTTTAGTAGCCTTAGAGCCCAGAACGCTAAATTGGATCATGAAAACCGTACCTTGACGGTGATCGAAAGGCAAACCAAGAACAGGGATCGACTTGTAACCAATACTCTTCAAGACCAGTCTGCAAAAGATAAAAAAAGCATTAGGTCAATTAGGGGCTCCAGAACAAATAATCAAATGGAAACACTTGTCCTTCATCCTTGCCCAGGTAATACCGAATTAGGATCTGATTCAGAGCTGCATGGATGAAATATATATATACGCAAGCAACATATACAGAAGAATAAAGAGGATTACCCGCACGATACATCCTCGAACTCCCCAGTACCAACAGCTCGCTGAAGCTTACCCTTCTCCCCTGCACGGTGACCACCGCTTCATTCGATCAGGGAAAACCAGTCGTACTCATAATATCTCTTGCAATGTTGGGAACTTAAATACGAAATGGAGAAGAAAATATTAACTGGGCACTAAACTATGCCCATTATTATTTACACAACATGCAGAGGGGCCGCATTCATGTCTTCTTTCAAATCCAGAATGAGATGAAATTAGAAAGTCACCTTGCAGTACAGTCTTCTCCAATTTCACACCGGCAACTCGAGCACCATCACTGGATGATAATATTTCAGTGGGATTCCTGAAGAACACAAATGAAAGCTCACGGCCTCCTGTACCGTGATTGGTGGAGGGCTGCAATCCAGCAGCTTTTACAAAAAGCTCATAGACACGCTTGTTCTTCCGACTGACTTTCATCTCATCCTGAAAGATTCCATATTGGCTGCAGCATGCAGCCAAATTCTGTTATCTTCAAAGAGTATGAGGTCGACAGAATAACTACAAGCTTAAATCCTACATACCAGATGGAATAGCAAGCAGTGAAAAAAATTGCATACCAAATGTTTTGAATAGGAAAGCATTGGTTGAATATACACAAGTAACCGCGTTCAGTGTCGGTATGAAAACCCACCAGGTCAGCAGGAGATGTGCCAAGATCACTTGCATGGACGTTCACTGAGAGACCCTTAATACCTGCAGCTACCCACTATAATACACAAATAGTCAAGAACTGTATGATATTGCAATAATCATCAATACCTTATCAGCAGTGTAAAACCCTGCAGGGCCACTACCAACGATGCAGACTTGAAGATCATCCCTCTGCTTCCCTGCCGTGGTACTCAGGCTTCTCCGATTGCAGTAGAGAATCTCTTCCCCTTCTGTACTCAAGGAATTTCTGGTTGTTCACAATAAAAGAACCATAGTTACGAAGAGTGGCGATCTAGAACGTTCTTGCTTTCTAGCTCAGAGTCAATTTGAACGCTTTTCCAACGTTCTTCTAGTACATCTGAGAGAGGTTACAGCTCAAGGACAAAGGAAATTGACGAAAACTACTACAATTATTTCGATGACTGGAAAATCACTAAATATGTTTTACTGCATTCTCTACTAAAGCACATCTTTTCAGTTTTTCAGTTTTTTAAATGACCACTCGGAAGGAGAGGAGTGTCTTCTTCGAGTCATTTAACATAAAACACGGAAATATATTCTAGTACGAAAGGCGATACAAAAAAACTAGTGCACCTCACAGAAATAGAAATTAACTGTGTAGTACGCAAAAACGCAGTCCAAGAAACTCGACATTGAAATATTCGACCATTCTTCGTAAAAATGCGAAGAACAATGCCAGAGACAAAATTCTCATTCAAAATCCAGCAAATCCCTCCACTCTCAAATAATCCACACACTCAAAAAAACAGAGAAAAATCACCGATCACCGATTTGCAGCTACAGAGTACGACAATTGAATTTCCAATCACGCACTTCGATCACATCGTGACCGATGCCCCGACCAAAGATTTTAATCTTGGTACAGCGATCGAGACCGGAATTTCCAAASGAAAAACGTACCGGGATGCGATTAAGCGTGATTCAAAGACGGTGGTAAGTGCTCGGCTCATCCGCTGATACACCATCGCTCGAGCTCGACATGTCGCCGCCATGACAACCAATTGCTCCTGGAAGTGGTAACCCTAATTCAGAAGTGGAATGAAATCTGCAACCCCGAGGCGCTTCCTGCACTGCATGGCGGCCAATTCGGCTTCGGGAATGCTCATMGGTCACCTCGCCGTGAAAGCTCAAGAGCCGACCATAGAATTGAATATTACTGAAGTCAAGTGCACATTGATAAAAAATAACTTGCGGGAATTATGCTAATGTGTGAGGCGCACTACTAAGGAATTTTTTAGTATTTTTAATAAAAATCAATTTAATTTGGCATGCCATACTTGATAGATGTTACATAAAATAGTATGTTTCCATCCAACTTTTATCCAACTTCATATGATCTAAATTCATCCAATTTTTATTTGCTTTCATCCAATTTCATTCTAACTTCAYCCAAGTGTACACACCAATTTATCACAATCAGCTATAATTCATTCCAGTAGTRTAAAAGGGACTATTTGTATTGAATCCCCACACTAGCTGTAATAATAACCTTTAATCCCTAAGCGCCGAGCCCATGTTCACAGAAATCCAAACTTTTCTATATTCATTATAATTAACAAAAGTCCACATTAATTGACTGTACTTATTGCTAGAAGAGACATGTCTAGAGATACAAGAAAAGGAATGTGTTTTTGACCATACTATTCAAAAGATTATAAAAAATCAAACAAGGACAACTTTCAAAAATAGAGAGGCCATATTTTGGCCCTTTGGGCGCTTAGGGGTTAAAGCATCACAACCAATCCCACGTAACAACTTTTTTATAATGCCTTTTCAATAGTATGACATTGGAGGGTTAAGTAAATAACATATTTTTTAATAGTTCTCTAATATGGTCTTTTTGTTAACCACCTACAAATACAATTCTTATACAAATATTCATGCTTTCATTTGTATTAATGATACATAATTATGTGTTGATGGCTATGACATACAAAAGAAGAGTGTATAATTATATGTATGTTGTATTTGTAACCTCAAATTCATACCAACCTCATATTATCAAAATTTGTACATCCATTCTTCCTTGTATTATTTTTAGTAAAATCTTTTATTTCCTTACTTCACCAAATTATAGCAAACAAATGTACAAATTGTAGTTCAAAAGTCATTTCCTATTCTCATTCTCACATTTTTTATAGTTCAAAAAGTTGCATACCTTGAGGGGGGCACTCCCTTAAAAGCTTCCACTATAATGTGCAAAATAATATAATTAAAGTGGGGATATTTTTTTCACTTTGTGCAATTTTCAACACCTTCTAATCCTCTAATGTATATCAATTGTAGATAATCATCCTTTAATTTGTTATAATTTACCTCCTACAAAATTGAATGCAAGTATAATATTGTTAAAAAAAAGATATATTTTTTGCACTTTCCGTAACATAAAGGATCAAACAAACTCATTGACACTTTATACCAACAACACTCTAGCATTAATAACAACTTGTATGGATCTTCAAATTCACAAAAAAAAAATTTGTAGACATTRCCCAARGACAATATAGAAGGCAAAAACTCCCACATTAACTAGATTACAACCAAAGATGCCACAAAATAGAAAAGATTGAAAGAATTGAAAGAAACTACTAGAATGCATCATGCAAGGTGCCATGATTGATCACAATTTGTGCACAAGGTCAATGATTTGATGGTATCATCTTTAGATGGATCTTAGGATGAAGTGATTGCAAATTCAAATGAAAGGATTTTAGAACAGAGTGAAAAGAAAGGAACTTTGGACAAAGCATAAAGAGAAGATCTTGGGACAAAGTGAAAGGAAAAGATCTTAGAATWGCCTAAAAAAAAGGAAATGAGGACAAATTGAAAGGAGAGGATTTTAAAAATAGACTGAAAAAAAGACTCTTAGATTTAGTAAAGAAAAAAGAACTTTGGACAAAGTGAAAGAGGAGGATCTTGGRACAAAGTCAAATGAAAGAATCTTCAAATAGATTGAAAGAAAGAATCCTATGACAAAGTGGAAAAAAGGTCTCATAGTAAGACAAATTAATGGTGAATCCAAAGGTCATAGGATCCTTGTACACTTTGTTCAAGGATCTAATGGAAAATGATCCTTGGACAATGAAAAAGTGTAAGCAATCTAAGAGCATCCCCACCAGGGGTATGTTGTATCCCTATCTGGATGAATTTCATCCGGATCGGGAAGAACCCCCCCCCCACACCAACGTACTCCATCTCTAAAATTTGGGGGAGGGGGGGTCCCAATCTTGTAAAAGGGGCCCAGTTTAGAGCATCCCCACTAGGAGCTTCCCTATCCCTATCCCCAAATGTACTTCTCATCCAGATGGGAAGGGATAGGGAAGCTTTGCCCCACCCATCCGTCCCGTATATACAACCAGAGTTACCAGGATTGGACCATGACGAGCATGTTGTTACTGATTGTCAAATCACAGTTTTTGGTCTAGAATTTGCATAGTCACTGGTTTAAATATATAGTGCAAGAAAAGAAAATATGAAATCATAGTATATAAATGGCCAAATATAATGATGATGACTCAAAATATGTTTAATAGAATTCAAAATATATAAAAGTACTTTGCAAATATGAAATACAATTGATTTATATAGGAGGTGGACAGTAACGTAAAAGTATTTTTAAGAAAGTAAAAGTGTATCTATCATACCATTGCCTATTCAATGTTGTGAACCACACTAAAAGACTGAAGGAATGTATGAAGATCCCTTCTGGAGCTTGAATCTTAGTGTCCGTTTGTCCAMGACCCAAAGCTGAAGCTTACAGATGTATCCTCTAAACTTTAAATACAACAGCTACTAATTTTAACCTCAGAGTTCACCAAAAAGAATTTCAMGAGGATATCGGTACATGTAGAGAACTAAATAGATTACCATGAGCTCATTGCAAAACATGAGCTACCAAGTTCGATACAAAAACATGTTCAGAAGCTCTATCACATTGGATAGGCAATGGTTTGATTTTCATCAAAACTGTTATCAAAACCATTGCCTATTTCATCAAAACTATTATCTTGAATATTGGCTCAAGAATTTCATCACAACAACACTTTATCCTGCAAGACTACAATGTGCAGCCGATCGTTTATCTATTGCCACACAAAATATGATATACAGAAGCCAAAAGAGCAGTGCACAAGGTGACGGCGTATTTACAGTAAAAGGGAGCTCCGGAAGGTCTGGACAGTATGATGCACATCCAAATAGTAGTTCCCTCAAGTTCAATGCTCGGAGAATTTAATGGCCGTGAAGTTCAATGGTGATTCACGGCAAAAACGGGTTCCCAGCAGGTGACTCCTTCTGCTGTTTTCGATAYGCTCTGCGCAAACAATGAGAAACTATCAGTGTCTGAAGATCCACAAATAAGGTAGAGGATATTAAATCCAGTAAGGATCTTATCCTGCCTCCTGTACTGACCCCTGGTACGAGCAGCAAATCATCTATTCGTGCACAAGGTTAGACAAAATAGCAAGTAGTGGAAGGCATGACTTGGCTACAAGCCTATGGCCACTGATCCATGTTGAAAGAACTCGGCAAAATGACCCCGTGACTTCAGGAGTTGTCTACTTTTTCTTTTAAAACCTCCCAGTCTGAATTGCATAAGATAATCTTACATAGTGATGAAAAAATTGATCTCAACAGATTTGACACCTGCACTCTCAGAGGTTTCTCTCCACAGATTAACAATGAACTCCCAAATGCCACACTCCTACAGATGTTAAAGGAGTGCTTTAAATGAAGAAAATAGATTCCTCTACATGATGTGCATCACTTCGAAAACACTGCACTAAGCAAGCCTAACATGCCTAGGCTGTAGCACAAATTGAGGAGATTACCTGGCAGCACGGGAGAAACCGAGAGTTAAAGTGCCAGCAATAAGTAAAGCGAAGGGCACACTTGCTACATAAGTGTTGATTCTCCGTCCCCTGTTAACCCACGATGAACTTCCGCTGTAGCCTGCAATAAGAAACGCTAAGGACAGGAAAAACAACAGGAAAACATCTACCCCCAAATTCCCCCGCGAGCGCCATGACAACTTGTCTGATGCCATATGCTTTACAACCAATGAAGAAGTAAGAATGGATTGTCATCAACTTTTATTCAAAGTGCCTCAATTCGCATTACAGGATGAGAACTTACTCGAGTAATGTGATCGACCACCATGCCCATACGTAGCTTGCGGACCTGTTCCACATTTCGCCAAGGCAAGTCAGCCGGCCGGCATCTAGAACGCACACGCATACACTCTCTTCAAGCGAATCGTTACGCACTCGCATACACCACTCCATCTAACCCTAAAGTAAGCAAAGTTCTTCACTACACCGAGCACGTCACCTCCTAAAACAGCGATGTGAAACGAAAAAAAGCATGGTGGTTAACAAGTTCGCGCCACTCACCATTCTTGAGGCACGTATACGCTTCAGAAATCTGCAAATAAACGCACGAATTTAGAGCAGAGTTTTTTTCGTTTGTGATGACGAAATTCTAGTTGAGAGTATCGAGAGATCATCGAAATCGTAGTAGTCGAACGGGTTTGGAGTCTATTGCAGAGGAGACTCAGTAGAGTGGACCGTCACCTGCATGTAACATAATTTGAGGGGCTTAATTTTGATTGATAATCGGTGAGTATTAGGTTTGGTGACTCATATCTTAGATAGACGAACTTAAAGAGGAGAATGGTTGGATTTTTTTTAAAGGTTTCTATGCAACGATAGCAACATGTGGTGGATGTCTACATTCGGAGTCTATTTCTCCAATTGAGGGTTGCACTATTCCGCTTCAGACTGGCATAGGGTTGTGAGTTACTCTTGTCTGGCTATTTGGCACTATATTCAGCTGCCTTGTCTAGCCTCTCATTTAGTTTTGGCGACTGTAATTGCTATCCATGAACAAACATATGCAGTATTCATGTTGTGTCTCCTGTGTGTAACAGCTCAAATACCTGGTAGTACGCAAGATCACCTCCAAATTTTTAACATTGAACTGAAAGCCAAGATGAAATCGTATCAAATGCCTGAGCAGGTGAGAATGTAGTCCTATCCTTTGGTCACTGCTGCTGATCTCAACCATGCTTTCATTCAGAGGTTACAAGTAGCTTCAGAAATTGAGCCATGGCTAGTCAGGAGTCTCCTATATTGAAAGCCGCTCCTTGATATGGCCTCTGTCACCAGGTGGTTTTCTGGAAGTGGATTACTCCAAGGTTATTGGGTCTTGTGACTCAAACTTCAGTATATCATTGGACTATAGAAGGTACGCACCATTTTGGTTCTTTGGGTTTTAAGCTGGTTTCCGCTTGCAAGCGAGGCGCTCACTTTGTTTTGTGTTTCAACAAGGTTGAAGTAGGAGATGTTTAAGTTCAACACCAGTTGAAGTTGTCTGATATATTTGGATCTGTATGTGCCATAATGGAGCTCCATACATGGCACATCCATCAACTTTCTGCATCATTTACTGAGACTTCCATCGCTTATGCCTGTTCCAGGTGAATCTGAACCTGTGAAGATGTTTGAGAGGACAGCAAATTTGACCGGCAATCAAATCATCAATTACAGATGTGATCCCTCAGAGAAGTGGCTTGTGTTGATTGGTATAGCCCCTGGAGCSCCCGAGGTAAAAGACGTTATGCTGCTCACTTCCTCTTTAGTGACGGAGAAGAGAAACAGTTGCTTTAAAATTAATGTTGGGTTACGTTATTAAGCTGCCCTACGCTATTAAATAGGATTGTGCCGACCTGCTGACCAACTTCTTTGCTTGTCATTCATCTTTTCTGCCATTAATCTGATACTCATTCTCTCCTTGTGTATCTGTCTGCCAGCGACCCCAACTTGTGAAGGGAAATATGCAGTTATTTTCAGTTGACCAGCAGAGGAGTCAAGCACTAGAAGCTCACGCTGCATCATTTGCTTCTTACCAGGTGACCTAGTTGTTGCTCGGAGCTTTATGCCGGCTTAGTTAGTATCTTTCAATATACAATTGTTGTATTGAAGTTTCCTTTTCTTAATGTGCATACATCAATGTTCGAGTTGTTTCATGAGTTCTGCAGGTTCCAGGATACGATAGACCTTCCCTTCTCATTTCTTTTACCACAAAAATGTTCGTCGGCGCTCAACTAGTTTCAAAGTTATATGTCATTGGGCTGGGGGCTCTGCCAGGTTTGTGTCACTTCTTGGATCTCATGTTAATGGAAACCTTGTGATGAACCCAGGTGGTCGGAAATGATTCTCCATCTCTACTAATTGCATTTTCAACAAAATCTATTTCAGCTGGGCAGCTTACATCCAAGCTGCATGTTATTGAGCTAGGTGCTCAGCCAGGTTGGTTTGACCTGGACTAATCTTCATCTAAACCTTATGAAATTTCTGCACGCAGTTAYTATGACCGGTAATTTGCTGTGCAATATCTCTACTCTGTCTGTCTGGTTATGAGAGACAAGATGCATGATGATGATGCTGTTAGYCCCCTCCTACTCTTCATGTTGCTGCTGCGTTTTAACTCTTCTGCTGAGTTTAGATTGACCTCCTCTGATCTAACACTCAAACCTCATCAAATATCTATCAGGTGCAGATGGCGGCATCCGGGTCGTTTGTGACCATGATATGGATACTAATGTAGGTTTCGACTTGTTTCCTTGCAGGGAAACCGGGTTTTTCCAAGAAGGCAGCAGATCTATTTTTCCCGCCAGATTTTGCGGACGACTTTCCCGTTGCCATGCAGGTCYATTTCTATTTGTTCTTTCCACTGTAATTTTTCCTTCTTGCAGTTAATAATTATTTTTTGTCCTTCTGTATTATCATGTTATATTTTTGGTAAGTCTGATCTCGTGTACTCGTTCCTCTGGACCTTAGAATCACAGTCAAGGGTGYCTAAGCTTGGTTTTGCTGTGTTATTCTTGCCCAGTGTATTTTCCTTGATGAAGCTGATTTGGTGGATTGTATTCTTTGACATGATGTTTTTTTGGGTCTGGATGGTGCCGAAGCTCTTGCTATCCTTGAGAATTAACTGTATTTAACTATGACGAACAGATCTCAGCAAAGTACGGTCTCATTTATGTGATTACGAAGCTTGGTCTTCTGTTTGTCTACGACCTGGAAACCGCAACAGCTGTGTACAGAAATCGAATTAGTCCAGATCCTATTTTCTTGACAGCCGATGCCCCAGCAGTTGGTGGTTTCTATGCCGTCAATCGCCGAGGCCAAGTCCTTCTTGCTACTGTCAATGAGGCTACAATCGTTCCTTTTGTTAGCAACCAGGTTTGTGGTGTTATTTCTGTAATCGACTATTGTTTCTCTCTTTCAACTCGATTCTCATAATTAGCTTCTCCCCTAGTATTTTCTGCATGATGTGACACTACTGAGTGGGATATGGAATTGTATCGCTTTATATGAACTTAATATTTGGCAGTAACATATTCTCCTCTGACCTTGCTAATTTTTATTGCCAGCTGAATAACTTGGAGCTTGCGGTGAACCTTGCAAGACGAGGAAACTTACCTGGAGCAGAGGGGCTGGTACGTTCCTCAACCAACAGTTCACTAAAGTCTTTCATTAGCATAGAACATGGTACTTCTGAGATCCCACGCTATTTGAAAAGTACTCGCSATGTTGTTGCGACACGCGAACTTGAGKCTTGCTTAGYTTTCACCTGAGTGCTCGACTCTCTGCACTATCTCGACATCCTTACTACTGGAAGATATCATTGTAGTTGTCTTAGTGACAATACACTWGGGACGATTCACAGTCCAACAGTACCAGTTGCAGCTCACGCTTCTCAAACCCTGAATTCGTTAAATATTATTTGGTTTTAATATCGGTATTCACTCCAATCATTCTTCTTTAACATTCCAAATGTTAACCTATGATTGAGCCTAGAAATTAGTTATTGTAGACACAGTGAAGTCTCATTTAGTAGCATTTGCTACCTGAATTGTAGGTTGTACAACGTTTCCAAGAGTTGTTCTCCCAGATGAAGTACAAGGAAGCGGCAGACCTTGCAGCAGAGTCACCTCAAGGCATTCTTCGAACCCCAGATACAGTCGCAAAGTTTCAAAGTGTTCCAGTGCAGCCAGGGCAAACATCACCGCTATTGCAGTACTTCGGAACCTTGCTGACCAAGGGAAAGTTAAATGTATTCGAGAGCCTGGAGCTGTCGAGACTTGTGGTCAATCAAAACAAGAAAAATCTGCTGGAGAATTGGCTGGCTGAGGACAAGCTGGAATGTAGCGAGGAGTTGGGAGATCTTGTTAAGACTGTGGATAATGATATGGCGCTAAAGATCTACATCAAGGCCAGGGCTACGCCAAAGGTGGTGGCAGCTTTCGCTGAGCGTGGTGAGTTTGACAAGATTTTAATCTATTCTAAGCAGGTTGGGTACACTCCGGATTATCTTTTCCTGCTGCAGTCCATCCTACGATCAGACCCTCAGGCTGCTGTGAACTTCGCTCTTATGATGTCCCAACTGGAAGGTGGTTGCCCTGTTGACTACAATGTCATCACTGACTTGTTTCTCCAGCGCAACATGATTAGGGAGGCAACTGCTTTCCTTTTGGATGTGTTGAAGCCCAATCTTCCAGAGCAAGCCTTACTCCAGACCAAGGTTTTAGAGATTAATCTGGTCACATTTCCAAATGTGGCTGATGCAATTTTGGCGAATGGTATGTTCAGCCATTACGACCGCCCTCGTGTTGCTCAACTCTGTGAGAAAGCTGGTCTTTACATGCGTGCCCTTCAGCATTACACGGAGTTGAATGATATCAAACGCATTGTTATCAACACCCATGCCATCGATCCACAGGCTCTGGTCGAGTTTTTTGGCACCCTGTCAAAGGAATGGGCTTTGGACTGCATGAAAGAGTTGCTTCAGGTGAACATGCGTGGGAATCTACAGATCATAGTTCAGGTAGCCAAGGAATACGCAGAGCAGTTGGGTGTTGATGCGTGTGTGAAGTTGTTTGAGAATTTCAAGTCCTTCGAGGGTCTGTACTTTTTCCTCGGAGCTTACTTGAGTTCAAGTGAGGATCCTGAAATTCACTACAAGTACATCGAGGCTGCAGCAAAGACCGGTCAAATTAAAGAAGTGGAGCGTGTTACGAGGGAGTCCAATTTCTACCCTCCCGAGAGGACCAAGAATTTCTTGATGGAATCAAAACTCCCAGATGCGAGGCCTCTTATCAATGTTTGCGACCGTCATGGTTTCGTGCCGGACCTCACCCATTACCTCTATGTGAACAACATGCTTCGCTACATTGAAGGTTATGTGCAGAAGGTTAACCCTCAAAACGCACCCTTGGTGGTCGGTCAACTGTTGGATGATGACTGTCCTGAGGACTTCATAAAGGGTTTGATCCTATCTGTACGCTCTCTGCTCCCAGTGGAACCATTGGTTCTCGAGTGTGAAAAGAGGAACCGCCTGCGGCTGCTGACACAGTTCTTGGAGCATCTTGTAAGCGAAGGGAGTCAAGATGTGCATGTGCACAATGCGTTGGGAAAAATCATTATCGACACCAACAACAATCCTGAACATTTTCTCACTACCAATCCCTACTACGACTCCAAGGTTGTCGGCAAGTACTGCGAGAAGCGCGACCCAACACTTGCTGTGGTTGCGTATAGACGCGGCCAATGTGACGACGAGCTCGTTGAAGTCACCAACAAGAATTCTCTCTTCAAGCTTCAGGCTAGGTACATGCAATTTGTGTTTTTATCATGCTCCCTTTCTACATTCTGCATTGTAAGACTAGTCATTCGAATAATTTATACAACGATCCATCTCAATTCATAATGGTCCGGAATGTGCTTGCCGCATGAAGTTTGAGTGGGACAGGGATAACTGCACCGTCATTAGTTTTGATTAGATTCCCGCTGATCAAACCCTTTATTTTTATGCCTGCTGATGTTTCCCTCTCGCAGGTACGTGGTGGAGCGCATGGAGCCTGACTTGTGGTTGAAGGTTCTTAATGAAGAGAATCCCTGTAGACGGCAGCTCATTGACCAGGTGGTGTCTACCGCTCTTCCAGAGAGCAAGAACCCGGAGCAGGTGTCAGCCACTGTGAAGGCTTTCATGACTGCCGATTTGCCACATGAGCTTATTGAATTACTAGAGAAGATTGTTCTTCAGAACTCGGCCTTCAGTGGCAATCCCAACCTTCAGAACCTGCTCATTCTTACTGCGATCAAGGCTGACACAACTCGGGTTATGGATTATATTCACCGTTTGGATAACTTTGATGGTCCTGCAGTGGGTGAAATTGCAGTGGGTGCAGAGCTTTATGAGGAAGCATTTGCAATTTTCAAGAAGTTCAACTTGAATGTGCAAGCTGTAAATGTTCTTCTCGACAACATTCGCAACATAGACCGTGCTGTTGAGTTTGCAGCCCGCGTTGAAGAAGATGAGGTTTGGAGCCAGGTTGGTAAGGCCCAATTGAGGGAAGGACTGGTCAGCGATGCAATTGAGTCCTTCATCAAGGCAAACGATGCCACTCAATACAATGAGGTTATCGACGTGGCATCTAATGTCAGAGCGTACGAGGATCTCGTGAAATATTTGAACATGGTTCGCAAGAAGGTGAAGGAGGCGAAGGTAGATTCTGAGTTGATCTTTGCATATGCCAAGCTCAACCGATTGGATGACATAGAGGAGTTCATTGTCACCCCCAATCTCGCAAACTTGCAAACTGTTGGAGACCGTCTGTTTGATGAAGAGTTGTACGAAGCCGCCAAAATCATCTTCACGCACATTTCGAATTGGGCTAGACTTGCCAGTACTCTTGTCAAGCTTCACCAGTTCCAAGCAGCCGTGGATGCAGCCAGGAAGGCCAACAGCGCACGGACATGGAAGGAAGTATGCTTTGCGTGCGTGGATGCTGAGGAATTCCGCTTGGCCCAAATTTGTGGTCTCAATGTCATTGTCCAGGTATGGATTGTCTTCGGATCCTGCATTATGCAATTAGCTTCTTGGAGTTTGATTTGACTACTGGATTGTTTCAGTAGTAGATTTTGTGGATTATGTTATATGCAATAGCTATCGGTGAAGAGGAGTGTACTGTGTTTTAACAGAACTTTATTTTTACAAACGTGACATATTGCACTTTCTGATAAGGTAATGGTTCAAAGATGCCCAGAGATTGTCATTTTCTGAAAAAGCAGAAGTACAACCCTAAAGATTGCGCTAAATCCTGTGCAGGTTGACGATTTGGAAGAGGTCAGTGAGTATTACCAGAACAGGGGTCGCTTTGATGAGCTCATCTCACTTATGGAGAGTGGGCTCGGTTTGGAGCGTGCCCACATGGGTATCTTCACCGAACTTGGCACTCTGTATGCCAGATACCGACCAGAGAAGCTCATGGAGCATCTCAAGCTGTTTGTCACCCGTATCAATATTCCAAAGCTTATTCGTGTATGTGACGAGCAGCAACATTGGAAGGAGCTTACTTACTTGTACATCGCATATGACGAGTTTGATAACGCCGCAGCAACCATGATGAGCCATTCTCCCGAAGCGTGGGATCACATGCAGTTTAAGGATGTTGCTGTTAAGGTTGCAAACGTAGAACTTTACTACAAGGCTGTGTATTTCTACCTCGAGGAGTATCCTGAGCTTATCAACGACCTACTCAATGTGTTGGCAGCACGCGTTGATCACACACGAGTTGTGGACATCATGCGAAAGGTATTTAGACTTGTAACACAGTTTCAGTTCCTTTTTGCGGATCCTTCCACTTTAGCTGAATCATTTACACCAAGCTGAATGTGTCCCAATAATGAAATTGCTGAGTGCTTACCAGCCAGTGCTTGTTAATTATCTGCAGGCTGGACACCTCCCACTGGTTAAGCCATACATGGTGGCAGTACAAAGCGCCAACAACGCTGCAGTTAATGAGGCTTTGAACAATTTATACATTGAAGAAGAGGATTATGAGCGGCTCAGGGAGTCTATTGATATGTACGATAACTTTGATCAGATCACGATGGCACAAAGGGTAATTGCTTTATACTTTACTCGAAGATAATGGATGATCTCCGTTTTGAGGTTATTTGTAACATATCATGGAAATTGTTGGCCTTTTATTTTTTTGCACAGTTCCTGACACATGAGTGTTAACATTCCCTTCTCTTCCACAGATTGAGAAGCATGAGCTTTTGGAAATGCGCCGAGTTGGAGCTTACATCTACAAGAGAGCTGGCAGATGGAAACAATCTGTGGCTCTATCCAAGAAGGACAACTTATACAAAGATGCAATGGAGACCTGCTCGCAATCAGGCGACCGTGACCTGGCTGAGGAGCTGCTTACATTCTTTGTGGACAAGGTTAGAACCGCCTTTTTTCTGTTTCTGCAAACTGTTGAAACCGTCTATTGCTGTACTTTGTATAAGCTCCTTGTATRTTGGCTTCTTTGAGTTCCCAAAAARATTCTAATTYTTCTTTCCACACTGATGCACAGGGCAAGAAAGAGTGYTACGCMGCRTGCTTGTACACTTGCTATGACCTCATCCGYGCCGATGTTGCGGTTGAGTTGGCATGGATGCATGGCATGATGGACTTCGCTGTACCGTACTTGCTGCAGGTGCGTTGCTTTGGAGAAATCAAAGTCGTCTTTTTAAATCTGCTTATTTCTTGTATACATGGTTGCTCATCTCTTTTACACTATTGGGAAAATGCTTTGCTTTATTGGTGAACTCAGTTTTGTGCCCTTCGTGTCTAACATGCTCTGCAATCGGGCCTGTAGTTCTTGCGTGAGTACTCCACAAAGGTGGATGATTTGATTAAAGACAAATTGGAAGCAAATGAAGAGAAGAAGTCGAAAGAGCAAGAAGAGAAGGAAGTTGTGGCTCAATCGGTAAGTCTTCGACTCCTGTTTTATTTTACCATGACGTGCTTCGACTACGCTACATGCAGTTGTAGACGTTGAACGTATGAGTTTAGGTGCGTATAACATCATAGATCCCATACTGACAAGTGAGACTTGTAATTTGTGCAGAACATGTATGCTCAGCTCTTGCCTCTGGCTCTACCTGCTCCTCCAGTTGCCGGTATGGGTGGTGGCATGCCAGGTTATGGTATGCCAAATATGTCCGGTTATGGAATGCCTTCCATGAGTGGGTATTAATTTGCTGCGAGCATTTAAATGCACAAACGAAGACCTCTGGTTGAGACTGGGTGGCGGGCAATGAATGCCGGGCAACTCTGGTCAGTGGTCATTGAGCCGTTTCGTTGAGAGAATCTAGAGACATTTGTCGCATTTTGATTGTTGGAGCATGCTCCTGGTCACTGCATGCCTTATAATAAGGGTGTTGAATCCATCAATTCTTTTTTAGACTTAAGCCTGGCTAGTAATATCCAGGGAGGCCGACAGTGGCTGCATTGGGCATCATCCTTGGTGCGAAGGGCTTTTGTGGAAAGTATCATTGTCTGGCTGATAGGCAAGGGTAGATTAGGTCGTTTTCATATCCATGTTCATTTTTGTGAGTGGGTCTCACTGCACATATATAGATCAGGGAACGTTGCAGCGGCTTCACTTGGAGTAGAGAGATTTAGCCTTCTTTGTGTAGCAGKATGTGCAGTTCGACCTCWGCCTTCCAGGCTCGGTTTSATTCTGCGCTGCAGTAAAATTTTCTGGAATAGTTTAAATTGTCCACTTGTGGTTGAGAATTGAGTTCACGAATTTAGTGCATGAATATGATCGAGTTATACTTCGTTTTACTACATGGTGAGACTTTTCTAGTTCTAGTGGTGGGCAAGCATTCCATCCTCATGAAAATCGTGGGGGTCCATAAAGCGATCATGTAAGCGCTGAAACTGAATTTTGTGGAGGTAAAACATCTTGAAATATCTTTGGACTTAATTTGGAATATTACATGTTCAATAGTTGAAAACGCTCAATAGATTTAAACGTATTTAACCTTCATGCACTCTGTTCATCATCTAGAATATAGACTTATAGGCGCTTTGAGGTCAACCTTGTACACAGGGAGATTGGGAGGGTGACATCGGGGAGGGTATTTTATTTCAGCGTGCAACTTATACTTCCTCTAAACTTTCTAGAAATAGAAAGTTTAGGGGGTATAGTTGCACACTCAAATAAAATACCCTCCCTGGTGCCACCCTCTTGGTCTCCCTATGGTAGGGTTGAGTGTGCCCTTTTTATTGCTCATTTTAATTTTAATTGTGGAAATGATTCAAAATCTTAGGTCCATGTGAAAATAGGGTATGAATGAAATAGGAAGGCATGGAAATTGTGCATCTCATGAGCCCATATACAATGGTTTTGAATGAATATTGGCTCTACAAGGAGGTTATTTGAGTGACTTAAGAGGGAATCTCAATCTCACAAAAAGTTCCATTTGTATGCATATTCATGTGACCCCTCCTTCAGTGATTAACATAATAGGTCATGTTCCTTCTATAGTCCCAAATCAAGACAAAGTCTAATTTACTTTGATTTTGTACATTGTAGACTAGTTAAATTTAGAGGCGAGTGAGTCTAGAAAGGGCACCTTATTCCCAAAGGATTAAGACATGAAGATGATTCTTAACCCTTGAACCTTGAACGATGTCGTAGATGTTTATTGTCTAATGGATGGCATAGAATCCTTCTATATACGATAGAAGTGCCAATATTCATCCTTGGAATTTTGTGTGAAAAGAAGAAGTCTTACATCAATGAGACCTCCAATGAGTGCTCTTGGGTTTTTAAAGTAAATGATTCACACAAGACCCAAAAGGTTGATTTCCACGGTGACCTCTATGTTTCTCATGAAAGGATCAAAATGGGTAATTGGACTTAAGACTAGATTATTATGAACTTTACAAATTCTTACAAACGATGAAGCAAGAACTTGCAATGGAAATGAAAAGACCACACCTCCAATCAATTTCCTCCTTGAGGACAATACTACTACAATACAACAATTACAACATTTTTAATATGGTGGCAATTTCTTCAAACATCAACAAAGGAGGTATTGACCTATAGTTGTTACTTAAAACACATTTTGCCTACTATGCCATCCGGTGCATAGTAAGTTTGAGCTTTTTGATTGTATGAAGATCTCAAAATACTGTAGCAAGAAATTACCAATTGCCAACTCTATTGTTATACTTTAAACTAATGTGTATACATTTAATGCTAAAGTATACACAATTAACCTTATTATTAGTTAGTTGTAAAATATGATTCATAGATGATATCCATAGGGTTAGACCAACTAGTATAAAATTTCTCTTCATTCATTCATCCTATTAGTGAATGTAAGGGTCATTCATTCCATTAATGAGGGAGTAGGTGTCACTACAAAATCTTCTTTTGTGTGGAAATTAGTACRATACAGTAACKTCTGCAGCGTGCACTAATTTAAGAGCATGACTTTCAAAAATTAGTGTCACTGTAGCAATAGGGATATTCTTGTTACAATAGCCCCGCCTTTGATTCGAGAAATTTTATGGCCCATCTGTTAGAWATGCTTGRCTACAGGRGCGCAAGGATMTGTAGAAAAAGGATCCTGCGTTCTTYAGTTCAAGAATGTTATGAGACCCATTGCATTGTGACCATGGATTCCTGTGTCTGGATGTGCATTTCAGGGGTGCGTATCTATGTCCTCTGATCACCCTCCAAGCGTGGGGCATGCCCGACGAGTCTGTGTACCTGTGGACGCTGCCCATGTTCCACTGCAACGGCTGGGGCTTCACGTGGGGCGTGGCAGCCATTGCCGGCACTAACGTGATCCTCCGCACCGTTGAAGCGAAGGCCATCTACGACCTGATTGCCGAGCACAAAGTCACGCATCTCTGCGGAGCGCCCGTGGTGCTCAACATGATCGCCAACGCAGGGCAGCACGAGAGGAAGCCTYTGCCTGGCAAAGTCTTCACGTTCACAGGCGGGGCTCCTCCCCCTCCATCAGTGCTCAGCAGCATGGAGGAGAAGGGGTTCTCAGTCATCCATTCGTATGGGCTGACGGAGACGTACGGTCCAGCGCTGGTGTGCACGTGGAAACCCGAGTGGGACCGGCTGGAGGAAACCCAAAGGGCTCGCATCAAAGCTCGACAAGGGGTAGCACATGTTGGACTGCAAGGGGCGGACGTGCTGGACCCGAACTCCATGCTACCCGTAGCAAGGAATGGGAAGCAAATCGGGGAAATCATGGTCCGGGGGAGCACCGTCATGAAGGGCTACTTCCGGGACGAGGAAGCCACCAGGTATGGCACCGTGTGCTCAAATTCAATCTRATTTTACACACATCTATTCTATTATTACTCCATGATTTTGACTAACAATGGACATCATAAAAATGATGAAGACTAGCACATTGCGCCTACATAGATTGAAGGATGTCAGAATGTATTTTCACTCTCATTGGCATACTGTAATTACTTCTAAGTAMGCAGTTAGATATGGTGTAGATACTGAAGTTGTACCATCTCCAACACTCCCACKATCTTACTATGTATTTCATGTTTTGTACTCAAGTTTTGATTTTTGTGTCCCAATCTGTTTCATCTTAAGATGCCGATAGAGCTTGGGTAACCTTTTTAMGGGTRCTTTTGTTTCATCTTGRATTGGTGGRAATGTTTTTCTGGCTCCATTTCCAGCTCGTTTGGCTTTRCCCGTGACTCACATTTTATACAGGTGTAGTATGGCCATTTGAGGGATCTCACTCTGCAATGGATTTCCCTTGGCCTTTGTGCAGGCAAGCCTTTAAGGGTGGGTGGTTCCACACCGGCGACCTCGGCGTGATCCACTCGGACGGGTACATCGAAGTGAAGGACCGTTCGAAGGACATCATCATCTCCGGTGGTGAGAACATCAGTTCCATTGAGATCGAGTCCGTGCTGTTCAAGCAYCCTGCCGTGATGGAAGCCGCCGTGGTGGCGCGGCCGGACCCGCAGTGGGGCGAGTCCCCGTGTGCGTTTGTGACGTTGCGGGCGTCGGCCAAGGAGGTCACCACTGCGGAGGACATCGTGATGTATTGTCGAAGCAACCTCCCGCGGTATTATGTGCCCAAGACGATCGTGTTCTGCGACTTGCCCAAGACCACGACGGGGAAGGTACAGAAGTTCAAACTTCGGGAGCAGGCAAAAGCTTTGAGTCAGGCTTCTTSCGTCCAATCAGGCAGCACTCCCAGCAAGTTGTAGTGCATGGTGGGCTTGTGGAGCTTGTGAATTTTTAGCTTGTTGTAAATTAAATCAAATGACGGCGCATGTAGTTATACATTACCCTGTCTCCACTCGCAACTGCTTCCAGCGGAGGATAAATGTCCGTGTTTCTAAATGTTGGGTTCACAACTTGACATGTGGAAGTTKTKCAATGAAGATTACAAGTACCGGCACAATATGACACATTCTCAAGATGTATTGGGGATGTACTGTACTGTACATTTGGAGACGCTTTTTACACTTCAAGGTRAAGATTAGAGGATAGCATGCCATCGGCTTAATTATTGCAGGCAGTGGCAACCACACTCAAGGAGCAGCTAGCCCGGAAGATTGACTTCGTTTTCCAATTCGGCATGCTTTGGATGGCTTATATAAAAGATGACTTGGCAATGAAGAAGCCAGTGCTGTTCTTCAGGACGTTATTGCTTGGAAGTCTATGGAATTGGGAAAAAGAAGATTCTAATGGTTATTATTGAAGCCATGTGAATTGGAAGAGGTGACGCCTGCCTCTGCTGCAGTGTGGTCATGTTCTTAGTTCAACTGATATTTTTGAGTCGTTGCCATATGAGCTCAGGTATAGGTAGGTGCGGAGCTTGGCGAAGAGAAGGCAGAGTTCATCTGGCTTGTTTCTAGGGATATATCAACAGCCTGGTAATGAAGAAGATTATCTATCTGAAGCAGTTTCGACCGGGGGTCGCATGTTTCTGGTTTTGAAGCGGAGGTTTGAATGTCGAGATTGTTTGTTCTGTTTGTTGAATTGTTGCAGAAGCCTCGCATTTTCAAGCAGAGGGAGATTAGTCCAGTGGTCAGACTCGGCATATTTGTGGGTAAGGTATCTTCTGATCTGGGTGTCTAATCGGAGAAACTATTGTTGTACCTTGAGTCCAATTTTTGAAACGATACATTCTAATTTCGCTGATTATGATAGTTWAAGGTTTTTGTGAGTGGGAGCTGGAAAATGTAGCACTCATTAACTTGATTATGATTTTGGATTGTAGCTTGGAATGTTTTACATTTGAGCATCCCCAGCAATRCAAGAAAACTTCTCTCTAGTGTWGAACCAAAAGGGTAGGTCACTTGTCTTGAGGGTGGGTCACATAATTACTGCATCACTGTACTTAGTGCAAGTCGGTTGCAAGTTTACAAGTTTGCAAAATGATATCTCCATCGTTTGCTATGACAGCGCGCTCAATGATAAAAAAAAAAATGCAATGTTTAGAGTTGTTTGCCCTGCCAAAGATCACTTACGCTTACTTGGAAGCACAAAGAGAATATGGTGGGTCCAAACATTGACTATGCAATTTTCATCCAAATTTTGGCAAAGGCAACCAGGATTCTCTTTCACTACTTCAAATGCTACTTCAAATGCTACTAGTGCGTAGTGTTTGTTGTATTTAAAAGTTGAGAAGTAAGCATTCCCACTCTCCATCAACTATCATTCAAAAGAATTTGTTAAACGACAAAAGAAATGTTCTTGCTACGTAGCACCAAGTCGACATGTTCTTATTAATCTTCAAGTTTGACATACCTCCAAATAAAGTTGGATACTTTCCAAGATCTCTTTTAGTGCCATTTTCAATCCACCCCAAAAAAATTCAAATAGTCATGAAAGTATGAAACTAATCAAATGTATGAAGAGAAAAAATTATATCCTACATTGTTGAATTATGGCAAAAATGCARCTTCAAAAGGATTAGAATTAAGTATTGTAACACTAGTAGAGAGCAATCTTGAATACAAGAAGTGTAAATCTTACCTAATTACCTTGGTCCTCACATAATGATGATGAGGTAGACTAGTTGTAGGTATGAAAACTTAGTCTATTCCAGCAAGTCTATGAGTAGCATAAGCTTTTATAATGTCTCTTTCTTATTTTGGTTTGGATGGGATTAAGCACCTCTATCATCTTTGGAGAAGTTGTTGGAGTGAAGCGCTCAATCACCAYACCATCTTTGCCAATGACAAATTTGGCAAAGTTCCACTTGATATTGTCACRATAAAATCCTCGGATTCCACCCCKAGTGGCTTTCAAAAACTTGAATAGAAGATGTTGGTGGGGCCCATTCACCTCAATCTATTCAAACATATAATACAACCATGTCAAGCTTGATGATAGACACTGCAAGCAACTCTACATGCAACTCTTTTGAATATTAGTAATGATGATGGTCCAAATTCCATCGTGAATGAAGAGTCTAAAGAAGCAATTTGCTTAACCATGCTTCTAATCAGGACATGTGTCTGCCAAATAACTTACTCTTTAGGATGATACATTTTTCAATTGCAATTCAAGTAACAAACATGTAGTTTGTGTGGTCTGGTATAATTTTGAAATTCTAAAGGTCCATTTGAATCTCTCAAGCTTAAATTTCATTGTGACMTGGTTCCAAATTGGACATGTTTTGTATAGAGGACAATTTCTAATTTGCTATTATCAACCCCAAGTAAAACTCAAGACATCAACCTTCATTCCCATAACATCTAAGTTACACAAGAACATAAGAACTTCACACTCGAGGGGGCTTGCAAGAAACACTTGTAGTATTTTGTGTCACACATTGCATGTGGAAGTTGTTTTTGTCTCTAACTTTTGTAGAAATGTTCAAAAGAGCAAGAAATTTGGAAGCAAGCTTTCTGATGGTATGGAAAATAAACATGAATTTTTTCAATTTTAATAAAATTGCATAAGTGACCAAAATTGAATTTTGATAATATGTCACACTTGCAGTTTTGGTGGGTTTTAGTACTATCGAGTAACTTTCTTGATAATTTAGATCATGAAACTTTGTGAGGTGCTTTAGAATATGGAAATACATCTTTCCAGGAGAGGGATTTTAAATTGCCTATTGCAATTGAGTTCTAGATTGGCCTAAAGTGAGCACCATTTGCAATGAATTTCTGAATAATGAAAAATGATTTTGGTGGATTTTTTTTATGACTAGACATTCACATAAAGTTTTTTTAAATGGATAATTTTTATTTTATTTTTGAAAATTTTACCCTATTTTTTACTAATTAAAATATCAAAGTATGTATTTTCTTGAGACTTGGCACTTTTCAAGTTCTCCTACTTAGAGAATTTTCCTACACTTTTCCTTCCTAGGGTATGTTCTTCTTAATGGTATATACATTAGTCATATTTTTTTTATATTTTAAATTAATTTTCTAATTTTAAAGTACTCCCGAAAAAATCAGCCAAACGCAACAAAATCGACAGGTGTTTCTTGCAATCACCCTCCAATTCAAATAACTCAAATAATAAATTTAGTGGAAGAAATAGAAATTAGTAAAATAGGCACATGGAGACAAGGCTTGTGAGTTGTTTGAATTTATGATAGGTAGCTCAAAATTGGAGGAGGTTCAGTTAAGGTCTAGTACTACCTGTGCCACTCCTAGACTTTGTGTGTGATTTCTACTCCACAATTGAATTACCTCATGYATATCATTAAATTGTACCTTTTCAAAGAGGGGGAAAGTTCCGCCATATTTTTCTTSAACAAAATCCTTGATCTGTGCATTAGTACCAGGCTCCATTTCTGCAAATTGATTACATGGGAATGCCAAAACCTCAAGCCCTTCACCCCAACATCCAAAGCATGATTGTGGATCAAAACCAAGGATCAAAACAAGTGTAAAAAGTCACATCAGAATATATGTCTCAAGAGATTTCCATTAGATTAACAAAGTTATTAAAGATAGATATATATTAATTGTATACAACATTAGATCGTCATTAAACTAATGTACTGATTTTTGTGTTATGCATGTGATGACTCAACATGGATTCTTAAAACTTGAGAATGAAACAAGGAAAAAAATCTTGTAATATGTATAATACCATCATTCCTATACTTCTCGTAAATCTCTTGCAGTTCAGTGTAGTTGCGATGTGTAAGCCCACTAAAGAAAAGGCCACAAACATGACCAAATTAGAAGGTATTCATACTAACTAATTCAAAACCATGCTTGAATCCTAATAAGGAAGTTGTAACACAATGAAACTCGAGTCATATAACTTCTAAGCAAATGTGAAGGTGATAACAAAAGAATTTGGAAGAAAGGATTACACAATCTCAAAATATCACAAAATAATTCATCTCAAAAAAAAAGCCCTCAACTGCGACACCTATATAATTATCACTAACCTTACATTGTATAATGAAGAGTATCATATTACCATTTAGAAGCAACATTCAAAAGAACAATAATCTTGTTTGCATACTTGCTCAATTTTGTATCACGTCCATCAATGTTCTGTTGTCAAAAAAAGTCATTTTTTCCGACCTGCCCGGGCTGCCTGCCGACCATTGAAAATCACATATCATGCAATAACTTTTTACCAGTGTAGTCAAATGTTATGAAAATTGTTGGTTCTTAAAGCTACTCCTCGGACACATGTTGTGTAAAAATTTCAAAGAAAAATAATGAAAACTCCATCCGTAGTGAGCTGCCCAAAATTGCTATGTTGCCAAGAAACGCAGTTTGGTCCTTTAAGGGTTAAAACATTCACAAATGCACATCATCACATATTCCCTCAAAATATCGTTCTATTGTTCTTTCACAAAATTTTACTCAATAATTAAACTTGATTCGGTTGAAAATATTTCCATAACAAAGGTTCACCCATTGTTCATTTATTATATTCATTTCAAACAATTTGATATGAAAGACCAATGAAAACTTCTATTTTGTTTTATTATTTCTACTTTCATTTTTTATAAGATTCTTTTCCATCTATGCATGAGGTAACGATTTACTACAAAAAGACTACCTTGGAGTAAAATTGTGTACCCGGATATGAAGGTTGGCAAAAAGTAATTAAAAAAGTAGATGCCAAAATTTTAGAAAAGTTATTATTTCTAATTTTATACGAAGAAATATGAACTTTGACGGAATATTTATGTTTGAAGCGTTTTTTTGATTTGGTTTCCAAACTTTATTTGAACATTTGGTATGAGTGCTAACATTGACATTGATAGCTAAGTATGATGCTATATGGGAGAACTTTAAGAATGGGAATATTATAACATATATACAGGTGAACCTTTGTTATGGAAATACTTCAATTTTTATCTCAAAGAACTTTATCCACTAGAAGTCCTTTGAGTTAACCAATAAAGTTATTTATATCCTACATACAAAAGAAATTTTAATTATATGAGTCATTTGATATTATATTAACATTGTAACAAAATTGAAGAGATGAAGTGATGAAGACAATGAAGTATCTAATGGATGACTTTTAATTATTATTATAGGAGAAACCAAAATGCACCTATTTGTTCAAAAATTGTATCATTTTTGAGTGAGTAGTTATCATCGAGGCAACATCCCTCTTTTAAGTATAGATTTATCATTTGAAGTGAATTTTATAGGCCTTCATGTTGTGGCCACGTTACAGGTGAGTATGATGATCATTATGGATACAATTTCATTGGTTTAAAGATAGTCTAAAGACTCTTTCGGGCCAATTGGCCAAAACACTTCAAAAATCCATAAAAAATTCATACTTTTTCAAAAATAATTGAAAAATTCATAAAAAATTCATACTTTGTTAGGAAAACTCTCCCTGTTTCTCGCATTTATCTTTATGTAAAAAAAAATTGAAAAATTTCAACAATGGCAAGAAGGCAAACTTGTCATTTTTGCCTTGTCGTACACTAGTTTAATTCAGCTCAAGGTAAAAGCACCAAGGGTTATTCATTTAAGCAATTTTGAAGTAGATAGTAAGCAATGTGAAGTTGTGGAATTTTTCCAATGTAGGAAGATTGGAAAGTACAATTTTCAGAATTTTATTCCCTAAATTGAAATTACTATGATTTTTAGGAGCCAAAAAGTGCACTTCACGCATAGCCAATGTCTAGAGTCTTCCGATTCTAATTATTCCATAAGTACTTTCTCGCTCACTTCTTTCTACATTTTTACTCACTACTATGGGACATGCATTGTAACTGACTTTGAAAAGGACTCAAAAAACTCATTCCAAACTTTGGTTAGAAATCTCTTCCAGCATTGGTTGGAATTACTGCACTCTCGATTGCACTATTATTGGTTGGGTATTGAGCGTGGTTGACAGTTGATGCTTCTACCTTACTTTACTTGATTCTTGCTTGTTTGTCTTTCATAGCTCTTAGCCAGGGCGAATTGACCCCCTCATTGCCCCATTTTCAACCCCTAGACTAAACACCTCATTTTTTTATTTGCCACATATGATATGAATTGCAAATCCCAAATTCATATTTTCAATCAGAGACTTGAAATTAGCAAGGGGAGGTGAAGATATACCAAATTTGAACGTACGTACAAAATATGGGGAAATTTTTACATTTACATTTTGCCACGGAAATAAGGGGGTGAAGTTGTCCTAGCCCATTGCTCTCTCCCTAAGATGGGAGCACCCATTACCACACATGTTCCTATTGATGGGCCCTGAATTCACCCAATTGTGTTCCTAGACTGTGGTAAATGTGTCCACCGAATTTTTGATTCTAATTGKTTAACATGCGAAGGACACATATTTAACTTTGATTCGCTGACAATTAATTTACGTAGAGTTCAAATTTTGATGCACCTATGGAATAGTCTGTTGTCTTGGAAGTTGGCGCTTTGAAAAATCATAAAAATTACATATAGCATCCAAGAAATCAAATTTCATTTTTTTGCATATTCATGATTTTCACTCCTAACACTACAAAAATATGATTTTAAATAAAAGGTGCCTCCAAGTATGCTGAATTGCTTATATTGACTTTTATGGTGCTTCCAGCTCAACTTAACAAGAATGGTGTGACCGTGCGGCTTTGTCTTTGATGAACAAGAATATTTATAGTAGTATTGAAACAAAAAAATTTGAACAAAATAAATAGTGGGGAAATTGATAAAGGTGATAATATGTTAGGAGGCAAGTATTGAAACTATATACATTTTTTAATTGATAATAGGATGTTGGTAAAAAATTTGTACAACAAAATGAATGTCTTATTAGAATAAAGATTAATAATACAAAGATAAATGTCTTCATCTATGGCTAATAGAAACATCCCTCTTCTCAAAAGTGATATCCAAAAAAAATCAAGCTAGTCAAATATGGAAGGGGTCCGCGTGGGCAACCTCTCCCCCCCACCTCTGTAATGTTTTCAGAGCATTCCCACTATACCACACTCACGGTCCGACACTCTCCAAATGTGGATGAAAAGCAATAAGGGCCCTTCACAATATGCTCTTCACACTCAATCCTTGCGTATCAAGGAATGGACCTTGTAATCACTATACATCCTAAGTTGAGTTGCTTTATCCTTTATTCTATTTGATGAGTGGTCTTTCGACAATTTAACCCCTAAAGGACCAAACTGCGTTTTTTGGCAACATAGCAATTTTGGGCAGCTCACTACGGATGGAGTTTTCATTATTTTTCTTTGAAATTTTTACACAACATGTGTCCGAGGAGTAGCTTTAAGAACCAACAATTTTCATAACATTTGACTACACTGGTAAAAAGTTATTGCATGATATGTGATTTTCAATGGTCGGCAGGCAGCCCGGGCAGGTCGGAAAAAATGACTTTTTATAATAAACAATCTACATCCTATGATTTTTTTTTCAAAAAATATTGAAAATTTTGAGTAGAAAAAATAACTTCAAAATTTATTTTAGAGTGGAGAATTCACAACTTCCCGCAAAATCAAACTCCTCATAACTTTCATCTCATTAATCAAAATTGGAATGATTAAAAGCTTTCCACGTATATTTAAAAATCTACAAAATTAATTTCAAATTTTTGATTTTGAAAAAAATGTTCTTTTTCTGATTTGCTTGGTCTCCTTGGGTTGAAAAAGAAATTACATATCATACAATATCATTTTAACCATGTAGCATATGTATAATACACAATCAGACACCCAAAGGTTGTACGACATTTTTTAGGTACATGGTCATATGTTATGAAAATTATTGCACCTTAAAGATATTCTTTGTTTACATGTTGTGTAAAAATTTCAAAAAAAAATATAAGAACTCCATTTGGAAAGAGATGCCCAAAATTTCTATATTACCAAAAAAGTGCAATTTAGTCCTTCAATGGTCAAAGTGTCCTCCAAAAGGTACATTAGCTTGTTCCCTTACTTAACTACAATTAGTTGATTGCTGTTTTTTTCAAATTCTGGTTTTACATTCGGCTATATGACAGTTTCAATGGTCTAGGATCTTCCACTTTGAAAAGTCGTAGAAATTACATGCCAATTTTGAAATTTTTTATTTTTTTAATTATGATTTTCAATTGCTAATGCTGCAAAATTATTTTTCTTACTGAAAGATGCCTCCAACTATACTAAATTGCTTATATTTACAGTTTTGGATGTCTCCACCATACAGTAATCAGAGAATCCAATAGACTTCAAAATTAGGTGACTAATAGCATTGGATTGGTCTACAAGTCTACCTTACACAACATTTAGTAGCATGCACTATCATTGCCTTGGTTTTATAGTAAGGTAAACTACCCCATCACAAACCAAATGGGAGCAAGCCCATTGTGGGCAAAATTGTAATAGTGGTGTACATTTTTGCCCACAAAGAGCTTTCTTCCATTTGATCCATAATAAGGTACTTTATCTTAGATGGTGTGGAATATTCTACACCCAGCAGTACTTCACCAATAGCTAAGTTGACATGTGGAAGCTCTATGTGATGAGCATGAAGGAAACATAAGAGCAGCCCCATGGCTACACGGCCAACTAACACTGTAAATGTTATGGACCATTGACTTTCTTCTGACATAGAAGATCAATGGCCAAGAATGTTTATAGTATTGGTTGGCCGAGTAGCCATGGGGATGCTCCAAGAGCATCTCCATTGGTTCACGTTAAATTGGACACGCCAAGATTGTGGATGAAGTGTGTCAAAGAAGAAGAAGGCCATGCAATGTTCCTGGGCCTCCATCGGAAGACTCCTATGTCACAAATTCCAATGCAATAGCTTAGCTACCAATGCAATACCAGGTCACAACAGCCCAAAGCATTTATATTCATTGCATTTTCATTGCTTGGGGCAAGGTTTGTCTCTACAACTGACATTGAAAACCGTGCTCTTGCTTAAATGAAGCACACTTCAAATATAAGAGGGCCCTACAGTTTGGAGTGCAACAAGCATTTTTTTAAAGAGGCCAACTACAAAAAGATTGAAATTGGTCAACTGGTGGGACTCATGAAGAGGCAAAACCTTTGAAGGGGCGGTTTGGCGTGCCCACGTGGAGATGCTCTTAGGAAGTGGGTATGAACTCAAGGCTACCCAATGTTACAATTCCACGTGCATTTTTTTGTGCTTGGCTAGCATTCTTGAGAAGCTGGCTCAGCACCAGAAACTGAACTGTTTTTGTTTTACACAAATGATTCCGTTTCATTTGTGTCAAAAATAAATTAAAAAAAATAAAAAATAAAAAAATAAAAAAATAATAGTAATTAAAAAAAAATAAAAAAAAATAAAAAAAAATAAAAAAAAATTTGTTCATGAATAGCTGAGCACTGATTCTTTGGGACACAGCCTGGAGCTCATGTTAAAAGGTACATCGATGACCCTTATATGGGTGGCACCTATCATGGCAACCTACTAATGGTAAGTAGTGTGTTCCAACCATGGGCTCGAGTATTAATCGGTTGTATGAGTATGTTGTATGAGTGCTCATGCTTTTAAGGTCATTGAATATGGAGAAAATCTATTTTACAACAAGTGGATTCTATGAGTGGGATTTTGTAATCTTGGTTGGTTATACAACATTAGGGATAAAGTGGAAGCACCTAAAATCGTCAATATAAACAATTCATCATACTTGGAGGCACCTTTTCGTAGAAATAGTATTTTGCAGTGTTAGTAAGTGAAAATCATGATTATACAAAAAAAAAAAAAATAGATTTTTGAATGTTGTATGTATTTTTTTATGATTTTTCAAAGTACAGGCTTCCTAGACCTCTGAAATTGTTCCATGGGTGGAAAATCAGTACTTAGTGAATCAAAGTTAAGTATGTGTTCTTCAAATGCGTCAATGAATTAGATTAAAGCATTTGGAGGACACATTTATTAACCAAAGACTAGGATACAATTAGGTGAGTCTAAGGTACAAGAATGGGAACATATGCGCTAATGGGTGTTTCTATCTTATGTTGTTGTGTCCACAATAGATACTCACATACCAATTTAGTCAATTTAATACTCACTACAATCACCAATGGCATTATGGTACATAGAATTATTGCAAACACCTGGATGACTTGTGGATTCTATGTATAATTTTTAATACTATAACTTTCAATATCCTCTTCTATTTATTGATCACCTAGGAATAAATTGAAGGGGTATTATATTGGCAACCCTACAAATGTAACGAGCAATAAAAGATTCAACATTTCCTATCAATGTTTTTCCTATGCACGATTTTTTGCTAATTGGCTACTTACAACCAAAAGAAGTAATCTATCTTTTGTAGATCCTCCAATTGTGTTTTTTAATACCATTGAAAAGCTTTTTGTGAGGAGGGGTGCAAAGGCTTTGTTTTGTGGAGTTCCGACTTATGACAAAAAAAAATATTGAATTTCAAAGTTTTTATGAATTAAAAATAATTAGAAAATCACTTTTACTTTTATTGTGACTGTGACAACAGCACATGGCACAGTACTATAGTGAGTACGGTAGAACCACCCATAGTCAACCACTTAAAGCAGTTCCGTACATGTTTTGGAGTAGTACAAGACAACATAAATTTTTTGCTATGTAGGCAGATAGAAATCACAGAGGTTGTTAATATTTCTTGTTTTTTTTCCTGGAATTCAAATTACTATGAGTTTTAGAAGCCAAAAGTTGGCTTGAACCCATTACCAACATGTAGAGTATCCTAATTCCGATAATTCAAGAACTACTTTCCCGCTCATTACTTTGGAACATGTGTCATCAACTTATTAGTCCCAATCTGGAAAAAGAGTAAAAAACACATTCCAAGCTTTGGTTGGAAATCTGTTCCATCCTTGGTTGGCAATAGATACACCTAAGGTAGACTGCTCTTAAAGCGACCATTTAAGAGCTAATTGAGTTTTTAGAGAAACCGAACTCCTTGAAACAATTTTTAGTAAATTTTCATAGGAAGAAGAAAAGAATTGGCATCTATTAACCCAAGTCGTTTATTATTTTTCTGAGCTTCAAGGAATTAGTTACAAGTTTTTGAAGTTGTAATGCAATGGTCACTAAAAGCAACCACCTCTTGAAATGTACACCGTTGGTACATTGAAGAAAGCAAAATGTATCTCTGTAGCATGATCGCTTTAACCCTTCAAGAACATTTCATGTCCACGCTTGGTCAAACTTCATTAGATTTCTACATTAGAATTTACATTTCAAAATTTCAATATTTTTCACATGTAGTAATGTGTATTTAAAACTTAATTTTTTTTGTTGTAATTTAAAACATGAAGTTGAATTTCATATGATTTTTTGAAGAAATTTCAGTATAAAAATCACAATAATTACAAAAATGCTTAAAATAATACAAAGATTTTATGAAAAATGAAAATAGTGGTGCCAAATATCATGGCGTAATTGGTGTATACTTGAAGTTTACACAAAAAGAAATTCAAAAGAAAAAGTTAAAAAGTGTTGTATTTGGAGCTTTCAACTTTCAAGATATAATCTTCAATGTGTCACAAAATTTGCAATTTTAAACATTTTGAAAAAAATCAAATTGGAATAAAAAGTAGATTAGTGGAGTTTCATTTTCTTCGTTAAGCTTCAAAGCAATTAAAATAAAAAAACTATATGAAAAACTCAAGTTTGACTTTCAAAATGCCCCTAAAGTATGCAATGTCCATTAAGGGTTAAAAGTAGACTACCTTAGAGGTTGTGTATGGATCCTTGGTAGGCAATGGGTGGTTCTACCATATTCATGAGATAACTGCCGTGGCTACCGTACTTCTTTCAACTGAAAATGTTAAAAAAACACAAAAYTCACTGTTTCCTAAGAAGGTCGCACCCACCGACCCTCTAATATATTAAAAAAAAACTGGATCCAACAGACAGGATCCGACTGACTCGCTCTCCAGAACATTCCTAAACAATGATCTCTACGGAATTTGGTGTGCTACTGGAGTCCCACCTTCCTACCATCGGAAAGGCATTTTTAGAAAGGCATTGTGGTTCCTTGCAATGAGTTCCAATCTCACATGAGGCAAAAGACTTGGTAAAAGCAAAAAAAAAAAAGGGAGAAACCCCACCCTGCCGACCTGATGTACGATTGGTGCTTTTTTCTTTTCTTTTTTATAAATTTCAATCGATTGCATTAAGGTAGGAGGTCCATAAAGCGCCCATCTAAGGGCTGAAGCTGAATTTTGGAAATTCTGGCAAATTTTCCTTGAAAGACAAGTGAAATTCGCATCTAACTCAAGTGGTTTCATATTTGTTGGAGCTTTGTGGAATAAGTTATGAATTTTTGAAGTTGCAGAAAAGTGCATTTCAATGGGGCTCTAAAATCGTCCACCTCCTCAAATGTAGACTGCTTGTACATTGGAGAGTGCAAAATGTACCTCCAGAGCGTGATTGGTTTTTAGAACCTGCTCCATTTTAGGACCTCCTACCTTACTATTGTTTTTTCTTACTGTTAGTTATTGTATAATTATTATAAAAAGCTCCAAGCTTTCCACGTCAATACGCATGACACTCCCGTAACTATCATAGCTGTGGAAGTTTTTATTTCCCGTGAGGAACGTTCGCAAGAAGTAGCGCACCTGAATTGGATCGGCTGGGCGGTGGAGACGACGACAAATGGCCACGGTTCCTTTCTTCCAACCCAAAAGGACACGTCACGAAGACTTCGCACGTCACTCCCCCCCGCCTACAGGAAGTTAAAAAGCGGACTTATCAATCTAGTTTCTCTGCAATAGAACAGTTGTGAATGCAGTCACAGTCACGACACACTGTTTGCAGTAACAGAAACTGCAGCGAGTCCGTCAATTTCGTAGGAGCTTCAAGGACTGCTTGTTTGTCAATTCTGTCACGAGCAAAGCTTTGWCAATTTGTGCACAGGTACTGTACAACATGCCTTGAGCAGTAAGTTACGTTCTGTGTAGATCGATTGAACGTTTGCGCTTGAATGTCGTCGTCGTCGTCGTTGTGATCTGACCTTGCGTTCCCTATAATTTTCTTGTAGCAAGCGCTTCATGAAGATTGGATTTTGGGTTTGAATTGGTTACTTTCTGCAATTTTGCATTTCTTTCGAGCGAACTAACGCTATTGTGGGTGAAAATTTCGGACAGTGGTGTGTGACGAATCTGCCAGAATGGGTGAAGCGGCTGGAGGTACCGAGGTGAACGGCTATGCTGCCAGAGACACTTCAGGACATCTGTCTCCYTTCAAGTTCACGCGCACGTATGTACATCCGGGACTCTCACAACTTGATAGCTCATGGAGTTCAATCATTTCGTTATAGTCGTGAAAATGAATGGCTTGTTTCAATATGTAAAATGCGCTTTGAGGTTCAAATTATTTTCATTTAAAAAGTAGGATTTGTAGAGCTTTGCGGATGCAGTAGGGCAACTGAAACTATGATGCTAATTTCCCAATGCCTGGTGAGGTAGAGCGAAGAAAGCCACTCCTAGTAACAGTCTGGGTATTATGGTTCCAAGTATTTTCGCTATAACATGCAGTCTCATTTTCTAGCAAGCAAAGCGGTGGATTTTACAGAAGTGCGCACCATTATGATCTCTCTCACTTGATTAATCTGAGTAAAGTTTAATAATTCTTTTTGTGTGTTTCTGTGACTCTCCTCCTGTGCGTATTGCAGACCCAGGGGTCCCGACGATGTAACTTTCAAGGTGCTCTTCTGTGGCATTTGTCACTCGGACCTGCACCAGATTCGCAACGAGTGGGGGGGGTCGAAGTACCCAATGGTGCCTGGACACGAGATCGTCGGCACCGTGACGGAAGTTGGCTCTGCCGTGACCAAGTTCAAAATCGGCGACACCGTGGGCGTGGGATGCATGGTGCTCTCGTGCTTGGAGTGCGACTCCTGCGAGAAAGGCTTGGAGCAATACTGCGAGAAAATCGTCTGGTCGTACAATTCGGTGTACCCCGAAGGCAACACCACCCAAGGCGGATACTCCAACATCATGATGGCCGACCAAAAGTAAGCCTTTTCCACCTCGGGATTCACGTCAGGGTGAAACACACTCTGTGTCTGTTTGATAGTCCCGTTTTTTTTTTTTTTTCTTGTGAAACAAAGATAGTCTCGTTTCAAATCTTGAGACTGGGGGAAAGTCTAATGTTCGTTCTATGGAATATTTGAAGAATCYCATAGTCTTTCACCTCGGGATTCAAGTCTGGACGAAGTACTCGGTGTGTGATATTAAATACAGTCGAACTATGAAATACCTGAAGAATTTGAAGACATACATCTTTGTATGCAAGTCAGTACTCCTTGTCTRCTTCACAGTCCTTTTCCAAATCCTGGGACCTAGGAGAAATCCGAAGAGCCTGTCGGTGCATAGTCTCTTACCACGGGATTTAAGTCAGGATGAAATACTCCCTGTCTCGCTGTTTCACAGCTCATTTCCGAATACAGAGAGGCAGTCCGAGTTACCAAACTGTCTATCTAAGGAATTTTTGAAGAATTCTATAGTTAAAAAGTTCAGCGATGATAGAAATCATAGAAATGGGTACACTGCCAGGGATACTGTAATAGAATATATTAGGAATGCAATTTGGATATGAAAGGACATTTGTCCAATTTCCACTCTGGATTTCTCCTGTGAAAGTTCTATATAACTCTAGAACTCATATACGATATTGTAGATGGGTATTTAGAAATGCTCCTGTTCGTAGTTGCTACAAGGACATCAGAACTTTTTTACAGTATCTCCAACAGGGAAGATTTGCGGCACTGATTATCCCTGTTCGCCACAATCTTTTGACCCCTCTGTTCCTTGTGCAAATCATCTGGGAATTTCCTGATATTTTACCAAGGGATACAAAGGAATCTCTCTGAGTGAGAGCCTTCTCTGAGTGCGAATTCTGCCATTTCGTGAAATTGCACTAACGCAACGAATATGACCATCTTTCAGGTTTGTGTTGCACATTCCGGAAAATTTGGCGAAGGATGCCGCGGCGCCGCTGTTGTGCGCAGGGATCACGGTGTGGAGCCCCATGCAATACTTCGGCATGAACGTCAAGGGAGCACGGTTCGGCGTAGTGGGGTTGGGTGGATTGGGCCATATGGCAGTGCAATTCGCGAAAGCCTTCGGCATGCATGTCACCGTCTTCAGCACGTCGCCCACYAAGGAAAAAGAGGCTCGGGAGATTCTGGGTGCCGATGATTTCGTCGTGAGCAAAGACGCCAAAGCCATGAAGGTACGAAACCCTAGATTTTTGCCCTCATACGCACTTTCTTCCCTCTYTCGAGAGGATCATTTAGGCTCTAACCTTTGTCAAATTCTATTGAGTTTTTCACCATCGTTTGCAATGTTCTTCACTGAATTCGGTGGTATAAAATCTCTCACAATCTGAATAATATTTTCCTCAACATCAATCAGATTATACCATGACATCTTGGTCTCGTAACCCTGATTCTCCGAATTTGGATTCTTGCGTTTAATTGCAGAGTACTAGTTCGATAGATGCCCCATTAGCAGTGCAGTACCTTAGAAGCTCTATCGACCCTTCATGTGAGCTTTGATTTGTACTAAGTGTGAAAATACGTAAACTAAGACGTTTCATTTTTTGCAAAGGTTTTTTAGAAGAAATGGGGAAATCTGAAGGTTTTGCAAATTATAGATTACTGTAGAAAAAGGTATAAAGTGAATGGAATCTCTTCCATCACAGTATGTTGAATGGTGATTTCATATTCGATCTATTTGTGGTTGTGTTTGGGGGATTCATTGTTGGGACGTTGCAATTGCTTGCAGGCGAAAGCGAAATCGATCGATTTTATCATCGATACAGTGTCAGCGAAACACCCAATGGATGATTACCTCTCTCTCTTGAAGACGAACGGGAARATTTGCTTGGTGGGTTTGCCGCCGAATCTGGAAGTCATGCCTTTTCAGCTCACTTCAGGTATGTATTGCAATAACTTCGTCTTACAGTACAATTTTACATTCCTACCACCTTAAATCGATCTGTATCTGCATATACTTGCTTGCTTGCTGAAGAAGTTACAGCGTTTGTATCTASTGTCGTCTATGATTTGGTGTATCATTCGAATCACCGCCGATTTAACGAAATTAACATTAAATTGTGATGATTTCTTGAGATTYATTCAACTTTTTTTGCATCCACGCAGGGCGAAGATCGATGTCCGGAAGTTCGATTGGCGGTATTAARGAAACCGCTGAAATGCTAGAGTTTTGCGGCAAGCATAATATCACATGTAAAGTGGAGACTCTGCCGATTTCGGAGGTGAACAATGCTCTGGAGCGTCTGGAGAAGAACGATGTGAAGTATCGGTTTGTTTTAGACTTGGAATCGCTTCAGCACTGATGAGCAAGCTTAGATTTTGAATATGATTTTTGAAGAAGTGAGACTGTCAACTGTAGGTTTTGAATAACGAGTGTGTTTAGGGTTAGTTCTACTAACTGTGCCACATGGAGGTAGGTAGATAGTGTGGGCCACTCTATTTGTTTGGTATACTAATTGACGGAGTAGTTCATGACAAGCTCAAGAGTTGTCACACTTTTTTTTGTGTATTGTTTCCGACTGTTTTGATACAGTTCTAACGCCAGGCAGTTATCTTAAGTTTCCAGTTCTGAGGATACACGATTTAATGTAGATTTGATGGAAATGGTACAATTTCGTATTAGCTGTTTTGGACAATTTCAGTGTGCCAAAATGTGGCATTAAGATGTTCAAAACTAAAGATTATGATTGTTTTCTGGAAATTAATTTCAGAATTTTATAATTTAGGTGTGCTATATAGAGCAATTTTCTGATTACAATTTGTTAAAACTTGTGAAAATCATTGGGTTTGATATCTTCGCTTGTATGTGGAATGTCGAATGTTGGCTTTACTGGTAATCCTGCAAAGCTGGGATGGCTATGATGGAAATTATTTTTTCAAGTTAGCACTATGTCAATTATTTGCTTGAAAAAAAGCAAATAGCAATTGTTGGAGATAAAGTTATTGTGTAAACCTTTCACACAAAATTTCAAAGATGAACACTAATTTTGCACTTTTCACTTATATACATCGGAAGCTAACATTGCATTGTCTTAGTACTATTGCAATAATATTCCAATAGTCCCATAGTCCAGCTTTAAAAGTTTATTGCTCTAGTACAGCATCAATATTGCAACAAATGTAATTTCAAAGTTTATTGCTGTAGTACAGCATCAATATTGCAACAAATGTAATTTCAAAGTTTATTGCTGTAGTACAGCATCAATATTGCAACAAATGTAATTTCAAAGTTTATTGCTGTAGTACAACATCAATATTGCAACAAATGTAATTTCAATGGGAACAATGCCTCCCATTGAAACAATACTATTACAATATTTATGAAGTTTATTGCTGTAGGATAGCATCAATATTGCAACAAATGTAATTTCAGTGGGAACAATGCCTCCCATTGAAACAATATTGTTACAATACTGATGTTGTACTTCATCATAATACTTTCAAAATTGGATTGTGAAACCATTTAAACAATATTGTTTCAATGGGGGGTATTTTCATGATGAGTACTCCATAGAAAAATTCACTTATCATCCATCCAAAGTACCCAAAGTTCAAATTCCAATAAAATGTTGAATTTTAAAAAAAAATCAAAATTTTAGAAGAAAATACAAACTAGACTTGATTGGCTGTATTTCAATAGTTGGTTTCAAGTTCAAAAAGGTTCATTTTTACATCTCAAATTTACATGTAGAGAAAGGATTCCGAATTGCTAAAATACGCTGCATAATGTTCTCTATTTTGGAAATCATCATTTCTCTAAATATATTAATGTTTTTATTTATAATAAGTTTTGGGCACCTATACTTGGATTCGACTTTTCCCAATGAGTTCAAAACCTTTTGGACGAAGACAAAAAATTCTCTTTTCAAATTTTTTTCATTTGTCAAAAGTACACTTTTGTTACTTTGTGAAGAATGATACAAATTGTATGATGGATGATTTTCTCTATTAATTACATCCTTCCATGGTGGAATGACCATTGTTAAGGTTGTATGCTCTTAAAGTGACCTTTTTAACCCCTAATTGCTCAAGACCTCTAGGAATATGCTCTAGGAATATGCTCTTAAAGCCAACATTTTGATAAGTTGCATCAATTTATTTTGAATAGTAACTGTACAAATTCAAACTAGACATGTCAGAGATCACATAGGAAGAAAACCATTACAAAAAAATGAGCCCTTCACTACAAGAAAATGGGGTGTTTTAAGTATAGTCCTAGAGATAAGATTTTAAATAATGACCTATAAGGAGTCTTTTAAGTAAAAATTTATTTAAATCACATGCCTTTTAAGCAAAATTTTACTTAAAAGACATGTGTTTTTAGTAAATTCTTACTTAAAAGACTCTTTATAGGTCATTACTTAAAATCTTATCTCTAGGACTATACTTAAAACACCCCTTTCTCTTGTAGTGCTTGAAAGCGCTGCGTGTTCAGAAAGGCCGCGGTGATATTATGGATTTTTTTTTAAATTTATTTTAAATCCCACGTGGCACTAGTAGTGCCACATCAGATTCTCAATAAAAATTATTATTATTATTATTATTATTATTATTATTATTATTATTTAATCTTTTACTACAAAAAAAAAATTGTAATGTTATAGGGTCTTGCGGCAAATTCGTTATAACAGCCTTTTTGAGGGCTCATTTTTTTTGTAATGAAAACAAAACATCACTTAAGGATTGAAAGATTATAATGTTTGATCATGAGGATGTTAAAATTGCAAAAATGAGTTGAAGTCTTTCAATCCTCTTTTCACATGTCAAATCTAAAAAGTTGATCACCAAAATAATATGAGGTTAAAGAGCCTAATATGCATAACCCCAATCAATTTGTAGCTTCTCAAAATGTACTCTACATTTTTTAAATGGATTTCTAATGGTATTTTTTTCTCCAATATCTAGTGTATCTAAAGCTCATTTCCAAGAGCCTTGAACACTACAAAAAGTCAAGATTGCAATGGACACCCTTGCACAAAATCTTCAATCATTATCAAAATCATAATCAATCATTATCAAAATCGGATTTTGGATGCTAAAATTAGGCTTCAAGTAAAACATTTCAAAATAACAACTTCATTAGGTTTTCTTTAACTTCAAAGTATTGTTGACAACAAAATTTGGTTCCCATGGCATTTAGGGATTAAGAGTTGATTGCATTTAGGGGAAGTTGAACTCCTTGAAACAATTTTCAGTAAATTTTAATAGGAAGAAAAATGGAATTGACATCTAACCCAATTTGTTTCATATTTTTTGGATTCAATTGCAAAATTTTGAAGTTGAAACATAGTGGTCACTGAAAGCAACCCCTCTTGAAATGTATATTATTGGTACATTAAGAAAGCAAAATTTAGCTCTATCATAGAGGTTGCTTTTAAACCAAGGTTGCTTTTAAAACACCCTACCTTTGTTCACGGTGCATGAGAATAGGCCTACTCAGAGCCGATTGCCTCCAATTCTAGGATTTTTGGGCAGGTATTTGAGTTATTCGTAAAGTACAATAAACCGGGGTTTAAACCCATGAGTTTTTTGAAAAAGTCGGTTGAGTTAAAAAAGTAAAAAAAAAGTGGGTATGAACTTATTTTTCCATCAAAATGGTGCCTAAAAAAGTTTGGTTCCCACTTTTGAAGTCGTGTGACATAAGTATCTTGCAAAAAAGTTTGATGCTTCAACTATAGTTGCCTTCTCAACTTCAAAAAAAGTCATGCCCAAAGTGGGGGGGACTTTACAAATAACTCAATTATTAAAAACTTTTACGCAATTGGGCGTCCAGTTGGCCTTCAAGACTCCAGTCCGTCCTAAAGAAGATATTGTGTTTCTTAAGTGCTGCTTAATTTAGGGGAAGCGGGTGAATGCACGAAAGACCGACCGATTTTTGTAGCATTCACTAGTACTAGCCAGACGGCCAGTACTACCGACCTTTTGTAAAAATATATTTAAAAATTAAAAAAATATGGATAATTAGCATAATACTATAAATATCTTGTCACCAAAATTTGAGATCCCAAAAAAATTTAGGTCAAAAGTTATTCACAAAAAGGAGCGACACATTTTTTGAAGAAAATAGACTTTTTGACGTTTTAATTTGTAAAAAATAGGAAAATCAATTTTTTTTTTAAATCTAAAAATTTTCAATTTGGAAGAACTTGATGTTAAAGATATTTCACCAAAAGAATGATCTTAAACCCATTTTGAATGTTCAGAAGAGCGCGCGCAAGGGAGCCCTGTTAACAAGCATGTAGAGGACATAAAATAATGTTTTTTTCAAATTCCCTTTGGTGGATTCATGCATTCCTAGTGTGGGAATAGACCAAAAAAATTTCAGCTCTAATTCATTAGTTTTGGGTACTCCCCCATACTAAGAACCCCTAAACTGCAAAGTGTGACAAATTAGCTAAATTGAAAATTAAATATAAAATGATTTTTTGAAATTTCTTAAAAAATAAGGAATTTGATTGCTATCATGAAAGACATCTCCAATTAAAATTTCAAGTTAAACAAGTTCATATTTCAAAAGTTATAGTGGATGACAACTCCGCAATTCCAAGTGTGACGCAAAAGAGTGCTAGTCTTTCATGCATTCACCCAAGCTAAACAACGATTCCTAGAAATGGTGGAACATGTTTTGCTCTTGGTGTAACCATAGCCAACTTTCTATGGCTTTGGACATCATGGAGTCTCTACCTTCTCCCTTGGATTCCAAGACGAAAATGGAAATCTATTCGAGCCTTGGTCCAAAGTACAACACACTACTGATTGATGATGGGGCGCCGGTTGATAATGGTCCCTCTACCATAGTCAATACTTTCTTATCATTTGCACTGTGATACCTAGTCAATTTTTTGAACTAAGCTAGGCACCCCAAAATTGCCCCTGATTTAACCCCTAAAGGACCATTTGTCCCTTCGAGGGACAAGGTAGATTTCGAGCATGTACCTACGGTCTCAATTTTGGTCCTGATTTTTTGAAACATTTTTTGAAGATAGAAAAACTAATTAGCTTCATGAGAATATAATTTTTTTTTCAATCACTGCCCGGAAACAAAAGTTATGCCCAAAACAACTCAACACATGGGAGAGGAGGGGAGAGGGGGCAGCAAAAAAAAGTTTCAAAAATTTGAATTTTTTTATTTTGAATTTTTTTTCTCATAGTTTATATTTTTGTCTACATGGATAGCATTCATTCATTCTATTTGGATTTGTTATGCGAAAGTTATGGACAATTTTTGTTTTTTGGGCAATTAGAGCATCTTTTTGAAAAAATAACTTGTAGGATTCATTTTTGAATGCATTTTTTACAATATTAAGAAAACAAAAGTACCACATGGTGGTTTTGCAAGCCAAAGCTTGGCTTGCAAACCGTATAAGACAAAATAAAGTGCATGAAAAGTCAACATGAGTGGGTATTGCCTCCTATGAAAAGTCGCCACTATAGTTTGCTATTGTCCTTGCTATTGTCCTCCTTGGCTTCTTAACAAGCCATGGGTGGGGCGTCCAGCTTGCAAAATGGACGCCCTCCCATTTTGCAAGCCAAATCCCACCCACAGTTTGCCAGGCGGGTGGGGATGCTCTTACAGGTTAGGATATAAAGATCCAGGTCTTAGGGTTTAGGTTTTGTTTCTTTTGTTTTTTTGTTTTTAAAAAGAACGGTGACCATTTGCATGAAAAAACAGAGGGAGGAAACCATCAGCTGGAGCTTAATTTAGGGTTTTCAGTTCCTGCTCGTCTGGTTTCGGTTTTCTCTTGAACTCCGAGTACGTACGTCCCACTTGCGCTGCGGTCCGCGGTCCGAGCTAGGGGCGACTGCCTCCCTGCCGCGACTCCGCTAGCTGCTCGATCAGGAATTAATTAACTTCCTTCCTTGTTACTGATCATCTGGCTGGCGCTGTTGGCAGCCTTTTGCAACGTGCATTCATGGAAGTTACGTCAAGCAGAAACTGCACTGAGTGGGTGACGRAGAACTGCAAAACCGGCCACTCCAATAACAGACCTAGTAAGCTAGTAACCCTAGCTAGTAGTACGGTCGTCGATCGATTGCACTGTTGCAGTAAATTCATTGATTTTTCATGGAATTTCAGTGCAGGGACTGTCTGTCTGTCTGTCTGTCGATCGATCGTCGTGGTACGTACGTGGGGAGTGGAGGTGTCAGTTGATGTAAGTTTCTATTAATTTCGTACTGATCGATCGATAACATTCTCTTCGATCGATCGATCGATCATCTGGATTCTGGAATCGATCGATCTGCAGATATATAACTTATGCTCTTCCGTTCTGTCGAATTAATTGTCAATATGTGGAGCTAGCGGTACGGGACATTTTCTATTAATGGTTCATTCTCCTGAAACGCATTATTGATTATGCACGCCTGACCGACCGCCAAATCGCCAATACTACTGGAACGGTCGGACCCATCCCCAGTCGGACCCATCTCATCGATCAGGGTGTAGACGAGACAATTCTGTAGCTAGTACAGTAATGCACAGTCAGTCGGGTCCAAGAAGCTTTACATACAATGAAAGTTTTTTTTTTTTTTCTTTTTGGCTGTTTGTCGTCAATTTGCACCAAAGTAATGGGTCCTGCACCAAGCTGCACCAAGCTGCACCAAGCTGCACCAAGCTGAGGGCTTGGTGCACCAAGAAAAATGAAAATTTAAACTACTTACAAACTGTCCATTGTGCAATCAAAGGAATTTTGCATAACACGGAATACAATTGGCATTTTTTGGTCTTGCATAATCAACCCTTAACCCGTAAAGGACAGGATGGTGACTTGAAAAAATCATCCTTTTTAATAGCATTGAGTGAATAGTGGGTTTAAAAAATTCCAAAAGCACTCATTGGAAATCAAACTATTGTACAAGACCTTCATTTTCCACACAAGATTTTGGAGATGAATATTGCACTCTTATCCTACCCAGGAAGAATCTTTGTCATTCATTGGCCGAAAAATGGTCCCCGAAATGGTCACAATGTTGTTTATGGATTAAATGCTCTAACATCCAATTTCTATACAATTGGAATAGATTGAAAATCATGTTTCATTCTCATCATTGCTTGGGTAAAATTCATTCTAATTTTTAGAGATACTTTATCAAGTTGTTGACCTATCTAATGATAAGATTTGGTATTACACTATTACCAGAGTACATATTTTTCTAAAATTACAAATGTAGAAGTATATTAAGTGGTTGACCAAGCAAAAATTGCATTGATTCTAGTTTAATAACCAAATTCAATGCAAAAATGAGGTCAAAGATTTAAAGAACACAAAATTTCAAAAAAACGTCACATCAAGGGAAACCACATTTCAAATCCATTCCAACAAATTTTAATCTAAAATGACAATATTTTGCTTGCTTGTAATTCAAATGTAGAAGAAATTTCAAAAAAAATCTTTGAAAATTTGTAGAAAAACATTGGTGATAGCATTGGTGAATCTAACCATATGGATGAAATCTAATACTCAAAGTCTAAAACTTTTATTTGTATGTCAATTCCAAGATATTCTTCCAAATAGTTCTTTATGATGATTTTTCTCAAATTATCAATTTTTGATAACACTTTGAGTGTATAGGGGTTGATATTAATTTCTTATGCAATTTCAATTAAGCACAACATGTTTCAGTTTCAAAAAAGTAAAWAATCCATTTTTGGTGAAAAGTTTCATTTGAAATTCATCGTTTTAGTGTTTTACATGAGAATTGATTGAATAACTCTGATGAATGTTTTATTTTGATTGCACAAGTATTTAGGAAGCATGCATACTGGCATTTCTAATTATAAAAACCTATTAAGTAGTACAAAATTATCTATGAAGAATTCAATGTGTGTTGTTGTATGAAAAAACTTTGTAAAATAGATATCTCTATCTTTTAATTAGATTTTGAAGAATTATTGTACCATCATGCTAAAATGTACAAAATATCAATAGTTATAATATGAAGGTCATATAGGAAAATCTATTATAATATAAAGATATTTATGTTACAAAATTTGGGCATTATCAACCCTAACATTGAAATTTTTATAGAAGAAATTTTGAAACTTTTTTGGAGATGCTTACTAAAGGAAAGATATGTGTATGAACGATTCCTCCATATTCCCATGATCAAATTTAAAAAATTCATCACCAATGTTTTTCAACAAATTATCGTTCAAAATCATAAAAATTAAATGAAAAAAATTACCAAACATAGTTTAGCTTTTTTGAAACTAAAATTTGGTGTGCTTCATTGGAATTGTGTAAAAATTGATTGCTAATTGTGCAAGATGAAACTTGTTATATATATTTTTTATATGATATAAAAAATTTTAACGGCAGAATAGGCAGTTTTGTAAGATTGTTGAACATGATTGTACATTCCATTGTAAAGCTAATTCACTAACAAAAGAAAAATGTTGGCAAATTTTGGTGCACGGAAAGGGAGAATTGGTTGGAGGTCATGCCATCTTGAGGCTTGCATACTAGCACATTTTGCCCTCTTGGTGTGATTCCATGTGATTAGATGTGATAAGCTTCATCACTTTAATGAAGATAATTTTTTGCACTGCCCAAATAAATGAGACAACTACGTATGAAATGAGAGGCTTTGTCCATGTCTTATTGGCATGCTTTTGTGTAAGGTTTTATTCAAATTTCCTTGCATTTTTCCCTACTTAGTTGGGTTAATTATTTTTTTGATGCAATGTGGGCAAAGATAAGCTTAAATTGCATCTTGATTGACCCTAGAAAAGTCTTACACTAAGCTTCAAGAGCAACAATGGGAGCTTGAAGAAATCTTTGAGGCAACCAATGGAAGTTGAAGCACTTCAAGTTGAACTTGAAGTTGATCTTGAAGTTGTACTTCAAATGTAGCCATTTAACAAGAGCCTACAGTAGTGGTATGAGTAGGTGCCAAATGCTTTCAATGCTTTCAATGCATATAGGATATTGTGTGAGTATATGACACAATGTAGATGGATTTCTCTTAATGGAGCTCATATTATTTAGAAAATATCATCATTTAGACCACCTACTCTTACTTAAGGCAAACAAGTAGAATCTTGCTTTTATTGGTAATTATTGAAAAAATCTCCATGGAGCTTCATTTGTTCAACTGCACCTTGTTTGTATTTACCAGGCAACACCAAAAATGGCAAATTTTTCCTTAAAAGTTGTTTTCAAGGAGAAGTTGAAATTGAGACACCTACTAACAGTAGACCTCTAATTTTAGTTTCAAAAACCTAGGATTAGCATGAGTGAAGTTGGACAACTTTGCTACATATGCTCTTGAGAGTCTTGCACTTTAAAAAGGTTCAAAAATGAAAAAATGAACATGACTGGAACCTTGTGGCCTTGCCAAAATGCAAGAATAGGAAACTATCCTATTATGGACCAATTAGAGCTAGCCCATTGTGGGCAAAACCTTAATGGTTGTGCACATTTAAGTTTTGAAATGTACACCACCATTACAATTTTGCCCACAATGGGCTTGCTCCCATTTGGTCCATGATGGGAGAGAATTTACCTAACATAAAAACAAGCTTGCAAACCACCAGAGGCCTTTTTATGGATCATTTCTTGGTCTTCCTTTGTTGAAGCTGTACATAAAATAGTGACATTAGGTTGCCTAATCAATTTATTTAGCTAGATTGCCTTACATTGATAAAGTTATTCTACAAGCCATCAAAGTAAACAAACACTTCTAGAAACATTCCCGTTTGTGCACATGGAGGTTCACGAGTCCCAACTACAACTATACCTATTTCAAAAGTAGTGCATTCTTGTTCTATAACTAGTGTCAAATGTAGTGTGTGGCAAGTGGGCAAACTAATTTCACTATGTTGAGTGAGCTTAACACAATAAGATAGGAGGTTCTAAAGGTGAGCAGGCTCTAAAATGGAGCACCTTCTCAAATGTTTACAACTTGTACACGTTGCTTTTTCATAACGTTCAGCAATATACAATAATACAACACATATACATTTTAGGAGGTCCTCCATTTTGAGCCCTATGCCACTTCAGCTTCAAAATTTTATAACTAATTCCACACAACTCCAAAAAATATGAAAAAACTCAGACAAGTGAGATGTCAATTCCACTTGTCTTTTAAGGAAAATTTACTGAAAAATATTTCAAGATGTTTTACCTCTCCAAAATTCAGTCCCATCTCTTAGATGCTCCATTATAGGGTGATTGCAATAATTCAAACACTTGTCCTATTTTTTGTCCTCTTGCCTTTGGACAAGTGGTTTTTTGTTCATAACTTTTGCATTGTTTGTCCGTTTGGCATGAAACTTGGAATGAAGGTACATGAGGTAGTTGAAGACATTGAGATTTTTTTTTTTTTTTTTCAAATTAGTTTATTATTTTTAACCTGCCTCCAATTGGACGTTTACTTTGGCCATTTTGGGTGTTTTTAGTTCTACATCTGACCCAAAAATGCAAATTTGAAGCCACAAATTGGACATGTTGGAGGTCTACTAACATTGCAAGGATTGGCGATGAGTTTTTATGAAAATAGCAACACGTGTATTGTGCACATGGGGTCAAAGCGACCTTCCTTTAAACGAAGGCTACAAAGAGGGAAATTTTTTCCTATATGAATTCTTTGGTGTAATGTGAGCACAATCTTGTCTAGCATAATTAGTTTTTTTATGGGTTTATTTATTTATTTATTTATTTATAATTACTAAAAATGAAATCGTCAACAGACCCCTTTTCTATTGTTTTTTTGCTCCTTGTGGCTTTTGCAATACTGCATAGTATTGCATAGTACTAAATTAACATTTTAAATTTGTAGGCGTCTTAAATTGATGGTTTAGATTTGCAAGCATGCCATTGACGCATAGATTTGGTAGTACAACTTAATACTTCCAATCTTGTGATCAAAAAATGCGTTTTTGAGCTAAAAACGTGAAGTGTTTTTCGCAATCACCTTACAAGGTGATTGCAAGAAAGACTAGTACTATTTTGCGTCACATTTGGAATTGCAGAGTTTCCATCCATTATAACTTTTGAAGTATGAGCCCAATTAACTTGAAAATTTTATTGGAGATGTCTTTCTTGATAGAAATCAAATTCCTTATTTTTTTAGAAATTTTAAAAAATCATTTTATATTTAAATTTAAATTTAGCTAATTTGTCACGTTTTGTAGTTTAGAGGTTTTAGTACTAGGGAGTACCCAAAATTAATGATCTACAGCTAAAATTTTTGTGGTCTATTTCCACACTAGCTGGGCATGCATCCATCTAAGGGAATCTAAAAAAACATTATTTTATGTCCTCTACATGCATGCTAAGAGGGCTCTCCTGTGCGCACACTTCTAAACATTCAAGATGGTTTTAAGATCATTATTTTGGTGAAATCATTCTAGTTCTCCTACTTGGAGAATTTTCCTACTCTTTTCCTTCATGGGGTACCTTCTTCGTAAAGGTGTATACATTAAATATATTTTTACATTTTTCTAAATTTTTTTTTTCTAATTTTATAGTACTCTTGAAAAAAACATGAGTACCGTGCCAAACGCTACAAAAACCGGAGGGTCTTTCTTGCAATTACCCTTGTAGGACCTCCTACCTTCTTAGTACCTTACTGACCGAGTAATCAAATGATTTGAGTCTGGTCCGAGACGACCCTAAACTACCGGATGATGGTGGTAAGGTACCCAATCCGAACGGTGTGGTTGCGGGTTCAATACCTGTCAATGTTAGGATTGTCAGGTGGTTTACTTGGCATGAAATCAACCTTTCATCCTAACAGAAAACCCTCGCAGTGTGTTCTTCAACATGCTTGTCTTGCTGCGACCCGCAAGGGTAGTATGTTTCAAAAAAAAATTATTTGAGTTTTGTTAAAGTAAACCTATAGTAGACATTACATTTAAGTGTTAATCCCCAAGTAAAAAATCAACAACGGCTCGGCTATGGTTTCTGAAAAGTGAATTCCAGATGGAATTTGATGAATAGCAGCCCGAACCGACCCATACTCAAGGGATGAACAAGGTCTGCCACTTGGCCTTAGGGACACTTCACACTAAGGCCAAAGTTCGAGAGGCCTTCAATTTCCACCAATCAAATTGCTGAATTATGGGTTGGCGGAAATTGACTGCCTCCAGACCTTTGTTCATAGTGCGAAGTGGCCCTTAGACTGGCTTGAGTAAGCTGTTCTTTCTTTTGTCCAGTCTCCCTTCGAAGTGCAGTTGTGCAGTTGTGCTCTGCCTTTGATTTTGCAATGGAATTCAATAAAACAAAAAACAAAAAATAAAACAAAACCACGCTTGGGCTGCCTGACATCTAAATTACTGAACACTACGGTCCATCATGTCTTGAATGCCTCAGATTTTCCATTTTCCAAGGCGACGTTGCGGTGTCCAGTGCACGTGTGCCTGCCTCTTCAGCTGGCCCTGCGGGGTACCGGGAAGAAGTTAATTACAACACTCCAAAGTGCAGTGGGCCACCCTCACTGGAAATCAGGATATAACAACAGGTGATTCTTTACAAACTTAAAAACTGAGACGGAAATGATTTTTATTATATTAATACCTTTTGGTTGTGGGCAGTGGGCACTGGGCAGGACRCCGGAACTGCGGCGTCCGTCAGTAGTACAGTGCCGGTAACTTACTTACAGCCAGGCTTTGTTTTCGATGCCCATGATTACGAAGTTCTTGAAAAAGAAAGGAAAGAAAAGCCAGAAGGGCCAAACTGAAGTACTGAACTGAAACCCAAAAGCCGAACCAAGTTATTTTTCTTTGCAGTGTTTACTGTCGAGGTAGGATATGACTGGGACATGAATTGGGTAATCACAACATTTGTCATTAATGCCAATCCTCAAAGTGTTGCAGGAAGTCAAAAGGTATGCGGCACTACGTTTGATCATGGATGTACTGTACATGTCTCAGGTGGTGAGTTTAATTTATAGTATCCCTTTAGTCCTACAATACTGGGTGTTAAAAATACTATTCCAAACAACGAACGACAAGAGTATAAGACGCCACTTCGGTTAAGTTAAGTTAGTAGTAGTATTGAGGGAGTGATCCCACGCCACTCAATTGGCTCCTCGACAAAACAAATAATACTAATAAAAATAGTTTCTTCTGAGTTCATTCAATGCAATTTCTGGGTGAAAGTTCAATGAATTGTGGGTGAAAGAATGATGCACAAATGACCCATACCGGTGCATCCGTGGCGGACATCTTTTCAGTCACTGGAAACTGAAGCTGGCTTTGCACTGAGCAAACCCACGCACGCCATTCTCACGATGCCAATGACTTCTGATCCAACTGCAGTCTCAGAAAGAACTGCAACCTCAATCAGGTCGAACTGCGACTGTCTTCAGACTCAGTCTGCAATCAGTATATAATTTGCAAACATGATGGTCCTCCATGACGAGGAGAAATATAAATGGCCATGAGACGATTCACAACTGGGCACTGCGTAGGTCTTCTTCTTCAGTTGTAGGTCAATTCCTTGTTTTTCTTACACTGTACTTATTTATTTATTTGAACGAATGGAAGAATCCTTTGCATTAAAAACAAACCAAGAAACAACAACCAAGCCCAAGGGCTGGTACGAGAGAGAAACAAAGAGTCACGACAACCAAAAGAGAGAGGKAGGAAGAGAGAGGTAGGAAGAGAGAGGTAGGAAGAGAGAGGTAGGAAGAGAGAGGTAGGAAGAGAGAGGTAGGAAGAGAGGACCAATGACAACATCAAGAGAGAGATTAGGTGAAAGAAACTAAAGGAGGACACCTCCCGTTCCAAATAATTGTTAGTATTCCTGGATCTACTAACTAACACAAGTGATTGCAACCAAGAGAGGCGCAAAATTCTGTGAGAACTACCTTACATCTCATTTGTTTTTCAAATGAAGTAAAGGGTCATTGCAAGAAACACCGGCCCTTTTCTCCGTCACATTGAGAGTGGCTTTCTTGTCCTTTGCTATAACTTTTGAATAATGAATCCAATGTAAAAAACAAAAAATTTGTTTCTAGATGTTGTGATTGTTATTGTATCCCTTATTTTTCAAAATTTTAAAATATTCATTTTATATTTAAAAGTCAATTTTGTTAATTTGTCACATTTTGGAATTTCGGGTTTTGAATACAACAAAGTTGTTTAATCTAATGATTTTTGGCTGAAATTTTTGTGGTATATTCCTATAGTAGGCGTACATGTTCCTACTAAAGGGCATCTAAAAATACACTATTCTATGTCCTCCAYGTTYRWATAGGCCTTCTTTGCACATGCACTTGTAAACAATAAAAATGGTTATGACTTTGTTTTTTTGGTCAAATATCATCACCATCTAGTCCTCACAAATGGCCAATTTTTATTTTCTTTGGAAATTCATTTTTTTTTTACAAATTAAAATGTCAAAGCATGCATTTTTTGTGATATATTCTTGGACACAAAATTTTGGATAGAAAAGGGGTAAATTGAGGTTTTAAGTTTTTTTAAATCAACAGAAGTGAAACTAAAAAAACTAAAAATCATTCATTTGTGAGGACTTGATGGTGATGATATTTGACCAAAAAAACATAGTCATAACCATTTTTATTGTTTACAAATGCATGTGCAAAGAAGGCCTATTTGCACAAACGTGGAGGACGTAGAATAGTGTATTTTTAGATGCCCTTTAGTATGGACATGTACGCCTACTATGGGAATATACCACAAAAATTTTAGCTTAAAGTCATTAGTTTAAACAACTTTTTCGTATTCAAAACCCTAAATTCCAAAATGTGACAAATTAATAAAATTGACTTTAAAATATAAAATGAATTTTTAAATTTTTTGAAAAATAAGGGATATAATAAAAATCACAACATCTAGAAAGCGTTCAGATCACAACATTTAGATTTTTTGTTTTTTGCATTGGATTCATTATTCAAAAGTTATAGCAGAGGACAAGAAAGAGTCTTGCAAAGGTGTCCACAAAATGCACGGTGTTTCTTGCAATGACCCTAAAGGATTGTCTCACATTGCCTCACATGTACTGTCAACTTGGTTTTAATTGACAATAGAAGAGAAAAGTTGACTATATCCATATGGGGTGGCAGGAGGTCCTCCAACCTATGTGGATATAGTGATGTTTGAGCTTTCGAGAGAAGAGAGAAACTCTCTATATCCACAAGGGATGGAAGGAGTTTCTCCAACCCATGTGGGGTATGTGAAAACATGATCCAGTGGGAGCACCCTCCTACACGTTCATATTTACATTTATCCTACATGGGTTTGGAGAAACTCCTTCCATCCCATGTGGATATAAAAAGGTTTGTTTTTTTACTTGAAAACACACTTCAAGTTCAAAATCCTCAAGATTCCATCTTTATCTTTTTAATAAAAGTATAAGAAATATTATCGGAGACATAATGCTTATAAGCATTCTATTTGCTTAAGAATTATGTTCATATTAGGGGATCAACACCTTGAAATCGGAGTGCAAAAGATAGTCAACCTTATACCGAGTCATGCAACCAAGATACTTCATTTGGTTGTAGCCAATTATTTTTAGGGCTCGGCCGTGCTGACCGTCAGGCAATGACTTGCCCAGCCCGACTATTCACCTAGTTTTCCCCTTCTAGAGTGCTGCAATTGGAATGCTTTTATCCCATTGTTTGACAAAATTCTTTGTTTGTTAAGTGAATCTCCTAAGCTATCGATTTTTTTTGGTCTTTTTCTATAACCACTGTCCCTGCCTCCCTAACAATCTTTAAAATAGAAATATGGTATTAATATACATATATATGAATTAAGTCGTCAATTTGTAAAATGAGTGTATTTAATCCTTTAGATCTCGGAGTTGTTTTGTCAAAGTGAGATTATACAATTATAGATAGAATCTTTACCAAATATGGCTCGAATCAAAGTGAAAAAAGTAATAGTATCAAATTGGAGAATGTGTGATAGATATTGAATGTGCCAAAAAATCAGACAATCTATAGTTGGTATTACAAGAATTTAGAGTTMTTTGATAGCATATACAACATTATTGATATTGGTTTACAAAAAATGTGCAAATGGGTGATTGCAAAAAATATTTGTCCTATTTTTTGTCCCCTTACCCTTGGACGAGTGTATTTTTCATCTAAATTTTTTTTTGCGTTGTTTGTCCATTTAGGATGAAACTTGAATTGGAGGTGCATGTGGTAGTTGCAGACATTGAGTAATTTTTTCAAATTAGTTTACCATTTTTAATCTGCCCCCAATTGAGTATCTATCTTGGCCATTTCAGGGTTTTTAGTCCTATTTTTGACCCAAAAATGTGAATTAGAAGCCACAAATTGGACATGTTGGAGGTCTACTAACATTGAAAGGACTCAAGATGAGTTTTTATGAAAATAGAAATATGTCGGTTGCATACATGGGGTCAAAGTGACCTTCCTTTGCGTAAAGGCTATGAAGAGGGAAAAAATTTCTTACATTAATTTTTTAGTGCAATGCGAGCGTGATCTTCTCTAGCAAAATGGACTTTTTTTAAATAATTTTTTGAATTTTTTTTGAATTATTAAAATTGAAAAGGTCCACAGAGGCACATACTTCATTTTTGTTATTTTCTGCTTCCAGTGGCTTCTGTAGTATTTTGTAGCAATCTATAGTACTACATAATACTGTATAGTACCAAATTGACGGCGTAGATCTGCAGGCGCCCAAAATCGATGGTGTACATTGATAGGCGTGCCGTTGACACATAGTTCTGGTAGTACGACTTAATACTGCCAATCCTATGGCCAAAAACTGTGTTTTTGAGACAAAAACGTAATGTATTTCTTGCAATCACCCATATACAAACTTGCAACATTAGCAACCTCCTAAAAGACTTCAAAGACCTTTGAATTTGGTACACATTGCTTTCATGATTCATGTAGAGCAATCAAAATTGAAACATATCCCTTTACTGTGTGAAAATACATGCTTAATATGGAAAACACTTGATATGGGCATGTTTAGAATGTTCTCCTTAACATTGACCCAAGTCCACTTTTGTTTTTTTGTGATTGATCAACACTTGCATAGGGATAGTTGAAGCCAACATGATCTGCATTAGAAGATGGAAAAAAGACTTAAAATAAATACAGTGTTGACTAATATAATTGAAAGTATTATTAGCATTGCTATGCATGGTCTCATGCATAGTATTGAATTCCATATTTCTTTACAATGACCTTCTTTTCCAAGTAGTCTGTATCCAATTAAGGCAGGCATCCTCAAAGCGCCACAAATTGATACTGTACCTAGTTACTATTATAAGGCTAGTTAGATTTTCATATTGTCTTGTTGGCAAGTGAAAGGAAGTTCCAATGCATCAAAGAATGCAACATTTGGATACAATATGCAAAAGTTATGATGGGTCTAAAAGCGTTTCTTCCTCAATCCTCATAGATATATAACTGAATTTGGAGATGTAGAGAGCGTGAAGATGGAACTTTTAGTTTAGTGGCGCTTTTGGGTTACCTACCTTATGTGATCTACACTGAATAGTGAAATTAGGTTGCCCCTCACTAATTTCTTGACATTCCACACTATATAAATATTTACTGTACATGTACAAGAATACACTATTTTTGAATTAGTTACTAGTGTAGTTCGGACTAGTGAACCTCCATGTGTAGAATTGGAAATATTTGTAGAAGTATTGGTTGACTTTGATGGCTTATATAGTAACTTTCTTGGGGTAAGAGCTTCCCCAAAGCTACCCTCCAAGAGGCGCAGACTGGGTATTTGGCAGTCCGGAGTGCACATTGTTGCCCCACAGCACACACTGCGAGGGCCAAAATATGGCCGGCTGCGGCCAAATTTAGAGATCGGACTGTCAAATATTGGGCCTCCCCAGTGGCACAGCATATGGGTTGACCGTCTTTTGAACCCCGATTTCGAGGTGCAAAAGACAGTCAACCCGTAAACTGACCCTTTAAAATTCCAATTTTAATTTTTTTTTGTTGAAATGCTTTAAAGCAATTTCAGAAATTCTTCTTTTACTTATGTAATAGAAGAAGATGAAGAAGTATTTTCTTCATTTGAATTTCCAAATGAAAATGTAGCTCTATATATCTTCTTGGGTTGGTAGAAGGTGTGCCAACCCATGTGGGATAAACAAGAGCATGAATTAGCTCATGCTAATTCATGCTCTTGTATATCCCACATAGATTGGCACACCTCCCACCAACCCAAGTGGACATATAGAGCTTCATTCTCCCTTGGAGATTCAAATCTTCCAATATCCACATGGGGTGGTCATGGGTATCTCAACTCATGTGAGATGTCTCATCTCACATGGGTTGAGATACCCATGACCACTCCATGTGGATATTGGAAGATATGAGCTTTCCAATGTGGGAAAGCTCCCTATATCCACATGGGGTGGTGGGAGGAGTCCCAACCCATGTGGGATATATGCATTTGAAGCTCCAACTAATTCATATGTATATATCCCACATGGGTTGGGACTCCTCCCACCACCCCATGTGGATATAGGGAGCTTTCCCACATTGGAAAGCTCAAGTAATTTGAGAACTCATTTCAAAAATTGAAAAGAAGTTCTCAAATAATTAAAATTTATTGCATTGGTAAATCAATTTTAAATAAATAAAAAACCAACCCGATAGTCTCAATTTTTTGGATGGCGTGCCTATCCCTCTTCACCGTTTTCATTCACAGTTTTGGTGTGGGGCAGTCATCCTCCACATAGGCCGGCCAGGTAAAAATAGCACCCCAAACACTAAATTCTGCGTCCCAATTCTGCGTCAGCTGTGGGGATGCTCTAAGGCAACCTAATTTCACTATTTAGTGTACTGATCTTCTAAGAGCTTCCCCACAGCTGCCCTCCAAGAGGCCCAGACTGGGTATTTGGCAGGCCGGGGTGCACATTGTTGCCCCACAGCACACACTGCCAGGGCCAAAATATGGCCGGCCGCTGCCAAATTTAAGGATCAGACTGTTAAATACTAGGCCTTCCCAGTGGGACAGTATATGGGTTGATTGTCCTTTGCACCCCGATTTCGAGGTGCAAAGGACAGTCAACCCATATACTGACCCTTTAAAATTTCATTTTTTTTTTTGTTGAAATACTCTAAAGCAATTTCAGAAAATGGTTCTTTTACTTATGTAAAAGAAGAAGGTGAAGAAGTATTTTCTTCTTCATTTGAACTTCCAAAGGAAAATGAAGCTCTATATATCCTCTTGGGTTGGTAGAAGGTGTGCCAACCCATGTGGGATAAACAAGAGCATGAATTAGCATGGGCTAATTCATACTTTTGTTTATCCCACATGGGTTGGCACCAATGAACGGGAAGTACCGGCATCTAGTTACGACCTAGCCAAATTTTTTTGAAGATTTCCAAATGGATTAAAAATGTTTAGGATGGTGTACCGGAAAAAAAAATGGTGTTTTTGGAAATGGGCCGAGTAGGAAAATAAATCCTAGGCAATTTGGCCGCCCGCCCTAGTGAAAATGACCGATATAAAACTCTTTTTCCTGGCGGGCAACCGACCGGTCATGTACTTCTTAGGAAATTTCTATAATGCATACATGCTGTATGTGTAAGGCAATTTTCTATAATACCATAAGATACTTTGTGAGACGGCATCAACTATGAATGACTTTACTATAAAATAGTAAAAGTATGGCTTAATGTGATAGCCTGTCAGTGATACAGTGAGACGCTGAGGCTTGATAGTGAGGACTGAGGAGCTGTTGATGCAAAACCAGCCGTCAAAATTTGGCCATTTTGGCGCTTGAATGGACCAGCAACAACTTTGAGCAAGGCACCTGTCAATTATTCCCCCTCTTTCAAAGTCTCACTGTCTCAGGCTGTCAGCCTTGCTCTCAGAGTCTTAGCTCTCAGGTTGGGTTGTTGGAGATTTTTGCTTGGGAGTTGGCAGTTGCAAAATTGGCTTTAATTCAATGTGTTTCAACTGCGACTTGTGAACGTGCTTTTAGTGTGCAGAATTTGATCAAAAAATGAGTGCAAAACAAGCTGGGCAGTAAGGACTTGGAAGCCATGATGCAAATTGCTTTAGAGGGACCGGATGAGGAGATTGATCATGTTCTTATTGATGTTGTCCTTCTCTGGAAAAACGATAGCAAGTATCGTTTGTAATACTCTAACCTCTCTTCGTATTAGAATGGTGTAGGTGGTAGTAGTGCATTGTTTTCGTCTGGGGCACTTGATATTGATGGTAGTGCTACTGAAATTGCATGACTTCTTATACTAATTGTACTAACTAGCCTCCACAAAATACTTGGACCCTCCTTTGGATCCTTGTATTTTCCGAAGGCTACATCCTTGGCCCTAGTTTCGTAGGGGCTTGGCCATGTTCAACTCTGCCAAAGATACTGGAAATTCCAAACAAAAAAAAATAAGGAGTGGAGTAAAAACTCTCTCATGGAAACAAAAAAGAATTGGGAGTGGAGTGAAAACTCTCCCACAAAAACCAAAAAAACGGCTCTATTTTCCACCTTTTGGAAAATGGCCAAATGAAAAACTTTTGATACGGCAAATTGCCGAATGGAATTTCAAAATGGAGGATTCATCCGGAAAAAAAAATACTTTTTAGGCTGCATCCGAGTGAAATTGAAAAAAGCTGAGTGAACTTCCACTTTCAAGGAAATAGTCCGTTTATGAAAAAAATACTTCCCGGACTGTGGTTGGCACACCTTCCACCAACCCAAGTGRACATATAGAGCTTCATTCTCCCTTGGAGATTCAAATCTTCCAATATCCACATGGGGTGGTCATGGGTATCTCAACCCATGTGAGATGTCTCACATGGGTTGAGATACCCATGACCACTCCATGTGGATATTGGAAGATTTGAGTTTTCCAATGAGGGAAAGTTCACTATATCCACATGGGGTGTTGGGAGGAGTCCCAACCCATGTGGGATATATACATTTGAACTAGTTGGAGCTCCAATTAGTTCAAATGTATGTATCCCACATGGGTTGGGACTCCTCCCACCACCCCATGTGGATATAGTGAACTTTCCCACATTGGAAAGCTCAAGTAATTTGAGAATTCATTTCAAAAATTGAAAAGAAGTTCTCAAATAATTAAAATTTACCACATTGGTAAATCAATTTTAAATAAAAATAAAATCAACTCGACAGTCTAGATTTTTTGGATGGCGTGCCTATCCCTCTTGACCGTGTTCATTCACAGTTTTGCTGTGGGGCAGTCATCCTCCATACAGGCCGGCCAGATGAAAAAGGCACGCCAAACACAAAATTCTGTGTCCCAATTCTGCGTTAGCTGTGGGATGCTCTAAAGCTCCAAATTTCCGGTCCTCTCGATCCTATCACCCCGGCCCAATCAACCAATATCCCAAACTGAGCTCCACCTTGGGCCTCGGGAAAGTCGGGAAAAGTGAGTGCCCCCACCTCCTAGTCAATTAATTAATTAATTAATCAATCAATCAATTTTTGGCCCTATTTGTTTTTATTTTATTTCTCCCCTAGGAAGTCGAACCTGGGGTTACCTGGCTCCTGAACTGAAATCCCAGTGGACTCATGGATCCCTCCATTCCTCCAATAATAAAACCTAGTCAAGTACTGTATCATAATAATCACGCAACTTGGGCAGCAAATTTATTATTAATAATAGTATCAGACATTCATTCCGGCGACCATGAACGCGGCCAAGTGCTCACAAAAGACAAGATGGCACTCACGTGAATCCCCGTACCCTAACCAAACCTGAACTGAACCTTCCGTCCGGCCTAGCCTGTCAGGAAACTCAAATCACATTTTTGGTTCTTTTCAGTGGGAGAACCAAATGAAATAAAACAAAACGCAGGCAAGTTACAAATCAGATGGGAKGCCAATTTGCAAGCAAGGCTGGGACGGGGTGGGACCGGACAGATTTTTTTTTTTTTCTTGAAACGCATGGACAATTTCCATTGAAAGAGGAAAAGGTACATGGATCCAAAGGAACAAGTCCCCAGCGAAGAATATTTAGGATTTTCAAAGACTAAGGTAGGCAAACCCAATACCAACCATTGACCCAATAAAAGTAGGGCTGTCATTGATCCTAGAGTGAGAATCTATGACAGTAGTACATGGCTTATTTTCACTTATTGTGAAGTTAAGGCATGCACTTTTGTCATAGATTCTCATTCTAAGATCAACAAGGGTCCTACATTCAGGTGGTATTGGGTCAATGGTTGGTATTGGGTTCGCCTACCTTAAACAACATAAAAAAGAGCAAGCATCTCACCAACCAGCCCTTATCAGAATGGGAACGGATAGATTCAATTCAAATAGTAAGAGTGGGTCAATGAGCAAAAATAACGAAGACTTCCACTCATATGAATTCGCAAGTTCAGGACTCGCAGTGCAGCATTCCTACGTCCTACCCTAGTCAGGACCTAGAATAACTGTCAACTGCAAAGTTAGGGGCACTACAAATGAATGCTTTTGTGGAACTCAGTATCATGATACAGTCGTATTTTAGCCTACACTAATTGGCAATAATACGACTTTGGTAAATTAGTGTCCCATGTACTAATAGGACAAATGACAAGTGAGCTCAGCACTACAAAGGAGAATCCCTTCCATTGAATCCATTAGTTCCAAACTTCATATATAGTCCACCAGCATAATTGATTTTGGAGATTATTTTACTAGAAATTTACCAGTCTAAGGGCCAATGCCCTAAGAAACTTGAGGGTTTAAGGAGCAACTTTTTGTCAATTCTAACCAAGCTTGGGCCATGAATTCTCCAAATCTTTCTTACTACAGTAAATTATTTAACTCAAATGGATCAATAATAGAGTTAAAAAGAGACAAAATAGACCACTTCATCATATGGTTGATCGCCACATGGGTGATATGCTGAAATCCAAAAAAATTGACACCAACTCCTTCATCCTACTAATGAGAACCCTAGAATACCCCCCTACTGCAAAACTAGTGTCACAACTTTACTGTAGCCTACTCTACTTTAAAATAGTGAAACTGTGCTGTATTTACTGTCACATTGTGAGATCAGCCCGAGCCTTAAGTCAAAGGATTAACTTTCCCGTTCTTTAATGAATTTCCACGAGGAGAGAACGGCGGTGGAGGAGAAAGCATGGTCGTCGCTTGGCGCGGCCGTGCGCGGCCGKGCTAGCAGCATCAGGAGCGCGAGGGCCGACGTTGGCTGCGCAGCCAGGCTGGTGGGGCTTCCCCGAGGGACCCACCTCAGGCATTGGCAAAGAGCTCCAAGCTTGCTAGCCCGCTCTCCTGCTGAGCAGGCCAAGCCCTTCCCGCAAGCAACCAAGCCAGATAGCCAGCGAACTGCTAGCCAGCACGCGAAGCAGCCAGCAAGCAACCCCAGCAAGCCAAGCTTTAAGGTAGCATCCATGTCCGTAAGCTAAAGGCAACACCTCCAAGCTGCCTTGTCTCTTTCCCTGTCCCTTTAGTTTGCAGCTCCCACACTGATCGATCTCCACAAACTCGTCGATCTAGACAGTGGCTTCGTGGTTTCCAAGGTCCATGTGGCCGTGTCCCGAGTATCGCTTCTAGTGAGTCTCTCCTTTGTAGATTCTTGTTTCGACTTCTTAGCGCGCGCGCGGCCAGATTGCAGTATTATAATCGACATTACGGGAAGGGATGTTGAGCTGAACACCAAGCATGAGAGGGTTGGGAGGAGACGAGTCCGGCGGTTGTGCCTTTGCGAATCCGGATTATACCGGCTTAGAACTAGCTAGCTAGTAGGAGTACTGGATCGATCGAACCCACGTACGCTCACGAATCGCTTACATATTCTCTTCCTCTCGGGGTCGGAATCTTGTATAGCTSGTTACATTTCGGAGTTTCGTTGACCGCTTTGGGAAGCTGTTGAAATGGGAAGGGTGAAGTTAGAGATAAAGAAGATTGAGAATCCGACCAACAGGCAGGTGACCTACTCGAAGAGGCGCAATGGCCTCATTAAGAAGGCGTATGAGTTGTCGGTGTTGTGTGATATCGACTTGGCGCTCATCGTGTTCTCGCCCTCCGGGAAGCTTACGCAGTACAGTAATTGCAGGTATGTTTTGGGGTGTGTGCGTGCAGGTTCTCGATCGATCAACTTGGAAAAGTCATGTAGTGTGTAAATTTAGATGCTTTGAAATGCGTGCCCTAGTCGGTGGTACTGTGTGCTACGGAGCTTGGATGAGGTGTGGAGACGAAGGGTGCGGGTCACTGCATGCCCTGGATCTTGAGCATTGGTTGATTAATTTCACGTTCAAGTGTAAGATGAGTTAGAATTTTTGGAAGCAGTTGTCTTGGGTCCGATCCAGCAGCTGGTGCCCCATGGTGGCCACCCGCGCGTGGGCCTGTCCATCCACGACATGGACTCCCAGTACGAGGAAGTGGAGGTCCCCAAGAAAGCCACCAAGCTGGAAATCAAGCAGAACCAAATGGGCTTCGGCGGAGCATCCTCCAGCACCAGTGGCGCCAATGCCGCTGCCACTAACGAAGGGACTGCGGAAACGGCGTTCGCTAGTCCTTCTGAACAGCAACAACAGCAACAACAGCAACAACAGCAGCAACAACAACACGGGCATTCGAGCAATCCAGCGACTTCGAGTTGGCACCATGCGCATCACCATGCTCAGGCGTATACAAGCGCTCAGTACCCCACGGGATTCTTCGGTCAGGTAACTGTTAATCATAACGTCAATGTCGTTAAGAATTCCATTGAAATGGCACGGAAAGGTCATCAAGCAAGTAATTGAACAAAGTGATGATTCGATGCAGGATAAAGACATCATAAAGATAATTGTATCTATGATTTATGAATTTTCTCTGTTTCTGTAAAAAGTCCCTTTCTTATGCAAGCACCGTGGTTTTTTAGTATAATTTTAGCTATTTTCTAGAACTTGGAAAGATCATAAACAGAATCTTCTACATGGGTGATGGGGAGGTCGATCTACGGTTACTTTCATTTATATAGAGGTCTCCTTATGATCATTTTGACGGTAGAGCGAGACCGGGAGGGAGACCTCTCCATTAGTCATTGAGAATTCTTCCTAATTATCATTTTTAATCATTTGAAACAGATTTAATTTTACTGGACCTTGTTAAAACCCATGCACAGATCATTGAAGTCTCAAAATTGATTATATATATATATATATATATAAAAGGTACTAGCCACACCTAATTGTGTCAGTTGAAGTGTTAGAATAATTTCTGTGGTTGGATTTTTAATATAATTCTTGTTAGCAAATGAAGGAGGAATGATATGCAATCGGCACCAAAGAACACATTTTTTGGATTCCATATGCAAAGCTAACAAGTTAAGGGTAAGTTGAAAGTTTGAGAGTTTCATTGGTAACAAAATGAATCTAAAACCAACATGAGTTTTGATGTTAAGGTACTGCACGTTCTCAAAGTGTATCCATGTGCAAGATTTTGGAGTGATTCATGTCCATAGTGAGGAGTTCCAAAATTTATGTTTGGTTAACACCTGTGAATGAGTTTCTCAATAGAGTCTTTTGTTTTGTTTTTGTTGCTCTTGGCAGAGTGCAGATGCATGGAAATGACTCACACGGCGAATGAAGGCATCAATCTTCAAATTTGTCAAATTGGCGAGTTTTAGAGCTCCCATCTTGTGACAATCACAAGTTCTCCGAGCTCCCAAAACTACGACTGGTATGAACTTAGGACTGGTATAGATAGATGGCACTTGTTAAAAAAAGGTGCCAATATCTTCGTATTGATTTTCATTTCCATTTTAACAAATTTGAAAACATCAGGTGTAGACGGAGGTAGCCAGCTTTAGAAGGATGTGAGCTTGGTGTAGATTGGAAGCCGAAGGTGCAATCTGAGATGAGACATATGTGGTTTTAGGTACCGTCTGTCTCATCTCAGATTGTACCAGTTGGAAATTTTTTATAGAAATTTTCAGTTCTGGCTTTGCTACTCAAGTGAATTTTTAGTCCAAAAATGCACTACAAAACAGTATGTGCGTCTTGCACTAATTTGAARTAACTTGAGTAGTAAGGGTGTCTGATTTTATATTAATTAATTGGGTAACGTTTTTTGAGGTAGAAAAGGTGGGGTACTTGTCAGAGCATGGGTGATCCAGCATACATATCCATGTCTGTTGCCTAGGGTAACCGGCAGTGGTTGCATCACCAAGAAATGATTGTACTTTGATTATTTAATGATTAGTMAAGGCAGATCATTTGCCATTGTAAGGAGGAGGATTTTTCCTACTAATCTTCTTGTTGGGAAGTGGAGAGAGGTTACAGCGCACCAAAGAACGCAACATTTGGATACCGTAAGCAAAAGTTGTGAAGGGTCAAAGTTTTTTTCGGTAGATGCTTTAAAATCGTTTCTTTGATATATGCACACATTGATGATGGAGATGTACACAAAGTGATGATGGCAAGTTTGGGCAAGGTGCGTTTGTTGGGTGTGCCCACCTTAATTGTTGTTGCAATGTTGTGAGCGATTGTTCTTTGAAATGGATCAAAGATGTTAAAGCATCCTCTTGAAGCACTTCTTCTCATGTGTTACATTTTAAAAGACACATGTACACCACGCGACTTTTTGGGTTGCAATAGGCATGTATAGAGTTTTACTTGTCATAGGTTGAGTTACCTTAGTGGAAATACAAGGAGTGTGTTTAGATAAGGTAGGCAAACCCAATACCAATTGTTGACCTAATACCACCCAAATGTAGGACCCATGTGGATTGTAGAGCGAGAATCTTAGAATCAACAATAAGTGAAGTTAAGGCATCTATCACTATCATAGGTTCTTACTCTAGGATCAATGACAGACCTACATTTGGGTGGTATTGGGTCGACGGTTGGTATTGAGTTCACCTACCTTAGAGGAAATGGTGACAAGAAGACCCACATTTGTTCTTCATGATAGTCATTTCTTTGGTCAATACATACTATGATTCCACTATTGTTGTAGTAGATGCTTATTTCTCTATTCTTCAAATATTATTCTTTCAACATAGTGAATTGATATAATTACTATGGCTTGTCTAATGATCTTCTAGAATGCTAATGGCTTTCAAGTCTTTTTATTAATAACTTATCATGCCTCTCTTCATTAGCCATTCATGCTCATATTTTAGGTGTTAATATTTTGGCAATGATGATAATGGGTGCTCAATGCTTAGTTCATTTTCGGAATCCTAGTTGCAAGAATTCACACAAATTAATAAAAATACAAAATAGGAAATTACTAAAAGAAAACATAAGCACTTTGAAACCTTTGTCTATGAAGTTCTTAGCTAGTACAAGAGAATTCCAAGGCAAGTGGGCTCGTAGTTTTTGGTCACACAAGTAATATTTTGTAAATTGTCAAAGTTGGAAGCATGGGTCATTGGAAGAAAGACTGACCGGTTTTGGTAGCGTTTTGCTTAGTACTGCTGATTTTTTCAAGAGTATTGTATAATTAGAAAAAAAATTAGAAAAATATGTTTAATGCATATTCCTTCAAGAAGAAGGTACCCTAGGAAGGAAAAGTATAGAAAAATTTTCTAAGTAGGAGAACTAGAAAAGTGAAAAATCTCATGGAAATAGGTACTTTGATTTTTTAATTTTAAAAAATAGGGAATTTTTTTTTTTTAAAAACTAGAAATTGGAAATTTGGGAAGACTTCATGGTGAAGAGATTTCACTAAAAGAATGATCTTAAAACCATCTTGTTTGTTCAGAAGTGCGCGCTCAAGGGAGCCTTGTTCACACCTATGTAGAAGAAATAAAATAATGTTTTTTAAATTCCCTTGGTAGATACATGAATGCCTAGTGTGAGAATAGACTATAGAAATTTTGTCTCTAGATCATTAATTTTGGATACTCCCCAGTACTAAAAACCCCTAAACCGCAAAGTGTGACAAATTAGCTAAATCAAAATTTAAATATAAAATGATTTTTTAAAATTTCTGAAAAATAAGGGATCTTATTAACATCAAGTTAGACATCTCCAATAAAAATTTCAAGTTGATTGGATTCATGCTCCAAAAGTTATAGCACATGACAACTTCATCATTGCAAGTGTGACTCAAAATAGGACCAGTCTTTCTTGCATTCACCCGCATAGGCAATCAATACGTGCTCTAAGACCCTTTAACCAAACACCTTCCAAGACACCCTCAAAAGACAAAAAGCCTCAATTTCTCTAGGTTGCCTTGATAAACTCTTCAACTTCCATGAATTGTTCTTTAATGCTTGGGGTGAATTTTAGATTTTAACCCCTAAAGGTTTGAGGCACATTTATTTTCAGAGGTGCATTGATTGAAATGATTGAAATTGCAAAAACTTTGGTAATTTTATCTCTTACAATGAAATTACTATGAATTTTGAGAGGCCAAAGTTGGACTTGACCCATGATCAACATCTAGAGTCATCCAATTCCGATCATTCAAGAACTACTTTCCCGTTCATTGCTTCCTACTTTCTTGCTCACTTATGTGTCATGAACTTACTGACCCAAACCTGAAAAAAATAAAAAACATGTATTCCAAGGAGAAAATGGAAATTTGTTTTAGCCTTGGTTGGAAACACAACACCCTATTGATTGGCGATGGGACGCCGGGTAGTAATGGGTCCCTCTACCATATGAGGAAATATAATGCTTCATCAAGTTGCTCCATCTTGCCGGCACTTTTCTAAAACCAAAAAAGAAGGGCTGGAGTCCAGAAGTCCAGTTGAAAACCTAATATCCTCTCTTCCTCAAACCCTAAACCCTAAACCGATCACTTTGCAACTCCTCTTTGAACCCTCAGTGGCTGTCTTCGCTGGTCTCCACCGGGCCTCCTGGGAGCAGTGGTTTGCGATTTTTAGGATTGGGAAACGAAATTGCATCTTTTTTGGTTCTGGATAGAAATGGAGGTTTTCGTTTCGAAACGTCACCACATTCAAGATGTACAAAGTGAAGTCCGTTTCGGTTGTGTTACCGATCCTGCCTCCGCAGCAGCGCCCCTCGTCTTTCTTAGCAGAGGATATTTTTCGTTCCAGACATCGATACACAGCCATTTTTAATCCTACTTGGGGTCCGAGATTGGTAGCAGATGGTTTCCAGCGTCTCTGTTCTTGAAATTTTAGTTCTACACTTTTTAGTTAGTTTAAGGTCACGAGAGCGATGCGATCCGAGCGAGATATTGGAATAGGATGTGTATTGAGGGGCTTGTGAAGCTTTTTAGGCAGTGAAGGTCCCGTATGCTTGTAGGGTTTATGCGGACACAGGGAATAGTTTCTTTGGAATGAAATGGTGGATGATTTAGCTCTTACGCTGAGTGCACATCTTACATTGAACTCGACTCGTTTCCGGACCTCCATATGCATTGAGGGGCCTGTATTTTGTTTCTTAGGGATTTTGCAACGGATCATTTGCATTCGGACGGATATTTTGCATCGAGGGTTTAGGGTGATTTTAGAGAAGAGTTGGTTTTCTTGCTAAACAAGAGGGTTTACTCCGGCGAGATCATGGGCAAGTCCGGGTGTTCCAGCACTTTTTCGGACTTGCAGGCGGACACTAGCACGTGGGGTTTAGATGACGGGAAAGATGAATTTGCTATCTCTTCGGAGAAGCTGGCGCCATCGTTTCGCAGCGAGGAGGAAGTTGACTCGGAGGAAAACGTTGTCGATCATGAGGAGGAGAGTGAATTCTCGAAGGGCAATGTGAAAGGGAAATACAAGTGTGAAGTATGTGGGGTTTTGCACTTGAAGCGCTCATTGTTGAAGCAGCACATGTGTTCGCATTCCAAGGATGTAAGTGAATTTATCTTTTTGGAGAGTCGTACGCCGAACTGATGTCAAATATATGTGAACTTCGGCTCCATATCTGTTGTGTGGATTTCTTTTGAATTCAAAAATTATAATTGAATTTTTGTGTGGACTTGCGGTTTCATGACCGTTGATATAGAGTCGTGAATCAATTTTCCTGGAGGTTGCTTTTTACACGGAGAGAGTCGTGCAGTTTTTGTTCGACGGTGTCATCATCAGTTAATCATTACATTTTGAATTGTCTTTATAATCATGTTGTTAATGTGGTGGCTTGGATTGTTTGCTAGGATTGAGCAGGAAACTGTACAGCAAAATCCAAAGGCCTACCAGATCCCATACCGAACTCTGAAGTCAAGGTGCCTTGGGCCGGTTTAGTTCCTGAGGGTAATACCCTCGTATGAACTTCCGGTGCTGTTCTTTAATTCCTACTCACTTATGTTTGTCGTCTTTTTATTGTTGCAGCATCGACAATGTAACGAATTCGGCGACCCTGACACAGATCTGCTAATTACTGAGAAATTTARTTTTGTCGCTTGATTTGCAGAGGTCATTTGTTTGCCCGGTTGAGAATTGCGGCAGACAATACAAACGCCAGGACCACCTTAATCGTCATTCACTTACCCATAAAGGCAACCTATTTCCTTGTACGTGGGAGGGATGTGACCTCTCATTCAATGTGAATGCCAACCTTCGGAGGCACCTTAAGATTCACGAAAAATGGGGTTCAACTCTTYGTGGATCGAAGAAAGAAGATGCTCAACTGATGTGCCCTGAATCAGGGTGTGGCAAAATGTTCAAATATCCGTCCTTATTGCAGACGCATATTGATAATGTGCATGGTAAGCTCTCAAAGTTGATGTGCCTCCGATGACGTTTAGGTTCAGTTTCTTAATCGCAGGTGCAGTGCGTCCTCAAGTTTTTTAATTGATGGTCTCTGGGKTCTTGTTGCAGATTCTTTGTCAATCTCTCAAGCATTTTGCATGGAGCCTGGATGTGGGGAAATTTTTGAGACTCGCTCTCAGTTAAAAATACATACGAAGGTTGCACATTGCTTTGCTTTTTGCGAAACTTGTGGTGTGTCCATGCTGAAGTCGAGCCTTGCAGCCCATGCTCGAAAACATCAAGGAGAGCAGGTGTTGTTGAGGTGTCCTCATCCAGGATGCTCGCACAGCTACAACAAGGTACAAATGCGTGAGAAAACTTCTTTGGATATTTCGTATCACAGTATACCGTCGAATTATTTAGATCTGATGCAAAGGCGGTTTGTTTTCTAGATCATGAATCACTTCGTTTGGTTGTGACTGCCCTGTTGACGTTTCAACCTCGCTTTTGTACTGTTTTTTCCGCAGAACTCCAATCTGAATACTCATATCCGAGCAGTCCACATGGACCTGAAGCCCTATACTTGCGCACATGCTGGTTGTGAATTGCGGTTTGCATACAAATCTGTGCGTGATAAGCATGAGCAGTGCAGCAAACATTCCAATCCTTTATTGGTGAGTAGTTTGGACTTCGTATCACTCTCATGTGTTGTGATTCTGCTTTTCTTTTCGACACATGTGTTGTGGTGCGTTTGGACGTGATCTGCACAAGGTTTACTTTGATTTTGGTACTCGTAGCGGTAATACTTTTTTCAAGTGCGACAGATGATCCATGACTCAGTTGCAAGGTCCTCTGATACTGAAAAACGTGGGTTGTCTGTGCAGGGAGGAGATTTTGAAGCCGAAGACTTAGAGCACAGGCTGAAATCACGAGGTGGTAGAAAACGACTTRGACTCCAAAACGTGGACGATCTTCTTCCACAAAAGTGGCGAAATCGTTCCCTTCATTAGTTGGCCACTTAATTAATTTATTGTTTTGTGCAGATTACAGTTTGAACGTAAATAGTACATTGTACAGTACAAGTTGTAGATGTAAATGACATTCTTTGATGAGAGTTTGTGCACTCTCTCTGGTATTCCTGTTGCTCTGCCATGTTTAAAATTGAATTGCTCCAAAGGTAATACATTCGAAACTCAACATTCAAGCTTCAGGATTTTGTGTCCAAGGCTTCTATGATTTCAGCGTTGCAAGGTCAATACGTCATAACTCCAGGTGTTTGCCATCTAGAATTCCTGAGTGATAATACAGGGTTTGGGCATATCAAGGTTTGAACACAACGACAAATGAATGGGGAAGAACTTCAGAAATTAACCCCTAAATGGTTTTGACTATGTTTTCACCAAAAACACTCCAAAACTGCCATTTCTAATACAAGTACCAAATTTTAGAAATAAAAACATTTTTTGATACATGTAACTAAAGGATCTTTTGGTATGCTGGTTTGAGAAGATCTAGAAAAAATTTCAGAATTTTCCACCATGTGGATTGCAAGATGTTAGTGTTTGAATTGACAAAAATTACTTTTTGGGCCTTATGAAAAATCGGGCAGCTCCACTACACAAGGTCATCTTTGTATGAAAAAAATGTCCAAAATGGTGGTTACTCTTTGGTTTCATTCTTCAAGGCAAGTTGGTTACATGCTCGAAAAGTTTCAAATCATTTGGAATTCTACAACATATAGGAAAAAATTAGTAAGTAGAAAGAAGTAGAAAATGACTCAAAATACTAAATTGTAAACAATTTATTTATGGAATTGAAAAATGTCAATTCCAATGGTTAAAATTTTGTAATAAACAATTTACACCTACTATTCATATTCTTTTCCAAAAATATTAGAAATTGAATTAAATAATGGATTTCAAACTTTTTTGTGGAGTAGAGATTTTACTCACGGGTGAGGACCTTTCTCTATTAAATTGTCACCACCAGCGGCCAAATCAAAAAGTAGCCAGAGATATTTTACCTGTAAACATGCAACAGTGAGTTTAGGAAAGTCAGCGCTCAATCTCAACAGTAAGCACTTTCATCGTTAAAAAAATAGAGGTTGCAAAAAAAAGAACCACATACAGTTTCCGATAAGAAAAAGCTCTCCATGTGATCATCTTGTTCATGTGATTCCACATCTGCTATGTGGCAGTAGCCACACCGACATTTTGCCGATTTTTGCAAACTTGCCACTATGTCCCGTCCAACATCTAAGTACCTGCACCCAAAACTCATCAGCCATACTAAATATCTGAACATCTCAACCTCAATCAAAGTCAGTCACGAATTAGAAAGAGACGACGTAGGACTAGGACAAACAACGAAGCAGGGACACACTAATGCTTCAAAAGCAGCAGCAGATATCATTTAAACGGTCCTCTTACATAGGATTTCGAGTGGCTTTATATAGCATGTAAGTGCTCTCTACAAGTTCTGGGCGCAATGGGTAACTCCTTTGACCTGGCTGCACAATACATACCCCTTCCATGAGATGTGCTCTAAACAAGACCAGTTTCCCAATAGTTAGAAATAGAAAAATGAAAAATTCCAGATAAATGTGCAGAATCGTCCCAAGCAGAAGCATTATAGAGCTAGAGCATAAATGTTTTGTACTCATCAACAGAGAACAGATCTCAGACAGACCCCTCCATATCCCCACTTCCGGAGGAAGTTCTTGGACTGCCCACCTGAAAGAACAGACACAAGTGGAATCGTACAAGAGGAAATATTGACAAGTCATTATAAAAGTTCAACTACGAGAGGATTCCCTTACTTGCACACTAGATGTGGCCAAATTGAAGCCCTCTGGTGTGAATCCATAACGCTTCCATACAGCATAGAAAGCCTTGTGAGTACGAATTGCAGGTTCAACATCACCTGCCAAGACCTGGTGAAAGGAAACTATGAAATTCATAAWAACATGCAACAACTTGTACTCTCAAAGTGGAAAACACAACAACTGAGTCATCTCTATAGCTGAACGAACACGTTACAATATAAAAGAGACATCGCATCATTGCGGAAAGAATTTAAAAATATTATAGCCAGCCCGTACCTGCAAACCTGGCCAGAAGGCTTGGAGACTATTAAACAATGGCCATACAACAACTCCTGAGTTCATGTTAACCTCCAAATACCTAGCACAGAATAACCCAAATAAAAAATTAGGAAAAAATCTATCGAGCGAAGCGTAMAATGAAATAAAGTTGATGAAAACCATGCAAAAAGCCGATTTTGAATTGACAGGCAAGTTTTACTTGAGGATTGAAATCGTTATTGTCCAGCATGTTTGCTTACCAGGGCTCATTATGGAGATGACGCATGACAGACTTATAAGCCTCTTTGAAGATAAACAAGTACTCTTCATCTCCCAGAAGCAAGTATGCCTTCAAACAAAGATAATTAATCAGCGGGAAATACTATACCCACAAGACACCCTCTTCAGTTAACTAGTAACTGCACAAGAAAACACCATACCAGCCCTGCACTTCCAATGTTGGCCTGATATATGTACAGAATCTAAGTAATCATTTTTAGAAAACATACTCTTATATCCAGTTCATGAATACTTCACAGGGAGCCATCGTTACGATCTTAAAATAACAGAGCTCTTTGTCAAACCTAAAGACGGATACGGAACAAAACTCAAAGCATTTAAACAACATAAACACATCTTCAGGACACAGGAAAACGTACAAAAACTRACCTTCAGAAGGTACTCATAGAACGAATCAATGCTGGTGCCAATGCCTGCATCCTATTGCACATTTCGCATATTAACAATATTGCAATTTAACAAATGCAGCGTCATAGCTTGAACCAAACCATACACATGATAATTCCAGCTTCACTCCTGATCAGAAAAATTTGAAAGCTTTGAGARTAAATAGATAAAATAGAACACTGAAATAGTTTCCATATTCGTCCTCTTTATAATACTTTCTTCCGCAGTTTAGGAAACATTTTGAATCCTCAGTAACCCCTACTAAACACAGGAATGCACCTTGTGTGTCCACTCGCTCGTGAAAACATTGATGTGACCTCCAACAAGTCCYAACCGCGACCGTTGAGCCCATAATCCTTGAACAGCCCGTTTCGTAACCTTTTCAAATTCTGATCCGCAGCCAAATCTTGTGAGTARAGCTTCAGCACATACATGATGCATCTTTTGTGATCGCACCCCAATGCTTCCAGRCTTTGCCAAAAAACTTAAAATRCAGTAATAATAATTGCTACATAGATATACAATGCAAGCTTTTACAAAAATCATCGAAATAAAGTCAAYTGAAATTTGAGACAATATGTTGCAAACATTCAACATGCTACAAAACCAATTTCTATGGGACACTCAAATCATAAAAATATAAGCCGCTTGTTACCAGGGTCTCCTGTAAGGCGACTGAGAACACCAAATTCCAGAGTCAAAGTTCCGCCACCGGCTGTTGAGGACACCTGCACACCGTCACAAGCTGTATGTCAGCTGAGAAGGGCTGTAAGACTCTCCTCTATAGCTTTCAGTAATTCTGTAACTCATCTTCATTGGTAGGCACATACGAGAGACCTAGCAYAAGAATATAGATACCTTAGAGAACTATAAAGGTCAAGGACAATCCTTCAATAATATAAGCAAATACCAAATACACAAAAATTGCTTCTACAGCAACCGAAAACAGAGAGACGGTTGAATAATATGTTATTCCTTCATTTGCTATTAGAAAACAAGGGATTAAGAGGCACACCCTAGACTAAGGAGTGTAGCTCTAGGAGAGGCTCGCCTTGCCTGACTCTCATCATCGCTGACACCGAGCGCCAGATTGACTGATCCAAACGGAATACCTAATCCAACCACATGAAGGCCCAAATGATTGTGATAATCGGAACAGTATTAAGATGTGTATACTACAAAATCGTCACAAAACAAGAAAATTTTTGGTGCCAAATTAAATCTACACGCTAATGGCATCAGTACCTGTAGGTGTGTCAAATGCAGGTAGCATTCGTCGCCCTAGATCCTCCGCCAAATGCAACAACTCATTGTCGTAACGATCTACTTGCATACCCTGAAATAATAGCGAASGTCAMCTTSGCGGTACACATRAGTTGCCGTTTAATTTTTCACTGCCCTCCAAGCATGCTGAGTTTCACTAAACAGCAATTTCCATAGCAGGAAGGATAAAAGAAAAGAACTTCGTACCGTTGAGGCATCTGAGGCAATCAAATGGGCAGACAGGAGACCACCAAGCACACGAATGGTTGTCTCGAAAACGGATACTGTTTTGTTCTGCAAAATGACCACCAAATGTTAAGGAAGAAAATAACATACAACAGTGCTGCTGTAAGATTATACTCTACCAACGCAGTTCCAACAGAAAACAGGGGTTACAGTTCCAAATACCTTGTTGAAGTGTAGGTTTTTCCCAAGCCAGCTGACTCCCTTGCTAAATCGTGTATGGTCGCCCAATAATGCAAGCATGTCCAAGGAATCAACCTGACAGACAAAAAAAACGCAGGACCAAATCACTTTAGTGTTAACCTAAGATTGTTTCTACAAGTGTACAGAATCTATAGGAGTTTATTCTATATCATGTAAAAATCCATGACAGCTTAGATGATTTTTTCTATAGCAAATCTTCCATCTTCAGTAACCAGCCAATGAGTAAGCTTACAAGAGTCAGAGAATAGCCGCCGAGAGAGTCTTCACCGGTGCAGCTCATGGGCCTTAGTTCATCCAGAGGAAATGCATACTCCATGTAATTATCAAATCCATGGTAAAACATGTCCTTGACCTGCATTACAGCAACCTTTTCACCGTTAGACGCAGGAAAACACAAACTACACACAACGAACCGCACTTCGGCCTTCGCAATGCTAGACACACACATCCGTGCAAAATTTATACAGTCTTCTCGCAAAAAAGATGCAGAAACCCAGCTGTAACAAAGAAGATATTAAGTCACTTTAAAGAACTTTGAGCTTTAAACCCTCTCAAGCATCAAATCTTCTCAAGAAATAATAGAATTCACTTCTCCTGCACATAATCTCGAACCAAACAGTAATGTAATTGAACAAGAGTTCATTCACATCTGACCTTTAAGAAAATCCAAAACATCCTCTCTAATAAAAACAAAATTATAGAGCTCCGCATAAATATTAGACTTCAGCAATTTGCAAGCCTTTAAAGAAATCGCGAGCTAAAAATTTGAAGTTAATTAATTGGAACATCGCTCACTCCGACGTAAKCCCAGAGATAACTTACGAAACACACAATTACTTTACTTGCATATCTCCAAGGTGCTGGTAAGCTCCAGAGAAGTAGAAAAAAAGTCACAATTACTTTTATGAAATCACATATTCAGGTACAATTTCGAAGAGCAATTTGAAATGCATACATTTAACTCATTATTTTCCACAAGCCGTAAAACCGATTTCTGCCAATTCACAGAACGATCATACTCTCACATCGTTACCATGCCAGAAATTTAGAACTCAAGTTGCAGCTCGATTACCCTAAAAATTTCAAAAACCAGTTTGAATGAAAAACAATATCGTCAGCAAGAGATTTGTCCATCACGAAGAAAGACTCTAGCTCTCCAAGAGGGGCACATATTTTCCGCGGCGAGGAATTGTCCCCATGCATTTGCAGGGCAATGTCTTGACAAGCCATAATACTCAATTAGCGTGTACAAGCAAAACCGTGTGATCTAGCATTATGCATTTTTCATTCAAATTGTCATTTCCGTCCACTGTTTCATTGAAATTGTTCAAATTTTCTTTCCTGTTCTTTGTCTACATCGAGCAATTGTCGCTCATCATTAGGGATTGCGGTAAACAAACGGCCTCCTCGTCACGCTCTACCATCCTTGTGGCCCCTTTGTTTACTACAATCCCCTCTTCTTCAAGCATTTCCCTATACAAAATTGTAATTTTTGTTTACCGTTGGATACTACTTTAACATTTTAACTTGTCCATTTGAAGAGAGTTTTTTTGAGAGACTAGTGTCTAGATGTGGAGAGATTGCATTGAGTACAAGGGCCAAACTCTCTGGTATCAAATTTTTATCCAATTGAGAAAATTTGGGTGAAATTTGCGCACACACCTAGCCAACAATCTCAATTCCCTATTTGCGTGGAACCACATTATTTAGCCCATCACCCAAGGGGACAAAAAGTGTCCTCACAGTCCACTTTGAAGCACTTTAACTTTTGCATCCAATGTCAAAATTCAATAAAACTTGTTGGAAAAGTTGCGCATACCAATTTAGTTTCTATGGTAAAATTTTCAGATCAATCAAAGATGTATTGAGTTTGTGAAAGTCATTCAAAGTTCTCAGGTTCAATTTAGGTGCTGCACATTGCATTGTGATGGCTGCAACTTTGAGGTATTGTATTTTTTTCATCAAATATATGTTTTCGGTAAAAAAAATTGTTGGGTTTCGTTACCACAAAGGTCTAGTTATTGTGGTAAGAGTTTCATGCCAATCCAAGTTGTTTAGAATGTTTGGGAGCAATCCAAAGTTCAAAATCCAGAATTTTTTTGCATTTTAGTGAACTTCGGTGGCTCATAACTCCTTCATATATGATCTTTTTTCAAAAAAAATTGTTGGAAAAGTTTAATTTACTAATCTAGTTTGTGTTCTTAGAATGTCACATCCATCTAAGACGTTATGAGTGAATGAGAAGCATTTTAGTAGAAAGAGGTTCAGCCATAGATCTTATTTTTTTGCTACTTTTTTCACTGTTTTTTGACATTTCAAATCCATTTCGCAGACACAATGAGTCATTTTTATGATATTTTTTTTCACCAAAGTGTTTATATTCTGGTTTTGAATCACTTTGTAGTTCAAAGTTTTTTCATTTTAGTCGGTTTACAAATCAAATTTCACCTCCAAATATGTTTTTAAGAAAATTTCAGTATCTTTTTTCAACACTAAATCATTATAATCTTTCAATCTATACGGTCAAATGACCCCAAATTTGTTCCACACCATCTACAACATGCACACTACAATATTGTATGGTTGAGATCTTCATAACTGACTGTAAGTGAGACTTTTAACACATGCAAATGGAGGATGCTTTTAACCATGGTTGGACCTTAGGAAATGAGGGGTTAAACAAGAATGATGTGAATGTAAGGCTTTGTCAATGGTGAACAACAATATTGACAATAGTAATGAAACAAAAATATTGGAACAAAAATAAATAGTGGGGAAATTGATAAAGGTCATTGCGTGTTAGAAGGCCAGCATTGAAAGTATTCACATTAATTGATGATAAGATATTGGTAATGAATTTGTAGAGTGACTTTAAAAAATAAATGTCTTATTAGAATAAAGATTAACACTACAAAGAGTAATGTCTTCATCTGTAGCTAGTAGACACACCCCTCTCTTTAAAAGTGCTATCCAAAAATAATCACACTTGCCAAAGAAGGGGTCCCCTTGGACGGCCCCCTATACCTCTTTTCCGTTTCTAAGCCGACAGCTAGTTAGAACCCACATCCCAAGCACATTGTGCAATGTGAATGTGGTTGTAGATAGGATTTGTAAAAGTTGATGTCAATAGGGGAGTTGATGTCAATAGGGGAGTGGATGCCATAGTCCCTGTGCAAGTACAGAGCCAATAAACAGGCATCGTGGTTCATGAACGGTGATTTCATGTTGAGATGTGGCGTACTCAAATCTTCACAAAACAATGTGATTCAAGCACGAGATAGTTGCAATTGTATGTTATCTTATTATCAATTAATTAACCACCACCAATAATCAACCACAGATTCTGCCTCAAATTTGCCAAGTAAACTTCAGTTCTGCAAGTACGGCCTTCAGTTGGCTCAAAGGTTCCATTTCATACAAATCACCACCGTATGTATCAGGCTGATATGACACATACTATATGAGTCCAACATATACTGTGTCAACAAAAATTTGCAAAAAATGTTGGTTTGCAACTCTGGACATAGGTCAAATTAGTTTTGTGCAGAATCGGCAGAACTGGATCGACCACTTACTGATCCCCCATTCCCACAATAGTTGGTATGTAATTTGACATAATTCAAATATTCAGTAGCACAAACTCTCTGTTAGTCATGGAGATCGCATTAAAGAAAAAGTTATTAAATTTGTGTAAGATTTGTATGTTAGTGCGATTCAAATAGCAATAACTACAAAATTATTAATCGTTGACGTTGTATATAAACGGGCTAGCCCTTCAAGCACGCCCTTGTCATTAGAATTGAGCACTTCAAAGTACGATTTAAAGGCTCACACATCCAAAATTCCAAATCTCATTTTTACGAAGAACACACGCTGCAGAAGCCTGTGGAGACAGCAACACCAAGTCTGGAAGAAAAAAACAAAATTCGGTCGATCAAATAGCCAAAGGCGACTTTGGAAAACATGAAAGTAGCACCTTGTCGTAGGAAACCCAACAGGCAAGCCAAGGGGGTGACCAGCCATGTCAATTCCATCAGAGGTTGTATTTTAATGATCCTGACAATCATCTCAATGGTTCCAACCTGATCTAAGAAGGACGCAATCCTGATAAAGAAAGTCAAGATTACGGGAGGTATCCACTGCACTCCATTTCCAATACTCGGTTCCTACCGATAAGGAAGTGCGCACCATAGAGTTAGTATATTCTCAGAAAAAGCGAGTGCCAGCTGTTGTACTATTGAACGAATCGGGATCTGACTTGACTCGAGAATCGGGGTTTCCGAAGCAGTCAACCTCACTGTTCCACTCTTCAAGACTCCACGCGCAGACCGCGCAACTGCAAACAAGTCTCCCATGTTCACGAAAGAGAAAATCCCCCACGCTCCGCCGTCTCCACAAAGCCAAGCGTCAAAAGTCGATTACCGCAGACGAGCCTTCATCCACTTCTAATCTGCACACAACAGTTTCAATTGGCACAGAAGATACTTGGCACAAAAATTAACATCTCTTCCGTCTTGCTGGAAAACAAGGGCACACCAAATATTGTACCATCTTTCATTTATAACAACATATTTGAGGACATTTCACCCAAATAAGCACAAAATGGGCACCAAAGAAAAGGATATGCCAAGTCCTCTCATAAATATGTGCCACTCATGGGGCACAGGCATGAAAGCAGCAATAGTGAGGTACAGGCGCAACCTTGCTCTCCAAAACCTCAAGCAAACGAAGATGCCACACGAGTGCACGAGTGACAACGCTTTTACATTTATCTAATGACTGAAGCGCCCAGCACACACTTAGGACCCTACCATTACACAGTGGCTCCATAAGAGAAACACCCCCATGGCTAACCGCTCATCACCAAACTCCTATCCACAACCCTGTTCAAGCACAAATGCAGAAATWGTCCTCTCATCTACAAGGTGCCAAACCCCCACCACGCGCTCACCCGTGTTGCTGCGACACCTTCGCATCAACCCATGGCGTACTTCTGAGTCCAACTTCTGGCAGTACCCTCGTACTTCTGACGGTCGGTCTTGTACATGTGAGCGATTTCAGGAACAAGCGGATCATCGGGATTCGGATCTGTAAGCAGGGAGCATATTGACAGGAGMACCTGTAGCGATCCAAAAACAAAACCCTATAACATCAGGAATCCCAACTCTTCCATCACACAAACTCASCTTGCACAACTCCGACACAACTCCGACGGTAGAGATTGCCATGAATCATAACATGGTCAAAGAAGAGGCAAAAGAAAACAAATAAACATGCAAATGCACACAGCATCACAACTAATTCAACATCAAGCATCAATCGCACCCACCCACATATCATCAAAAAGCTTCTCAACGCATCTCCACAAAGATGTTCACACAAAATGACACCACAAACGCTCGGATGCCCAGGACTAACACACACCTTAGATATGGTCAGAGCAGGGCTCCATTGCTCCTTCAGAATGTCCAAGCAGATGCTGCCATTGCTATTGATATTTGGGTGGAAAACCTTAGTCCTGAAAGCAACCTGGATGGAAAACACAAAATAGTTCATATCATAATAACCCTTTGCCAAGAATGTCGAATCGTGTCCATTAAGACAACGAACGAAATAACTCAATGTCCACCCTGCAAAGGGGAAAATGCTACCAGGACACAAAAAGATTCCACTYCAASAAGTCAAGGTTCATTCAGTTACTGCTGATCATATGCTGATACCTCCGATTCCCCCCACAAGGTCATCTTCAAGACGACAACTTGTACTAGAACAGTGACACGTTGGAACAGAACGGCCCGCAAAGCAGACRGAGACCCYGCAACGTACRTCTCACTAKAAAGATAAAGAAATACGAACGCCACAGAAACACTTCCTTCGCAACCGTACTTACCTTAGGGGGCTTGAACGGATAGTCAGGAGGAAAGTGAATGGTAACCAGAAACACGCCTCCCGCATAAGGGCTATCGGGGGGTCCCATAATAGTGGCTTGCCAGTGAAACATATCCTCGGCTACGGGTCCTGATCAACAGTCATACCACAAACGGCAGGAAAACATTATTCATTACGTCTTCAAATCATCAGATGTCTTCAGACTTCACCAACTCACTGCTGGCGGGTGCACTACTCTGTTACGCCACATGGCCTCATATGCCCACAGCTCGTTACACTCTAACACTCGCAAAAACATTATCAGACGGAAACAGTGACACCACTAAATCAACACACGAGAACAGTTAACCTCTCGAATGCCACAAATGAGCYTTCCAAAGAAATAGGATGCTGCAAACTGTCAAGGGAAAGCCATGCTAACTTAGAAAACTATTGTTCACCCGATCAAACAATTGTAAGGCAACCTTACTTGGTGAACTCTCATCCTCATAAAGATAGGAGCACACCGCCTGACCATGGTTTTAAAATTTAGGACCCTAAGATAGAACTCAAGATTATTCGTGTGTCGGAAACTAGAGGAAAACGCTTCAAGCTCTGCCCACAATCAATTAACTCCAAAAATTTATGCCAATTAGTCACTCTCCACCACAAAGGTCACCAAGGCGTGCAAGAACCAAATTGTCAACAAACTCGATGCCCTAAAATCAAGCCCCGACACCGATAAAGACTACAACTGCAAGAAAAACTATAGAGCCTAACTTGGGTTTTTTGAGAACTAAAAAAGGCTCTTTTGACATTATGATTTGGATTTTTTTCTTGAAGTTTTTTAGGATCCACTAATAATCTTAGTTTGTATGTATAATCTTTATTTAACTCTTAAAGCCTCAGGGCCTTTTTTCCATCAAAAAACACTTGAGATTGATAGATATGTATTCATTTAAACTAAAGTACACAAGTCTTTTTGCAACTCATTCAATTAGATTTTTTTGCTTAAAATCCTTTTAACTTAAATTTTTTGTACTACTAATTTTGAATTTCCTAATTTTTTATGTTGAAAAATTGAATTGAAAGTATGGAAATAAAAATTCAAAAAACACACACTAAACTTTTATTCATCTCAAATTTATCAAATAGAAACTTATTGAGATTGAAGGAAAAAATAAATTGCTTATAGTTGTATAATGGATATGAAAGAAATCAATTTCAATCGTGAGATTGTTTTAGCAAGAAATCTTAACCTTGAAATGTTGTTCTTTTGAAAAAGTATGATAATTGAGTTCTAAAATGAATCCTTCAAGTTATTGTATTCAAGATGATGCTCTCATTGCCTAAAAAGTAAGACTACCTTTCACATAACAAATCTAAATGGAATGAATCAAATCTTTGCATAAAGATAAAAACACAATATATGAAAAATAAATTTTTAAAATTTTTATAGGTTTCTTTTGTGAACCACTAAACTTAATTTTGGGCTTTTTGTGCCATAAATATTGTTCCAAATCATCGATTGAAATAAAGTTATAATCCCAAAGCTAATGTATTTTCCCATCTTCACAAAAAATTTCAAAAATCCAAACAAATATTGAGATTGTAAGAACCAACCAAAATTCATTTTCTCCCAAGGAGGACAATGGACTTCAGGGATTAAGTTCATTTCAATACTAAATATTGYAGAAGTTAGAAGTATTTTTATTTTATTTCAATATCAAATCTAAAATCTAAAAATACACACTAATTATTTTTTATGTAATTCTATTGGAATATGTAGATTAACATCTACTCAAAAACATTTGAATCATTGAATTCCAAATAATGACATGAAAGTTTTGAAAAGTTTTATTTGGCAGGCAATATTCATGGAGGTAGAAAAAGTCAGTTTTGAACTCAATTATGAATACTTCCTAATAAAAAATGATGGAATACCAATTATTTATCAAGAACATTTTCACCAATGGCATTAATAATTCTCAATTTCTTGTAACTTAGTAGAAGCCTTAAGTTTCTTTCTTTCATTCAATAACACCTATTACTTCATATTTTTTCTAAGATGAATATGAAATTTTCTTGGTTKAATTTCTAAAAATATATTTTCAAACCATTTTCCAAACATTATATTGACTGAAATCCACAAACTACAGTATATATGATTTTTKGGGGAAAATGTTGAAAGACAAAATTTCACCTTTTGGAAGGGCTAAAAAAAACTACATTTGAAAGTTCAAGCACATTGAATTTGCAATAGATGTAGATATTCACTCTAAAATTTTGAAAGGATGTATTTGAGTAAGTAAACTAAAGGATCGAATGGTTGAATTCATAAAAATTGAATATAAATGAAGATTTTAGCCTTGCTTTGAAAAAAAATATTTTGSAACRKTTTKGRWTTYMAWYYWAA
>VACF01001562.1:0-33192 GCA_006891605.1 Pleurozium schreberi | reverse complement strand
GGKYMAWTYMWTYMAATCRTTRGTTTGGGCTTCAATTAAAAATAAATGAATTTATAGTTCAAATTCATGTGGAGAGCAAAGTGTTTCAAGTTTCCWAAATATTYTATAGGGTCAAAGTGGATTGATCGTCTTYTTATTCACAATGAGCAAAATTTGATTCCATAWATTAAAATTGAATTCAAGCAACTTTGGAAATAAATTAGATGAAATTTATTTATTTTCCAACCTACAAGCTTCTTTGAAATCATCCAAAAGACACAAAACATACTCTCAAGTGTTTCAAGGTTATTGTCCAYGTTTCTTTAGAAACTTTCATATTGAACGACAAATCACTAAATAATAAGCAATGTATTCACAAACACAAGATACAATAGTTGGCAAAGAAAATGTGATCTCTTAAAAATTCGAGTTCTTAAAACAATAAAATTTATAGTCAATATAACTTTTAATTTTTTTATTTTGCTAATTTGTGATATATCCAAACAAATAGCAATTTTTTTGTCTTTTGCAAAGTGTTTGATGAATTTTGTTGGTACATGGAATTGTGACCTTTGCAAAGTGGCCATTAATTTCTAATCATTAGAAAGAAAGTTGGATTAATTCTTTAGTGCCCGTGGTTGATTTGGGGGGCAATGCAKTTTTACAAGAATGTACAAATAGAGTACTATACATTTGGCGGTTTTCAAGTGTATGCCATTACGACTTCAAAAATTCATAACTAATTTCATAAAGCTTCAGAAAATATGAAACGACTTGGGTTAGATGCCAATTTTACTTGTCTTTCAAGAAAGGTTTATTGAAAAATAAGAAGTTTCACCTCCCCAAAACTTAGTTTTAGCTCTTAGATGGGTGGTTTTTGCCCCTCCTACCTTAGCTAATTCATGCATATCTTTGGATTTTATAAATTAGACAATGGTGASATACTAGCAACATTGTCACCATCATGGTTCATGTGTTTTGCAAAAAATGACCAAATTGGAGCTTATTTGTGCATTTCATAGGCCAGCACAAAATCATTGAAATTGGCCTATACCACATAGTTAATACCTCACCAAATTTTACAACTTACTATACATTCTAAAGCTATGTAAGAAAGACAAAAGGTGTCTAATTTTAAGGCATCTCAAATAAAGAAAAGTAATAGTAAAAACGTTTAGAAATAATAWATTAAAACCATGGTTACAAGACTCTAGAAGTTGTTTTGAATCTACCACCAATTTAATACTAACTCATTCTCCATCTACAAGGCACTTGCTTGATTTGAGGCACTTTCAATTTGAGGTGTAGGCARCTTTGAGCATGTACACTTTGAGCATATGTATAGGTAGATATTTTGCAACCATTAAAGTTGCCTACACCTCAAATTTTACTAAATTCTTTTATCCTTTCTCACCTTCTACAATATGTAGTTAGATCTAAATTTGGTGGARAACTGACTTTGTGGAATGTTGGTATTTGATGATATCTATACAAAAGGAAGAAGTCAATTGTGAGATTTTAWTGAATAGACTCTTAATATAAGCCAACCATAACCAAACTAGTTGGARTTCCTTTCTGTCTTGTAATTCTCTTACTATAAAATAATTCATCATTTGACAATGAGACATGTTGTGAAAAAATAATACCATATTAATGATAGTCCTCTTCTGTCAATGATCGTATATTCAATGTAAGTATCATGATATGATAACTATTGATGAATGTGAGTGTAAATTCAAATTTTATGTARAGGCAAACTACTTCATGTCATTGGTGGCTAAAATAATGATCATTGAGGAATGTACCTATGCAATGATAATTGTAAAGGTGGGTGGACAACCAGTTGATGATTAATTTTAATAAATAAGTTGTTGTTGATCATAATGGGTATATCCAGCGACTCTTATACTATTCTTGCCCTCATTATTGTTGTCTAAATGAGGTTGTAGTCGTTAATAATGTAGCTTGCTTTACATTTTAATTTCCCTGTTTGACATTCATTACATTCATTGTAGGTAGTCACACCAAAAATTGTTGTTTATTTTTTGTTGACAAATACATAATTTATCATTAAACTAATCAAATTGTTATATACTCCTATGAAAAGATGAAAGAAAAATTTGAATAATCAAATAAAGTTTTAATTTCAAAGTGTCTCATTTACATCTAAAAGTTTATTGTGGAAGTTAATAATGGATTCTCTAAGGTTTGAAATATTTTTTGCTTGTTGAAAAATATAAATTCTAAATTATTTTTCTAATGTTACAGTTATTACCTTTTTAGAGCTTCTTGTTGATTAATTTTAAAATGCACTTTGTTTTTACAAAAGTGGACACTTTTGGCAATCTAAGTGCTTAACCCCTAAGCGCTCAAACAACCAGTTTTTGGTCGCTACTTGACTTTAGGCAGAATTTTTAGGCAAAAAAAACTTCTTTTTGAATTTTTTTTTTCCTTTAAAATTTTGGATTGTCTTTTAGTATTTATATTCATAAGAGAAATAGCACAATGTGTTTAGAATTTTCTAGTGTTGAAAAACTTACTATTTGAGGAAAGAATTGAAATTTTTATAACCAGATCTTATGTATATTTTTACAATTCAATAGAAACCACTATTTTGACCAATAAAAAAATTCAAGTGCTAAGGATAGAAATTTTATTTTTGGTGAATTTTTGAAGTTATATCTTCAAAATTCATTTAAAGAGAATCTGAAAATAATTTTATAATTTCGACCGTACGTATATCTTCTACTTTTTACATAAAACTATATGAACATAGTTTCTATCCTAAAAATGGTTTGTTAATAAAAAAATTTAGCAATMAAAGATGATTTCAACATAATTGAATAATTACTTCAAATAGACATTGTATAGAAAAATTACTAGCCAATGACCTACAACCTACACTAAGAGATATATTTAGATGGTACACATCTTTACAGTAAATTTGTAGCGAGAATTTTGGATTATGTGGTGTCAACTTTAGAGAATGTATTGATTTTGGGTGTCCATATCTTATTTGCATATTGTATGTAAAATTCATAAAAGATCAAATTTTTATTGCAAATTATTTTGAAGTATTTCTTCAATGATAAGTATGTCTTACATTGTGTAAGGAATTGCATATTAGCTAAACATACATTGATTAACCCCTACTAGACATTACAAAAAATTTGAACCTTGGAAGGATCCGCGAGTTCTGGTGCAATTAGAGGAAAAAAAAATATTTTTTATTTTTAAGAAATTGACTTGATGTGGCACTAGTACGACCACGTCAGCGCCACGTCATCTTAACCCTTTTTTAAAAAAACTTTATTTTTTAAATTTAATTTAAAAATTAAAAGATTTTTAAAATTAAAAAAAAAAAAAATTTAAAGTTTAAATTTTTTCGTATTGTCACCACGGGGTGCTCGAGCAGCCCCTTACAGGATTCAAAGTTTTTCTAATGGTGAAGGTGTTTTTCACTAAAATATCCAAAATTGCCACTTTCTAGTGCATTGAGCATATCTTTTAGCCTATTCCAAAGCGTAGATTGTGAGATTAATTGTAAGATTATAAACGTTTAAAGTTAGAAGAATACAAATTTTGGGCCTTGCCCACTAGGGTCAGTATAGTGTGATTCAACTTTGTGCACAAGGACGCACTATTTAACTTTGGAAACTTAGACCATTAGGTAGGTGGTTATGTCAATTACTTGCATGCTAGTTTCCAAAGATACTGGAGGTGTGTAGCATATGCAACAAGTTCTTGCATTGAGAGGATGTAAAAAAGAAGATGGAAGTATATGTGAGATTTCAATTTTTTTTGGAAAACTAATTGTTTAGAAGAATCAAAATTTGAATGTTTAGCGCAAAAGTTCCTTTTGTTAATCAATTACCCCACAAGCCACTCCCTTCCATGTAGAAGGCGAATGAACCACAAGGATTCAAAACAGTCTAATCCTACCGATCAACGCATCTCATTGAATAGAAGAATGACCTACGATTGRTGAACCAAAGAAGAAGCTTCCTCGGGAGAATCAGAACCTGTGGAGTCTGGTACACCAGTGCCGCTGTTGAGCAGCTCTGCTTCTTTCCGGCGTTCCTTCCGTCTACGTCTCTTGAGAGCTCGCCGACTAACCCACCCCGGCGGCCGAGGAGGCGGTGGTAGAGGATCTCGGTAGTTGTGCCATCGCTGGTATGTCTCATCTGGTCTCAATATGGGCCTCAGCCTTGGTGCGTCCACGCATTGGTTGCAACAGCAGCCCCGAAATTGGGTAACACAGAGAGCACATGATCTGCACATGAGAAAGGAGATTGCTATTTCAACCCACTGCGTGCATATCAATGAAACTCACTTTCATGGCAATCAAACTAATGACTGATTTGTCCTATTACTGCGAGTTACGAAACGAATTTACGTATGGTTATAACTTTTTACCGGTACAGAACATTTAAATCAATGATAGTTGTGATTATACTTCAACATGAATAGTACTAGTACACATACAATGGGTAAAAAATACGCCTCCCCTTTAAAAAGTTATAGCCTTATGTAATTTCATTTCGTAACAAGCAGTATTAGGACAAATCASTGTGGAATCCTCCGAAGGAACTACGGTTAACAAAATAAGCGTCWTCACGTCTAGCCTTCAAATCTAGCTACCCTTGTAAAATTCTAGAGCAGAGTTGACCAGCCAGTCTTTCACTGTAGGTAAACTATGGTTGGTAGCAACGACACTTGCCTACAGCAGTAGGCTGAGTACCAACACTTTCATTCTTGAACTCAAGATGTAAGAGGACTTGTGGCAAAGAAAGAAGATACAGAATTTAGGGATCTATGATGCACCCGTTCTTCCATGGAATAGCACAGGAGCTCAAGGTGTTAGCAGCTCCTTTAAAAAATGTTAAGCTAAGGACACAAGTCAACTTACAGATATAAGTTATTGCAGTCGAGATTGGCACAGTTTCGGTGCACGGGCTCAACAGCACTCCCACATGTGACACATCTGGCTATAGTTTTCGAGTTTGAAGAATCACTCTGCCTGTCTTCCGWTTCACCGTGATAGAAAGCAGGTGGGACAGCTAGTCGTGAATCAAATACAAAAAGTCGCCCATTCCATTGAGATGCACCTTCTTCCTTGAGATACTTCGCTACACCGCCCCTAAGGCTGTAGAGGTTTTTGAAGCCTTTCTTCCTGTGTGCAAGTCGACGTTCATACAAGCTTGTTATCTTCCAAAACAAAACAGCTCGAAGGAACATCTAAATGCCTGAACCAATGATTTCACATTCTATTCAGCAAAAATTCGCAGCATACTAGCAAGTAGGAAACTCAGCACATAACTGCCTTGTGCTGTCGATAATGACCTTTGGAAGGCGTTGACTGTAAGCGACCCTTGGTGTGTACCTCAGAATAGTGGAATATACATCGCACCGAATACCACCAGTGCAGTACATCATAACATCAGTGTTCTCCTTGTCCACTCCTGCTAACGGGTCGTCATCCACCTGAAAATCCACTTGATTAGGGGAGAATTTTCTCTTGATATGAAAAGTAACTGCCTCGTTGACTCATCTCATGCAGAGTGTTATTGACWCMAAGACAAGGTGCACCAAATCATACCTTATCGTCAGATAAGCCAAATTCTGTAGATTTGAAGCATTCCACTTCTGGTCGTTGTGCTCCTTGGAAGTGGCCCACATCCCATTCATATCCTGCAMCATTACAYGCGTCACAAAMCTAGCAACTACACACTCSATAAGGGTACTTAATCCCTGCCWGAAATTTACATGATRAATTTAMAAAGGATCCGTGCAATTTCTGRTACAACTAGCTTAATTCCGMCAAYTTTGAGAGCTTGTAGCTCAATGAAGTCATAAGACACGATGTAYTTAGCCACTAAGGTTTAATCAAAGTATCAAGAATCGGGGTCTCCATAACTCSTGRAGGACCAAGATTGGGCCTCATGATTTTTAGCAATCTCAGTGGRTCGTATGGGGACCTTTTRTTGAATTTTATTTTATGTTKGRCCCATACATGCCATGTTCTTCACTGATTCTGRAGACATAAAATTTGGTCATGCCTTGAATTAAGAATTTCACAATATGAGCAATTAAATTGGTYGAACTTAAAACCATGAAAGCTTGGTCCTTCAGAGGATAAGAAGCATCACAGAGAACAAGTATGGCAAGAGAAACATACTATTCCGTACATCCAGAAGTAGAACTTTTTTCACATTGTTCAGCTCGTCTTTCTCTTCACTTTGACAGCGCGACTCAAGCTTCTCTCGCCATGCCTTAGGAGTGAGAGGCACGGCTCTTGCTGACGGGTCTGTGAGCGGAAGATTCTCAATTTCACACACCTGTAGCGGCAGGCCGAAGCATTATAGTTTCTCAATTTACTTCGGTCAAGCACAAGCTGCACTTTGGCACTTTCATCAAACAGAAACTCTGTTGATGACGACAATTATAGAAAAACATAGAGATTATAGACAATTAATAGAAACAATAATGTAATTGAATAGTGCATGAGACTCACCTGAACCAAGGATGGTTTGTATCGAAGCTTTAGTCTAGGAAAGGCATGGCCACGTGGAGATGGAGAGACTTGAATATATGTCGGTGAAAATCTCTCATCCGCTTTCACCCAATCAGCATACGACATGGCGTCTTCTCTAGGTCCACTAAACTGCACATAAGCCGTATCCTGAAGTGTCAGCCTTCATTTGGTATCACCAGTAGATAACCTACTCGAGTTATCATACAAAACCTAAGCAGATTAAACCCTACCAATAGTAGAAGAAAATTCCAGAGACATTCTACAAACCCTAGCAGTATCAAACCTTGCCAACACTAAGAAAGTCGAGAGGAAATCTAAAAGAACATGGCCGTGTGGAAACCCTGCCAATTGTAACGCCAGTTACGACTGTCTAACGAAAATCCTCTAATAAGAATATACCACAAGGTGATTCTTGTTTTGGAAAATTTTGTTTGTCTGGTTACAGTACAATTGTCACCAAAGAGTTTTGAGGTATCATTACTTGCATTGAAGCACCCTTGATCTATCAATACAAGTTTCAGATGAAAAATAACTTTTATATGTCTCCGACAATGGTTCTCATCGTCCTTATACAGAAAAGCAATGCATACAAGGTGTTTTTCACAAATGGAATATTTTGCATTGTCAAATCTAAGGAAATCATTGTTTGGAGGGCATTCAATAGTTTGAAGTGTTATTAGTACTTATCTAACTTGCAAATATCCCTTGCATGTCCTACTGTGGTCCTCTCCCTTTGTTTTTGAGAGATTGACTAGGAAAGAATACCATTTGGAATCCAAACATGCATTGGATGGGAGTTTTCTATATTGGTGAACCATCAATTATACATAGTTGTTTCTACTATTAGCAAAGCTCATAAATTTAAGGTCCACAACTTTAAATCTACAACTTTAAATCTATAATAGTGTAGAATATCATAGTGTAAGCCATATTCTCATGCCATTCTATATTTAAAACTCCATGTCATGTCATGGATATAAACTTCAAATTGCAATAACTGAAATTTGTAGGAAATATTTAAAAAAAGAACTTTCAAGCTTTCAAAATTGAAATAGAAACAAGCCTTGCAAAGCTTTATTTCATTAGTTGAGTTCAAATGCAAAAGAGTTCAATGTGATGGTCAAAATTGGGATGCATGACAAGAAGTTAGAAGTTGTGATGGTCGTTTTCTATCATTGTTTTAGAATTACAGCCAAATGTAAAATCCAAAAATAATCTTCTCTTGACTTGAATTTGGAATGACAACACACAGCATAAGGTAGTATGGCCTTAAAGCAACCATCTTCTTCAGATTGTCTTGTAGGTAGCTATAGAATGGATGTCAGGTGATCCTTGAATGGATCTCTTTGGTCTGTTAATGAATTCAAGAAAAAATATTATTTTTATTGTAAGAGCCAATCATTGTCTTTGGTTTCTGCACATTTCTTTATAAGTTACAAACGGGACGGATTTTGGGACACCTATGGTCACACATAGGTGCCTATGACCTGAATCTTTGAAAATTCATAAGTAATTCAAAAATACTTAGAAAAATACAAAACTACTTGTGTTGTGTTCCACATCTATTTTTCTTTCTCTGAAAAATGGGCTAAAAATCATTTTGTCCATGGAAACCTGTGAAAAAGGCAAATCAGCCCTTAAAAGGTCGCTTTAAGGCCATACTACCTTAATCCTCCGCCATCCTGAGCATAACAGCATACAAAATGAACAGATGAAATAATCCAATTTGCATTGTGAGTCTAATAAGAGGTCTTTGTCATTCAGTGGACACAATCAGCCGCCTCAACCTTCGGCTGGCACGGTTTCCACGTGAGTAAGCTCACTTGGATGAGCTGAGAGAACATGAGCGAAGGCTAGCTTTTGTTCAGGACATATTGGCCGTCTTCATAGCACTTGAWTTCTGGTTCAGGTTGTTGGATGTTGCCATATGTTCCTTCACAGAGAAAAACAATAATRTCAAGCACTCCCACTACCGAAAGAGACGAGGCCTGCTACGTAGAGGAACTTTGCCCTCGAGCTTCAGTCGTCGGTAGGCTTCACGAATGTGCGTAGGGCGAATCGGCCCAGTCTCGTTTCTTTCAGTCATCACTATCCGTCCTGTAAAGCAAAGAAAGTAGTTCACGGATCAGTATTGGATAACATACTGTGCCCAACAAACTAATGCAAAATAATGCCCTATTCCTTAACACCTACGTGCTTAAATGGCCAGAAGGGTCTACTTTTGTATCTATAGAAGTTCAAATAAATCATTTAAAAAGCTTCAAGGAGGCAACGGAAAGTATTAATGGATACAACAGTCGTACATTTTTAAACGACAGAACTGTTAGCCTCTGAAGTGAATTTTCTATTTTCATTTACGGCACTTGCAATTGGGGTGTGTACCAAAAGAGGGAAGTGGCCTAGTTCAGGGACTTTGGGGTTAAATATTGAATCAGGCTAACCGCAATTACTTCTGCAACCTATGAGCAGCTAACGTATCACACTAACTTCATCATAACACCAAGGACTACACAAAATGGATAATACACGAAATTACGAAACAATATCACTTATGTWTAGTGGGAGAACCAATGAACCCAGGATGATAACAGATAAACTCAGTTGATGTAATCTTCAGAAAGAGCAAGACCAAACTTCACATTTCAAAGTTTGTTAAAAACAAGCATACCTATCTCCACGAGCTCCCCAACGAACATTTTAGCTATTCCGGAGATAACGATTGTCATGGGAACKGAGACTGGAGCACCAGATACACTCTGCAGCAGCTGCACCCCTCCTCAACAGACAAGCAGACCCGTTAAAATAGACACAATACAATAGTTCATCGGAATATGACAATCACTTTGAAAATTCCATAAAAGGCTAAGCGAGAATGAGTATCCTATCAAACTYGCGCCTATTCCTGTTCACCATTATTTTGCGAGATTCCAACATGAGTGCACGAGGAAGAAACATACACGTCGCATGTTGGCCCTCTGAAATCCAGAACGTCGATAGCACTCATATCGACTCATCTGTTCAGGGGTGAAGGTTGCTAGGACAGCTCTGCACACATTGAAGACAACACCATTTTCAGTAAAATTAGACTGTTCCAGAATTATTAAGACAACATCATGGGGAGATTGATCGTTGGGARGCAAGAAACGTATAAAGCAATTCATGAGAGACATCCCTGTGATTCATAGATAGGTTTCCCAGTGATCATCTCCCTGTAGCTACTTSCAGATTATTATGTCAATATCTTCCTATTGTACATTTCCAAATAATCAGTGTCCAAAAATCAGTAAAACGTCTAACTTCACCAAATTTTCCACGAAGCATTGATAACGTCAAGTACCGAAAAGAAAAGAATAGCCTAAAGTTGCCTGAATGAAGCCATAGCCTGCAGAGGTCATCTGACAGCGGCAATCAATTTCAGTCAGGGAATCTGAAAGGATATATGAAAAAGCGATTTCTGGAATTTGGCAGGATAAATTCATTGTGATGTCGGATTGCTCTGACGTAGTTTATTCACTTCAATATCGAAGTAGAGGATTACCACAAAGAACTTGACCGTCCCCTTCTCACGCAGCGACAAACGGGATCACCATAAGCATAAAACTCGTGTAGTCAAATGTGGCGTTTCCTGACAAAGCCCGATCCTGATCCTTAAACTTCTCCGTCAGACCTTTGACGATCAATCCACACTCCACGAAATTGTCGTAACCGATGCTCCTGCTCCCGCCTGTAACATCGTACTTGGCGACCAGCATTTGCAAGATAGCTGGCGGAATGTTGAAGTTGAAGCTCATCAGAGCCGCCGACAGCTCCGCCACTTCGATCGATCCACTATTATCCCTGTCGAACTCATGGAACTTCTTGTTCCACTGCTGAATTTCCTTCCACAGCTTCGCAAACCCTACGGGCCCGATCCTGGACGGATCGGCCTTGTTGTCGGAAAACAGATGGAGCATAAGCCGCAGCGTGCGCGGGGAGAACGGCACACGGCCCGTCGACAACACTCTCCCGAGCTCATTCGCATCAATGGAACCACTGCGATCCACATCCGCTTGCTGAAACATCCTCACAACTTCCGGATCTGAGCCGGGAGGAAAACCTGCGCCGCCTGTCGCTGGATATGCCTGCTGCGGCGGGTACTGCTGAGGTTGTCCATAGCCTCCTCCGTAGTTCCCTTGTGGCGGTGGAGCGCCATATCCAATCGGTGGTGCTCCATACGCTGGTGGAACTCCATATCCACCTGGAGTCGCACCCTGACTTCCATACCCCGCAGGTGCGCCATAGCTCACGGGTGCCGAGGCTCCATATCCGGTCGGCGGTGCTCCATAAGAATTCGATCCCGCTGGTTGCGAGCCATACGCAAGAGGCGCAGCTTGAGCATACGCCGCGGGCGGGGCACCGTATCCCCCAGGAGGCTGTCCATACCCCGCCGGCGCCTGTTGATGCTGAGGCGGCTGGCCTTGTGGCGGCCATCCCCCCCCGGCCTGATCATTAGCTTTCGGCAACTTAGAGCCCCCCGCCATTCTCAGAATCTAGATCAACAAAGCTTCAAAAACAGAGAAACAACGAGAAACAACGAGTGTACAGATTTGCTGCTGATTTCGCTTCGAATTTGGAGCGCGCAGCCACCAAACTCATATGGATGAATGAACATAGATTCATTCATCGTCGGTATCGTCGTTTTCATCTTCCTAGCTCATCTGGATGGATGAATAGACAATTATCCACCGTCAGTATCACTCGTTTTGATCGTTGACTTTGCTGGCGAGAGATCACTACACTAATGATGGTAAATAGTGTTACCTGAACTAATTGATTTAAAACAGCCATAAGTTTTTACTCTTCATGAATATATTTACAAAGTGCATGGATCCTAATAGTACTATAGTTGAGAAAACTTTGTACCTATAAGGTAGAACCACCTATAACCAACCAAATAAGGAATTTGGACGAATTTGAAGCAATGGAATGTAAGGTAAATATTTTTAGAGTTGTGTTGATAAAAATGATGAGGATTGCAAAAACTTTGGTAGTTTTATCACATGAATTGAAATTACTATAAATTTTGAAAGGCAAAAAGTGCTCCGGATCCATAGCCAATTTCTAGACTCTTCCAATTCCGATCATTCAAAAAACTACTTTTCCACTCAATGCTTCCTACTTTTTTTTGCACTACTTTGGGACATGTATCATGAACTTTTAGTCCCAAGCTTGAAAAGACAAAAAAAAACATTCTAATCTAGGTTAGAAATACGTCAATCTATGGTTGGCTATGGGGCATTAATTGGTTGGTAATGGGTGGTTCTACCTTAGTTGGCAAAAATATTCATTATGAGTAAAAACTTATGGGTATTTTTAATCAATTAGTGTAGGTAACACTATTTACCATCATTAGTGTACTGACAGTTGAAATGATTTTTTTTGTAGGATGGGGGAAAWCTTGTGTTGTAGAATACAAATGGTGCTTGTTGAATCACAACTTCTCGTCCATTGAAGAATTGCAATTTGGAGATGATGGTTTTACTAAGATAAGAATTTTTTTTGAAAAATGAAACGAAAAGCTTGATTATGGAAATTCAAAAACAAAGCAAACAAAAGTTGCAGTCACTTATTATTACAAGTCTCTGATCTAGGAAAAAAATTGAGCCAACATGATAGCACAATCTTCTTGCGAAGGCCAAACTAGTAGCTCAACCAAAATGGACTATAGTGATGCACTGTTCATGCTGGATTATTTATCATAACCCCTCCAATTTGTTTTATTTGAAGGGGTTTTGAAAAATAATTTGATCTGAAAATAATCTAAAAATGCCCCCCTCAATCTTATATTTTTCAAAACGAACTTGTTTGACAATCGATATGCGCTAATTGGTTTTTGTATCCGTATACATATACATATACATATATAGATAGATAGAGATAGATAGAGATAGAGATAGGGATAGAGATAGAAATAGATGTAGATGTAGATGTATGTATATGTATATATGTATACATACACATACACATATACATATACATATGTATATAATATATTGTATGCATATTGTATCCCAGTATTCACATCCCAAAATTTGTATCAAGATCAACGGCAGGGAAGTTATTTTTTATTTTTAAAACGATCAATGGCTATTGATTATAGGGAGGGGGGAGGGCGCTAATTAATTGAACAAGAATGTTCTTTTTTTTTGAGGGGATAGTCAAGGAGAAGGTATAATTAACTTTTGTAGGTCTAGGCACCAATGTACTATTTTGGCACTATTTGAAAAATCCTTGGTGTATCTTTGGCTTTATTATTCAATTTGCATTACTTGGCTTAAAAAGGGTTTGTAAAATTGGAACAATTGCTATTTAGAAAAATAGTTGGTGTTTCAAAAGCTCAAATAACTTCAAATTATTGGCTATTCTAAATAGACTCAATCACCAAACTAGTCTATTAGTGAATTTTGAACCTAGAGTGTTGGCCCTTTAACAACTTGTTGTATTCTAGTCAAAAAAMTTGTCCAATTAATACACTATTTAAGCTAGCCTCTCTTGTAACTCCAACCTCTCAAATAACCATCTGCAATTCTGCACACCTGTAAATCTGATCTTGAGCTAGTACTCCAAGGTACAGGCCTGGGAATTTCGTATATAAACTATTTCAAAATACTTTGACTATGTGATTAATTCAAAAGACAGGTAGCAATGCAAGAAGCTGGTGATCGTACATGTCACATTACTACTACTTTAAAAACAAATCAATTTATTTACCTTGCTTGCACCTGTCCAATTTCACTTGGAGAAAGCCACTTTTCCAGCCTGAAGATAGAGCATTCCTGTCACATGTGGGAGGCGTACAATTTCATCAATTTGCATCGAATGATGTGGAAACGAATCGATCACGTCTTCACGAGCAAAGAACTAGAACCCTCAATGTTACATTTATACCCAGGCGCGTTAGGCTATTTCTTTTCTGGTCACGGACTCATCACAAAAGCATGATTGTGTGCAGTGATGCAAGTAATATCAATTGCGACACCCAGCTGCAAATGAATCTCAGAATCTCTTACCTTGTTTATTTAGGAAGTGTTAGTTGATAGGGGATGCTAAGCAATTAGAACTTATGATTTGCGCTGCAAGATTTCCTTCCAAATTCGATTCCCCGAAATTCTGAGTCCAAGATCTTCTTGGCAAAGAAATTGTCCAGGCTGCGTAGAGTTTTTAAATCTCGAAGCAGGATTGATTCGGAACCGAAACTCAGTCAATGAAACTCCTTAATATGGGCAGCACGTAGTTACCAATAGAAACCACATAATTATATCAATCAGGACATTGAAAATCACAGAGTCTAGTCAGACCATCCATTCTCTCCCAAGCAGTTTATATACTGAAGACGTTCAACAAACTAAAACATACCGAACTTTTAATTTCAACACAGGCATTCTGTTGGCGTTTACCATTGCCAACCTAATTCTCTGAGTGCAAGCAGCCGCGTGTCATCATTGTTTTGGAATACGTGAGCAGCTCTTGAACTGGAGCTTTAGCATGCATCAAGAATGCTCTTCTTTGCCCTGAATTATTGAGCAAGAGCACAGTCCACGTACAGACGACGTCTTGAGATCATGAGAGACGTGGAGACGACGACTCAAGGAAAGGAACGGATCGGAACCAACMCTTCAACCCTTTGGATCAAGCACGTACAATTAACGGCCAATGGAAAGGGTCAACGAAGGCTTTGAAGGAGGTCAACAAAGTGGACTTACTTATTTGTGGAGGCCAGTCCGGTTAACTCTATTTTGGCAGCTTGATGATKTGACTGGCATGTGAGCCCGGTTTGATTCCCTCCAAAGTTGTACATCATATGATCCCCCTATTGTACTATGGGGTGCGTAGTCTCATGTCTATCCAGACAGCAGCCACCACCCACAACAAGCACCTTCTATGGACATTTCTTGAAACGGTCCGGTGAGTGACAGGATTACTGTAATGGTACGTTGTCTTCATGTCTCCCTTATGAAATTCTCCAGGATTCTGGAAGTCCACATACAAACTGTGACAGAATCAGACATTCTTGCTTCCAATATATACTTCAGTCTCACTCTGGACTCTCCACCAAAATGACGTTGGAAACCAGTGGAAAACTACGGACGGATCAGCTGATGCATTACAACTGATATTTGATCTCAAAGTTATATTAATCCACTCTACTCATTTTCTCAAATCAAACGATCATTCATATTACGTACAGCAGTAAGAACGAATAGAGTAAAGTCAAATTACGTCCGAATTGAGATGAATGATCGATTCTGCCAGAAATCACAAAATCGCACCTCTTTTTTGCTGACTGACTCTAAATTCGGAGGAACCGTTGATGAAAATTTAGCCATCTAGAAGGTGAATCCCCACAAACAGATTCGAGACACTCAGAGAGGAAACTGCTCTGAAGTCGACTAGATCATGTCGAAAAGGAAAGATATGCCTCTAGACAGTCCCCTGCTTGATTTCGGGGAAATTTGCCAGCAGTTCAAGGCAGTGGGCTAGGATGAGGCGCCATATATTTTTTTCTCGATCGTTGGTGTATTGAGAAGTATACTCACTTACTAATTCTCTGTAGACAGTGTCCCTCGTCAAAYAGGCTGTATCAGTCGTCACGCTCCAATAGCGTACCGTGACGGTCGAATTCATGTGATCACCTGCGGATCAGTCAGGCCGGGATGTAGACATTGGGTGCTAATGGAGCCGCTCATGCGAAGGGAGGAGCACTGACATCAATCTTGCGCGCTCAGGTGTCAGTGGGAGTTGGTGGATCATTCTAAATATTTCTTGCTCCAGCTCTGGATAGAGAACGATGAAAATTCTGGTGGAGCTGCTCATGCCCGTCGACAACACTGGCAGTGGAGTGAGGCAGAAGGTTGCGACAGTGTCGAAAATTGGGTTGCGGGCGATCTGTTGGGTAGTGGCGCTGCTGTGGGTGGTGCTGTGGTTGTTGTATCCCACCACCCCGGGAAGCAGGTTCAAGCAGGACGTATCCATCCATGTTGTCTCCAGTTTCTTTGGTGCAAGTGGTACGTTTACTCAATTTATCGATGACTCGATCTTGATTTGCAGAAAGCGATTATCAATGCAAGCTCATCTCCCCTTCGATATGATCCTTCAGGTTCTCAATCAGGAATTAATTACACACCGACTTCTTCACTGAATTCAATTTYTGCGTCGAGATTCGAGTTAACTACTATGATGTCAGATTAGTGATCCTTTCCAACTATTCTCAATTCTTTCAACGACGAAKTCACAGTGTGTCTAAGATTCTCTTTCACAACAGAGAACGGAATTATGCAATCTAAGACCTGACATATGGTCGCTGTATGTAAATTGAGAACGCGTTTGTCAAATTGAGAATGATACGCTTCTTCTAAMATTGAAGTTCTGTACCTTCGTGACATCTTGCTGTGATTTCTGCAGCAACGTTTTACGTACTGTACGCGTGTCCGGTGATTGCGTTGGCCATCTTTGCGTTGCTCCACCTCGAGTTAACCAAGAGGTTTCCTGGAAAGAAGTAAGTATACCATACACAATCCTTCAATATCGTAATCGATAAAATTACGAGCTCTCAATTAGAACTTTTGTTTGGTGCAATTTGCAGGCGTAATTTCGTCGCTCATCATAGATTCAATGCCCATGACTTCCGATAGAGGACATCCAGTCCAAACTCTTCGATAAASAGCTTCGAAATTATTTAGCTCGATCATCTCTTAAATATTGAAATTCATCTCTTAACGGACAGGTACTACAGATACTTAAAAGATGCATTGGAAATTCTGATTAAGTGACGGAGTTAATTGGCGCAGGCATTCTCCTCCAGGATTTCTGCGTTAATTTGCTTGYCTGTACAGAATTACAGTTCACTTGGGGTCTAAAAGGACATCATATTCTAGACGGATTTCAGATTACCAGTCCATCGTATTCGCTTCACCCAAGGATCCTGTCCATGATCCAATTCTCTATGCACACAGCCAGAGACGATGTCAGTCAACTGAAAAAATTAGTAATTCATTTCACCCTGAAATTCGCAATAGATGTGCTCAGATTCTGCTGTAATCCCTGAACCAGATTAATACTGTTAGTACCCAACAAAAGAATCCCGGAGGTGAAGATAGTTTTTAATTTAGGTCAACTGCCAAATAATTTTCACCAATACATTTCGTCTTAATTGCGGAGAAGACGGATTTCCGTGGTTTCTGTACCCTCCTTCCAACTGCATAATTAGTGCGGCGTAGGGGTCCCACTACTTTCACCATCAGCAAGAAAGAGTACGTCGCCTAGAAACGTGAAGAAACGCTCTCCAGCACAGATCATACTTCCTTGAAATGATCTCTAGWGTCCTATTGAAGTCTAGAATAATCACCTGATTGTGCCCTCGAGTATGCCCAAGAGTTTTGAGTGCACAATTCGTCCTTGGGAGTCCAAMCGGGCAGAGGAAAAAGTAGAATTTAAGATTCTCGCAGTTCTTACAGTGTCTTCGTCAATGTCGTTGTGCTTTCAGGGAGCTGGAGGTTAACGACAGCAAGAAATCCAAGCTTCAGAGACTATGGCAGACTTTCTCCAGGTGCATATGGACGCAGCCTCTAGTGGTCAGGACTCCTTTGGGGATCTTGACAGCCATCGACTTGTTTGCAATAGGTTTAGTGCTTTTCGTCGTGGTGTGCTTCACCACCAACTTGACCGTACCTCGTTTCGACAGCATCAACCACGGGGAAGAGATTCCGGGTTTGGAGAAGAAGTGAATCTGCCCAAGCCTGGGTGACACAGACAGCCTTAACCTTGAAGTAGAGATTTTTGTTACCCGCGACATCGACGCCATCAATGACTTCTTGCAATTCGACTCCAAAATCCTCGAGCTCGAAGCTACCTGTGCCCTGGCGAGCAAAAGGGATGGACAATCCACGGTTGAAAATAGCTCCAGCATCTCAAGTTTGTCGTCGCCGACATCGAGTCAGAATCTGCTCATGGTCGCCATTATTCTCGCATCAGTTGCAGGCTTCGTTTTGATGTCTGGCCTGTTCAACCTCTTCGTTTACTCGCCACGAAACTCCACCAAGAATCCGTTCCCATTCGCCCTCGACGTGTTACTGTTCTTCATCAGCACCACCGCGGGAATTGCCCTCTGCGGAGGCGCCGTGCTTCTTCTTTGGATTCCGGCATGGCGCTACATTCACTCAAAACCGGATTCCTTGCCAAAAACGCCGACCAACCCTGCCACTGAAGACTACGCACCGCAGGAGCGTACGGACCTCGAAGCTCAACCTGCGACCTTAATTGAAATGTGTACAATTACCAAAGGCTCCCGACCTTGTTTCCAAGGTATGTCGACCAACTTCAATCTCACCTACTCTCTCTGACGGCAATTCGGCACGTTTCAACCTCATGTAGTGTCTGAGGAAGTCTGTACAATAATGTCGGTCTTAGTTCGACCTACTTCTACCTCACCTAATCTCTGATGAATTCCATCTAAAGAACTCTGTCTTCGTTCAATCTAATTCAACTTCACGTATTTCACATACCTCAGGAGAAACGGAATACAATCATTTATAAAGTCCGATTTCTAGCTCCAATATTGCCGATTTTCAACGTTACTTTAAACTTTCAATGTGTCTTTACAGCTTAAGACTAGAGTCCCTTAAAACAGAGTCGAAATAGAAGCAGTAGAAGACAATCAATAAGGCAAAAATGAAATGGAATAAAAATAAGAAATTCTGTTTCCCGTAAACCTGGTCCACTGAATTCCGTCTTTGTTTGATGCAAAACATTAAACCTTAAGCAGAGATAATCATCTCAAATTTCTAATTCAGATACTATTTGAACTTTCTTCAGCGTTTCTCAATCTTTCTCCATACGTCTTTCAAACTTAAGAACGGAGATCTTGGAAAAGAGAACCGAAAAAAACGCAGTCAAAGGCAACCAAAAACACAATTCAAAATTCGGAACGAGAATGTTCGGAAAAAATAATCATACCAATTGAACTCACAGCATACGTCTCTTGATGCAGAGATTTTCGAGAAAGCGGGCACGAGAAACAGGAGCGGAGAAGAAACAGGAGTGTTAGTATGCGGATCCAAGGGCTTACAAGAAAGCGTTGCCTTAGAATGCCGCTCGCGCAACTTTCGAAAACGGCAAGCGCAGTTTCATTTCCATTCTGTGAGCTTCGATCTTTAGCGGCTTTACAACTCCATCACCATCGGTAGTCCAATCTCCAAGCCCTGGCCTCAAATTCCAAAGGCCTGTATGCCGACAAAGGCCGTAACCATGTCCATGTAGGGTACAATAGTAGCATGCAAAAGATTAACTTCGATGTGCTGCAAAAGATCAGAGTACTGGGCACAATTTCGTCTACAGATTTTTATAAGAGAACTATTAGGTACAAGCCACAGCATTGATTCTTATGTATAAGGTTCCTGTGATAGAATGAGCATGACATATCCCAAAAGTGGTTTACAAAGCTCAAACTCAACAGACGGTGAATATCAATGAAGCTTTACACAATTTTGTCCTATTTACTTTGTGAAGTGAATTTACAAGTCACACTATTAGTAAAAAATTAAATTAATCTAGGATGAAATATTACTATATTGTATCAATTTTCATCTATGTTGTTAAGGTGTTAAGGTGATGATAACCCCCCACTATTAGGACAAATTAGTCTTATCAAGCTAGTGAGCATTCATGACCCCATTAAAGGTGATTGAATATTTTCAGGCTAAATGGACTCATCTTATAATCTTGTGAGGATGCGCATGTTGAAAAGTAATTGATGGATGATTTTCTAGATCTTTGTAAAAATGAAGAATTCACCTATTGGTCCAAAAATTTAGATAATTTTAAAGTAACTTGCCTTAGTTGTAGGCCAAAATCCTTGAGGATAAGGTACCATGTAACATCACAAAGGACATACTTTTTTAGAGACAAGAGATTTGAATTCACTAATTTTATCAAATGATTAAGTTTTTTTTTTACTACCTACTGCTTTTTTATAAGATTTGTCCTTTTAATGTCAATAATAGAACAACTTAGTGAATACAAAGCATACAATGGATGACTTCAAGGGCCTTAATAGATCAAAGAAGTGCACATTTTCATGTAAATTTATTTGGAGGGGGCACTTAATTACTTATGTTTGGGGTGAACCACTAGTTAGTTCATTCTTAGCTATTGGGTGGAATTGGGAAAAAATCGAGTTGCTCACTAAAGAATTATGATATTTTTTGCTTGCAAAGATTGTAAAAAAATGACAGAAGGCATTTTTATCATAGTTGTTGGACCATCTAGCTTTTGAAGTATAAAAATTGTTATTCTACTCATGTCACCTTTGTGTCTATGGGACTTTTTCACTACACAAGCTCACAGTTCTGAAACTCTACATAAATTTCAAGCTTCCAATGAAGTGCTGACCTAAATTTAGTGAAGTAATAAGGAATTAATGTATAGAATAGGTGTTAATGTTGAACTTAAAGGAAATTGCAATGAAGGTAAAGCAAACATAAATAAATTCAAAATCTTGGAAAAAATATATATGTAGCTTGATCTCAAGACATGTAAACTAAATAACATGGAATCCAAATTAGTTAATTTCTTTATAATAAAGCAAGGCCACTATTGAAAAAAATGAGTTTATTGAAAGCTATGACTATCAATGAAGAAATCCATTCAAAAGGGTTGACAAAATGTAAAGAAACTATTTAACAATTGCCAAACTTACAACTTATTTATAGAAAAATAAACTCCGCAACCAATTCTTCTAATTATAAATAGTTGTTGGGCAAAAATGTAGCAAAGGTGACTTTAGGCTATGGTATGCTCCAAGGCTATGGTATGCTCCACTTTACTACCATGAATAAATATTTTTATTTTATTTTTGGAACATGCAATCACATGTCATCAATACATCAGTTTTTGGTAGAGATCATCATATCATACTACTAAAATCATAACTCCCTCTATAATATCACAAATGCTACCATTAATACTTGGGTCTTGTGCTTGCTATGCGACACATTCATTGTATTAATTTTCAATGTTTATTTTCAATCATGCATACATAGAAATTGTATTTTCACACAATGTGATATTACAGAAATATAGTATCACTTTTGTAATATCACTTTTTACAAAAGGTGATATTATAGAAATAGTGTAGTTGTTGCAATTAAGGTGACATTAAAGACGATCCACAAGATCATATTATAGTGGGAGCCAATCCATTGCTTCTCTTGACTTTACACTTTTTTTCACTTTTAGGATTTTGTGCTTTTGTGAGCTTTGAGCTTTCATGATTTTAATTTTCTATTGCTACTACCAAATGATTTTGAGAAATTTATTCAATTGAAGCAATTTTGGATTCCACAACAATTAAGTTGTTCACAAAGTTTTTGAGATTTATAAGTTGTTCCTTTCAATTCTTCAATTTGGGTTATTATTTTTAGAAACAATGGAGTCAAATTTCTAATGCATTCAGATGTATGTGTATCTTTTATAGTATTCACCATTGCATATGTTTCATTCATCATTCAATAAATTTCTATTGTACATTTCAATATATGCTTGCTTATAAAAAAATTATACAAATATTTTAGTCATTTTTATTTGAAGATTTATTAAGATTTCTGTTCTACATTCTATCTAATACATAGAAACTCTTATAAAATTCTAATGATATAGCATAGCAAGCGCCAACAGCTAGTATGTGTATAAAATGTTATATTGTAATCTAAATTTACATAGGACTCCATTTTTAGAGAATAATGTAGTTGTAAACTCTCAACTTCAAATTGCATTAAATACTCTTATTTAGGGATTTTTGAGAATTTTCATATTAAATAGAAACTAGCCTTGATCTTTTTCTTTAGGTTAGTTCTTTTTTAGATACAAATGGAGTCTTCAAATGTTAAATTTGATGAACAAAAAAGCCAAAATATTGAGTGCCATTGGTGCAAACACATCACCCCTTGAGAATAATATCTCATGTAAAATCAAATAATAGCTCAAACTTAAATTTGCTTAATGCCTACATAACGTGATCGCATAATTTACACAACTTCATGTATTAATTTGAATGAAATTCATTTAAAAGGGAGTATCTTAAGATTGTCATCCACCTCCTACTTGCAGATGATCTTGGCTCGATTTCAAATCACCGCAACAAAGAGAAGGGAAAACTAACATAATTCAACTGAACAACATGACCTACAACCCTGGAAACCATAATTCAAGAGAGGGGATTCCATGCTCACAGGGGGAAGAATCTGTCAACGCATTCAAATCTCACAGGAGGCATGAAAACGTAACCCAATCCGAAGAGACTCCCTCGTGATCATGGAATTTGAAGAGATCGAAGTGGCCAAAGCGCCAAGCTTACCCAAAAAACGAGCCACGCTGCYGGCGACTCTCCAGCGACCGCCCCAGGAGGTTGATCGTCCGGGAAAACCCTTTCCTCAACGCTGCCTGGTTGACAGCATTAAATTTCACGCCCTCCACTCTGTTCTCTTCTATCACTCGATCAGCTAGCCCTTGCAAGAATTGATATTTGTTGGAGGACGCCGGAACGTCATTCACCAAAGCCAAAACCTAAACAAACAAACACACACACACACCAAAACAAAATTATTCCACAAATCTCCAACCATCCAAGCCTCCTAGCCTAAATATCCTTCAAGTTACTGCAATCATCACCTTCAACTACTAATCAAACCTCAAACCTGAGTGAGCGCTCTTGCAACTGGACTTTTCGAGAAATCTGCGATCTGCATCTCCCCCTCCTCCTTCGTCCCCGAAGCTGCACTGGAATCGTAAAACTCCGCGAGAGTGCTCAATGTCTTCAACGAGGCCGTCAAGACCGGCACAGGCACGAGCGAGGGCAAGAGCGCCAGAAGGATCTTGGCGGCGTACGACAGAATCCACAACACCACCATACACATGGCGTGGAACTGGTGCAGCAGCACATGGCGGGTGTCGAGCTCCACGCCACGGAGGGAGTTCACGCCAGAGAGTGCCTGCGTGAGCCAGGTGAGCGTTTCGACCGAAGGCGCGTCCGACATCGCCATGATGAGAATGCAAATCCAATAATGTTCGTTAGTTAATGTGAAGCAAGCAAGCAAAGACGTTGAAGAAAGAAGGCCCCCCCGATTACAACGGTGAAGTGTGGAGTGCCGTGGATTTTAGTCTTGGGACAGGAAGTGGCCTAAGTTACTCGGAGGCAACGTCGAGGCAACTGAACTGATTTGAAAGCAAACAGCAGCAGGCAGCCCATCACGGCACCGTCTGTAGGTAACCCACAAAAAATTCTCCGCTGGGCAGATCCGAGATGGGTTATATCTTAGTTCGACTAACGGTGGATATTAATTTGACCGGAGCGAAGCCGCCGCAATTTTCGGGTGGGAGCATGGGAGTATGGGACCCTAACTTACATGAAGGAAGGTATATTCGGCACAAATGAAAGATTGTCTTGGGCCAAAAAACGAGCCACATGTTCTGTGGTGATAGGTTTAGAGTGACACGGATCTTTCGAAATCTAACGTGGAAATTCATTTTAAGTTCACTTTTCGAAGGAACTTTTGCAGTAAAGCTTAAGCTCTGATATCTGTGCTTTTGGGTATTCAGTTGCAGTGGGGGTACCAAAAAGTAAAAGGTCACCAACTCACCACTCTGCTACAGTATAACCTAAAATGTATCCAGCTTAAGTAGAGTAGCCTCGAGTCTTGTAGTTCGACGCCGAGGTCGGTGTTCGAGACTAACTTGGGAGCATCGCGCAATCCAGCCAGATATCTAACAACCGTCTTCATTTGTTTTTGCGTTGGCACGTTGTTGTTGCGCGAGGGAGAAGAGCAGTTGTTTCGGTGTATTGAATTGTAGCTTGCAGTTGATTTTTGGTCACCATGTCGTACGACGACGTGGAAATTGAGGATATGGAGTGGAACGACGAGATTCAAGCTTTCACTTATCCCTGTCCCTGCGGCGACCTCTTCCAGATTACCAAGGTGTGTTGCTCGTTGAACATTTCCGGTTTAGATTTCAGGGGTTTAGGTTTCCGTCTCCACAAACCCTAATTTTGGTGTTTAAACCCAAACTCAACTTAGGGTTCGGCAATTTAGTTGGGGTTCGATAAAGCGTAAAAAAAATCGCTGCTGCTTGTTGATGAGCGATTCTAAGTGTTGCCTGTGTTATTTTACGGAGTATTTTGGAACTAGGATTTCCAAGATTGCTTCGAGTCTCTGAAGTGCCGTGTAGCGGTTCGCGACAATTGGACCTAGCAATACACTCTTTATGGGAGACTCTGAATGTCCGTGATTCGACTTTTGCTAAATGGGTTAAATCTTTCGGTTATTAAGGGTTTAGGTTTCATTCTCGTCCAAACCCTAATTTAGGTTTCAACAATTCAGTTGCCATTTGATTAACTGTAGCAAGTTGCTGCCACTTTTTGACTAGCGACTCCAAGTGTTGGTCGTATTATTTGCGGAATCTGTTGGTACTGAAACTTGATAATCACAGAATTGTTTCAAGGATTTTTACGAGCCTCGAAGGTGCCATGTAGCTATAATTGTACTTAATAATCCACTGTCGTGGGAGATTYTTAATTATCATGAAGTTGTGAACTTCGGTGATCTTTGACGTTCTTTCGATTTTTGCTAAATTTGTTGCATATGGCAGGCTGATTTAAAAATTGGCGAAGAAATTGCGCGCTGTCCCAGCTGCTCCYTGTACATCACCGTAGTTTACAATCCGGTGAGTTTTCAATGATTTCAAATTGTTCATTTAAAAAAAAATTTAGATTCCGTTCCAAGAATATTATGGCTGGTTCAACTTTTCTTTAGACAGGCCCTGCCATTCTTGTTTCCATTGATAAAAATGAAGGTGAACTTTGACATTTTCAATATCTGTATGTTGCAGGAGGACTTTCAAGACCCTCCACCTGCACAAACTCTGACATCTTCGAAGGGAGCTTCGGCCATYAAAGTTTCATGAGTTTGTGCTGTTCAACAAATCAGGTCGGGTTTGTTTTTTTGTTCTGTGGTTGAATTGCTGGTGACGTAAATCAAGACATAGTAASGCGACAAGGCGAGGCGCACKTGCTTTAGGAGTTTTCTMCTGCCATGAGTCTTTTGACGATCACGCAGGAGCACCCTTGATACTAAAGGCAAAGGAGGGAACCCATCGAGACTACCGTTTAGAGCTTTCTCAGGATCCTGGAAGCTATCTACATCCAATATTCTTCAAGGATTTGCAGATAGACTAGAGACATCTGAGGGTTCTTTTTGTTGCTGTAGTGGTCTAATTATGACATGAAGTTTCTAGTGCGTGCGTGAAAGCTGAGGAGGATGGTTCAAGCATTACAGATTTGCTTGGTTTCTGTTTTAGACTAGGTAAGGACACGATGTGTCGATGATTTTGCAGATAAGTGTTCTGGATTAGTATCTGAGAGTTTACTTGGGCAAATTCGGTGGTTTAATGATTTAATGGTAARTTGAGGAGGTCAAAATGATCTTACATTCTTCTCTAATATAAAGATTCGAATTGCTGTTGCGGATGATCAGGCACTTTGTGGGGTACGAACTMCGAAGCCGTCTTGCATTGGATGGGTTTATCACATTATGATTTCATTCACATTACGAGATTGCTATTCACTGAAGTCATTTATGTGATGTAATATACTATAAGTTTGTTTTTATCTGACACACTTCATGTGAATTTCATGTTCTTAATTAAAATGGCTTGGAGATGGTGAGATTGCTGGCAGGAGTGCAGCACAACTATGTAAAGAACAGCTGAAGACGCTTCATTCCAGTAAGTGTAATRTGAGAGTRTTTTATTGTACCCATAATSGAAAGTTCAGATCCGGGCATGTCACGTGAATTTCCACAGTTTAGAAACGGTTGACCTCCCCTGTGACCCTGACCGTGGCCCTGAACCAGTGTTCATCCTGTCCCAGAAATTCATGAAGGTTCCTCAAATCCAGATACTCTTAGCCATGAATGTATTAGTTGCTTTAATTTTGACTGCCTGTAAGTGCTCTCCCTTCCAGGAAAGCAAGAGAACTCTCCACTTTGTGACTTGCGTGAAAACAATGGAATGAAGTTGAATTATGGAAACTTAGGAAATCATGTACTAGGAAGCGCAACGTGTGACGAGCAGCCGATTTTGATCACCAGTTGTGTGCTTGTCGGACGCAATACTGAAGCTTGACTATGGCGGATTTGGCTCTTTGCTTGTGAATATCTACAAGTTTATCGTAGAGTGTGTGTAGGACCAGTGCAGTATCTGGGGATGATCCCTTGAAGTCACTGTCAACGATGGAGGAGTACGTTCAATCGCAAATGTTGCACCTGGATCCTGTTGAAGGCAAACCAAGTGATCAGTTGACCCCTCCGCTGGACCTGGCGTCCTATCTTAAAGGATGCACCGTGGAGTCTATCTTTACCACCGACCATGAAAAAATTAACCTGCAACACATTCGAGAGCAAGTTGCCGAGCCCAATCAACAAGCATTTAGGTTATGTTATTTGAAAATGTGATTTATTTCATCTCACCGGGTGCAGTGTGATAGCGATGAGGAGCTTGATCTCATTATAGAAGAAACAAATAGAATCGAGGTTGAGAGTCAATTGCAATTAATAGAAGCGTTTGATAATGTTGCCACGACTTTAACTGAGACAACGTCACAAGCATTGGAGGACAGTGAGCATCCTGCAGAATTCAGGATCAATCCGTACGGTGTTATCAATGTACCCGTGAGCTACCTTAACGCGTTAATGCAGTATGATGAGGTAAACCCGCAATTCTTTGAAGAAACCGATTCTTTTGCCGAACTGTCCGTTTCCTATCAGGAACTTTGATCAATTTGGCATGTAAACATGGAAGTTGTATTTTGACGGATCTTGCTCAAAGAATCTTGGTTCAGCAGCGGGGGTAAAACCACATCACCACATCATCACGATAGCTCATGTTCATCCAAACCTAATCCAGACCAATATGTTGCTCTTTTCGTTTAAAAAATTATTCAGGTACAATATGACACAACGTATTTCAGAAAATAAGGACCAGTAACCATGGATCAAGAAAGACTTAATACGGAAGGTGCCCCGTCGGTGCCGGATGGAGTAGGGCCCGACTGGGCTATGTATATACAACAACAGATTCAGAACGCCTTCCAAGCGGCGATTCCTCATATGGTGCAACAAATTTCTGAGCAAGCAACTCCTCCTCTTTCTACACCTCTGCAGGGTAGAGACTCTGCGGTATCAACTCCCAACATGTATCGAGGGGAATCCCACCGCAGCAAGGAACACAAAGTGGCAAAACTAGATAAGTTCACTGACAAAAAAGGAGGGGAGGTGTACAAGTGGTTTGCCCAACTTCATCTGGTTTTTCGAGGCAACCCTGACACTTATAATTCTGACGAGGACAAAGTAGCGTATGCTCTCTCCTACTTAACAAGGACGGCCCAGAACTGGGCTGTGCCCATCCTTCAAGCCTTGGATGAGGGGAGACCTCATGATTTATTGCACAATTACGAGGCCTTCCGGGGAGCTATTGTGGTTGTTTACGGCGAGATAGACCGACGAGGCAATGCTAAGGACCGCCTTGCAAACATTCCACAAACTGGCTTCGTGGCTACTTATATTTTGACATTCAACGAACATGCGGCCCAAGTAGAGTGGAATGAGCCAAGTCTTGAAGCTCGGTTTTGGGCTGGCTTAAAGGACGATCTTCTCGACTCAATAGCAACCGCGGAGACTCAGCCTCGCACTCTCTCCAGGAATGGATGTCTATGGCTTCAAGAATTGACGATCGACTATGGACGCGGCAACAACACCGGCGGCCTATGGGATCTATTTCGGCACCACGAGAATATGCTGCACGATCCCGGCCACCTTCAACCTCAACCGGTCCCACTCCCATGGAATTAGATGCCACGTATACCGCATCCACGGCTCTTGCTAAAACGGCGGCTGACAGATTGGAGTATCAACGTCAAGGAAGGTGCTGGGGGTGCGGAAAGATGGGCCACATACGCTCACAGTGTCCTACTAATCCTTCCAAGCCCCTTACGTTGGTTGCTACTAGAAATGAAGGCTCAGGAAAAGGAGCAACCCGGGACTAACCACTTGGGGGCAGTACCCGGGCGCTAATAAGGAGGCACCTAATACACCTCTATGCCCAGACTCAAATGACTCTACTATACGTAACTACTCTTATATAAATAAAGGAAATTATATTTTGGCTTTATGTATCCATGCTACCATAGATATGGAGAGACATCTGACAATGAATGTGCATATGAACAATGTGTCAGCCGTGGCGCTCGTGGATTCCGGTGCAACGGGAGTGTTCATGCACCCCGACTTTGCCAAGCGTTGTAATGCTACCATCAGGTTGAAAGCTACCCCGTGGGAGGTCCGCGTCATTGACGGCCGAATTATCAGTTCTGGACTCATCATTCACGAAGAAACCGTGGACCTGACCGTGGATGGTTATCAGGAGAAGCTACTTGCCGACATTACCAACACGGGGCGATACGACTGTATCTTGGGCACCCCTTGGCTTGTCCGCCATGATCCAACCATTCAGTGGTCTTAGCGAAAGGTGTTGTTCGACTCTCTTTATGGCCAACATACGTGTTTCGGTGGCTTACTCCAGGAGAAAAAACGCGAGGAGAAACCAACAATTTACCAACCACGACTGACTGCCCCCACCCGGGTGTCAGCGACAGTATTCCATCAGTTAACGCGAGAAGCAGCAATTTATTGCCTAGAGATTTCTGAGGTGACCTCTGTCGAGCCCGCACCTATTCCGGCGGAGTATACAGACTTAAGTGATGCTTTCAGTGAAGAGGCGGCTAACGAGCTTCCAAACCATGGTTCCGCGGACATGAAGATAGACTTCAAGGAGGGCCAGGAACCTCGTAATACGGGATTGCGCCCTATGTCACCGGTTGAGTTGGAGGAGCTTCAACGCTATCTCGAGGAAAACTTGGGCAAAGGGTGGATCCGACGGTCCAAGTCCCCCGTGTCAGCTCCTATTGTTTTCGCCAGGAAGAAGGACGGCTCTATACGATTTTGCGTAGACTATCGCAACCTCAACAATGTCACGGTGCGAAACCGTTACCTATTACCCTTGATTCCCGAGCTCACAGATCGCCTGACTGGTGCAAGTATATTTTCAAAGATGGATGTTCGCCAAGCTTATCATAGAATCCGCATGGCTCCTCGGCATGAATTCAAGACGGCTTTTAAAACTCGTTATGGGCTATATGAGTATTTGGTCATGCCATTTGGGTTAACCAATGCCCCGGCACAATTCCAAGCTCACATGCAAAATATTTTCAGCGACCTATTAGACATCTCAGTGGTGGTTTACTTGGATGATATACTTATTTTTTCTGCCAATTTGTTGTTGCCACAATCAAAATATAAAATATAAAAAAATGTATAGATCAATTAAATAAAAGGACAAATTTGGCTTCATAGCCAAATTTGACTTCAAGGTCTTTGTTGTGATTGTTTTAGGTGTAAAAAATATTATAACTAATTGAGAAATTTTCACACTAATCTTCATTGCTACTTGAACTTTTTGAGAAAATTTCAAATAACTTGCATTGTTTTTGCAATTTTTACTTGTTTCTTTTCAATTTTTGAAACAAAAATCATATCAATTACTATTTTTCACGAAATAAATTGAAATTTCTCATAGTGATATACAATTTGTGGCTTCAAGTCTTCAAAATGAAGGATTAATATTTGAATACAATCTAATAAGAAAAAATTATCTCAAACATGTTGTTTGACCACGTCGCAATGGATCTCATCTTTAAAAGGTTAATCAATGCATAGAAATTGAAATATCAATATAAAGTGTAGAAAGATCAYCCGGCCTAYAAGAGTCAAATTTCTATCACTGAATATGAATATTTTACACAATTGTTCAAATTGGAAGGTTGCAGACCACCTATAGATGTAATAGTAGACAACTTCATTTCCATTCAGAGATTTGTGGTTGTAGACATTTAGTCAAATAATGGTTACATCCAACTTTTCAATTGAAAGCCAACCAAGTGTATTGAAATAGATGATTTGGAATAGRRGTCAGTTAATCCTAAATCCTCTCTATTTTAGCAATTAATAAAAATGAACACCAAAATTTTTAACAAAATGTTTCACTGTTATCTGTGTTCAATCAAGAGACAATGTTGTGAGATTATGTTGTAGACTTCTTTACATTAACCTCTCTTGGTTTAAATGCAATGGCAAGTAATTTGTTTACCACGACTTGCAAATCAAGGGGAATCAACTCAAACCATTTTATAGGAATTTTATTGACTGTAACAACCAATTGCAAGATTTGGTGATGATTGGCCATGACCAAAATTCTTATTTACTGCAAGTTTGAATTTCCTATGTGGAAAAAATGGCAAAATAGCATAGGAGTGACAAAAAGTTGGAGATGATCCATGGAATTGCTTATACAACAAAATATACTCTAAAATCCTTATTAGGTCTAGATGAACAATTAGGTTGCATCAAAATTATTTTGTACCACATTGCATGCTTGTCTTTTAATTAGGTGATAGATTTTTTTTGTACATGTTTTGTTGACAACCTAGTTGGAGTGAATTTTTTGAAACTTTTTGAGGTTTTTGAGTTGTTTTTGATTCATTTCGGTACAATAGTTTGATGTTTGTGTCCAAATCGGTAATTTTGAGCTGTAGTTGAATCTTGTCAGGCAATTAGCAGGGTGTGTGTGCTCCACATTGGAAGTGCGTGTCAATGGTTAGCCAGTCCAATTGGTTTTTTATAGGGTGAGTTTTAATTCAAGTTGGAATTAATTGTCTACCAGCTAAGTTCAAATTGGGATATCAAGTGGAGATGAAGTCCAAGTTGGAAGTTGGTTTGCCAAGTTGGATGCAGTTGATAGTTAATTAGTTCCAAGTTGGTATTAGTTGGTCGTCTCTTCCAATTTGTAATTGTCAAGTGTTTTGGATCCCTAGTAGGTTGGGTTTTCTTTCATTTTCCTTCACCCACTTGGAGAAAGAGCCAATGCAAGTCCTGGCTAGGTTGAGCCGTGTAGTGTTTTTGTTTGGTGTGTGTTTTTTAATCAATTTAAGTTGAGAAATTGAGTATGCAAGTGTGTGAGTCCGTGAGGAGTGTTTGCAAAAATTGGAATGTGATTAAGAGAGTTTTAAGTAAAGCTTTGAATGTTCTAATTGAAGATGATATGTGAGAGAAAGAATGAGTTTTAAAATTTTGTTTTGGACTATGAGAAAGTGTGGAACAATGAATATTTTGTAAATATTTCAACAATGATATGATTGCTAATACAATTAATATAAGCAAAACTAAATTTTGAAATACTTGTGATGTATTTAGGCTTGTGAATTGGCAATGTTGAATTAAGTTTGTGAATTAAAAAAAAAATTTAAACATAAAAAAAAAATTTAATGTTTTTTTAGCATATCTAACCGTAGGATCTGTTTGTGATTTATGTAATATGCACACACAACGTATATGGGATATATTTATGTATTAATTGATTATACAAAAGAGAGACAATTCTCTTATAACTCATGAAGAGTTGTTAGTCTAGCGACTCTAGTTATAAGTAACGGTGTGATTGTTGACGTTCCAATACTAAATTAGACTGAACTAATTTAGCCAAACACTCATCTTTCAGTTGCAGAGCTGAAAATTAATAATATAATTTTGAAGAATTGTTTAAAAAACTATAATGAAGCTCCCCATGTTCAACAATTCATCAAATCTGGAGGTTCATTAAAGTTTAGAACTCTGATGAAGCAGGCTTGGTGTTTAACTTTAGGTGAAGATTTTGTAAGGATGTCGGCCCACATGTAAGAGGTGGAGGTGTAAACTATAGTAAGGAGCTGATTTGCAACTTCTTCTTGAAGAAAATGAAATCGTATACTGATATGTTTAGAATGATCATGAAATCGATAATTTTTTGTCAATGCTATGCAAGACTGGATATTGCAGAGTAGAATGTTGGGGAGTTGTAAAGAAAACTGAAGTTTTCCAATAAGGGTTTGAAGCCATAATCATTCCTTTGTGGCAATAGCTGCAGAGACGTACTCAGCCTTTGTTGAGGAAAGAGTGACTATTCATTGCTTATGACTTTTCTAGGAGAAAATATACGAGGAATCCAGGAGGAAGAAATAGCCTAAGGGTGATCGACGAGTATCAGGGTCCCCGGCCCAATCAGGATCACTTTAGCCTGTTAGACGATGTTGCATGGGGGATTGAAAGTGAGCTCCACAATAAGTAAGGCCAGTCTGCATAGAGTCTTTAATTTTAAWTAACGGAGAATTTGTTTAATTCCAAGCCAACGGACAAGAGCTGGGTTTATCATGAACTGAGCCAAATGATTGACAGGGAAAGCGATATCCCATCGGATGCAAAGAAGGGGTTAGACCCACTGAAATATGCAATGTGCCATCTTTTTAGCTATAATTCTTTGAAAGTAATCTATTAATTTTAGATATTTTAGTCTTATTTTATTAGTAGTTTAAATTTTATGAAGACTAATATTTTTTATTCATAAAAAAATCAAATATTATTTATTAAAATTCCAATTGAAGTTTAGATGTCAGTCTGTCAGGTTTTTCAATGGTAGTAAAGGTGTCTAATTTCTAATGAATAATAATGTTATTGAATTCCAAAAATTCACATGTATGTATAATAGAGTAGAAAAGGAGTATTTTTTTACAATTTGAATATTTGTCTATTTTCAATAATATTCAGAAGTAAAAACATGTGAGCGTCTTTCCAATATCAAAAATAATTCCAGTGATAATTATGTTAGAACAAAAAATGTGTATATTATTCACATCAAGGGCCCTATATAATCTATTTTTGGAATTGAATATTTAAAAACTTTTAAAGAATAAATCAAGAAAATGTCAAAAATCAATTAATTAATTAAAAAATTACACTATTTTGTGTTCAAGATTTAATCACTAAAAATCCTTTTCAATTAGCTATATGCTTAAGAAGTTTAAAACATTTGGATAAAACTAACCTTTTAACTTGATATATTATAAAATAGATATTAAATTTAGCCTTGTAGTTGGTCATTTACATCCTTCTAAGGATTTTACCTGTGAAATTTTTTCTTCAACTTATTAAAGGAATCCATTCCAATACTATTCATCCATAAATTTATTAAAAAAATGACTAAATAAAAGAAATTTAGAGCTTTAAAAGTTTAGAAAATGACTCAAGTCTTATCCTACAAAAGTAATCCCAACGGTACCTTTGAGTGTGGTTTGACCCACCAGCAATTTTGTCATCAATGAGGTTGTCCCTTTGCTCACGGGAATAATGGATCCCCAGCTTCGATAGGGCTACTGACAGAGTTGGAGTCAAACATTTTGAATTTAGTCAAAACATCAGTAATATATTTTTCTTGTGATAATGTAGGATCCTGGTTGAGCAATTGTGGTGAACTTGAATTCCAAATATATATTCAATCTCAAAATTGCTCGTCATAGAGAAGCGCTGTAAAAATAACTTTTTGGTAATAGATAAATATTGAAGATCATTAGAAATGAGAACGAAGTCATCAATATATAAGCCAATTAATAAAATGATGGAGTAAGATCTTTTGATATAAACATTAGGATATGAGATGCATTTTAAAAAACC
>VACF01001561.1:0-10229 GCA_006891605.1 Pleurozium schreberi | reverse complement strand
AACTTTTTTGGAATACTATAAAAATAGAAAAATAATTTTTAAAATTTCTTAAAAATATAGTCAATGTATAAGATGAAGATAACCACTGAAGGAAATTCATAGAAAAATTCTCTAACTATGAGAACTAAAAAAGTGCCAAATCTCAAGAAAATAGGTGTTTTGATGTGAAAATTACTTAAAAATAGTAAAAATAATTAAATTCAAAAAATAAAAGTGGTCATTTGTAACAACTTTATGGAGATGGTTGTCCACCTAAAAAAACACCAAAATAATTATTTATATGTTTCAAAATGCAACCTGTATACAATGCTCTTTAGACCAATATAAAACACACTTGGAACATGATTTTGAAAATCCCTCTCCTAGAAAGGTGTATTTTTATTAGAAGAACTAGCCTACCAAATTTCACAATCTAATTCTTCAAAAAACGTAGTGGTTAGGTACTGAAAACCTCCAAATTGGCAAGTGTGACACTGAATCGGGCTCTATTTTTGGATAGTAAATTATTTTTGAAAATTACAAAAAAAATCAGGCAAGGTCCATAGTAGTCATAAGTACCTACCCTATAAATCTTGAGTCATTTGGAGCCAAAACAAAAAAGTTATGGCCAAAATCAGATGAGCACACAACGTGTGACGCAAAATAGGATAGGTGTTTCTTGCAATCACCCATTATCAAATTAAATTCTTCGYTTTTTGGAAGAAATGAGAATTTTTTTTTCACCACTAGAAAAAAAAATTATTTGAATTTATTTATTCAAAGAATAAAATAATTTAAATTGCTTAAARTTAAACAATATTTATATTAATTTGTSTTATGTTTAGATCTATRTTTGATTTATTATATTCTTCTACTGAWACAAGGCGTCCCTTGCATCAACAATTAAGGCATCCCTAAATTGTGTGGATTGTTGGCATAGATAAGTCCCATATTGATCATTTCATCTACAACTTTACGAATTAGTAAATAATTATCTGTCTGTATTGTTGGAGGTATTGTTTTTTGTTGTATTGCTTCAAATTGAATTTCTAAATGARGTTCATGRACAATTTCTTCATYTKTATTATGATTTAYGAAGTGTTGAATCTTTTTGTRGAGATTTAATGAAATACATGATTATTAATGTTTCGCTCTGATACCATAATAAAAAGAGAGTTTATGCATGGAAGAAGATGTACATTAATTACAAATAAGATATAATAAAAGAAAATAAGAATTTGTTTTATACTACTTAGGTGAAGGGTTGTGTCCCTTCACTCTACTAGAAACTAAAGACTACATCTAAGTAATAGTCCTAGTTAACAGTATAGAGGCTTTTGTGAGTGCTTGCAAGCTAGAACATATTTGTAATTGAAAGGACTTTATCACACCTCATTTGCTACAAGGGGGCAAAAATTGAGGGCATAATATTTTCATAGTATATGCGGTTTTACGTGAAAAATGGATTGGTCCGCGTGCAGCACAAACATTTTAGCTTGGATGAATGGCGCCCAGTAAGAGGACAATTGTGTTTGAACTCACTACTAAGTGCAACAGAGAAACCGGACCTMGAAGAAGTATTTGCTGCTGATTAGAGATTGAATTGAAAGCATTGGAYGAGTTTATTGCATATAAACAAAATTTGATATTGAGAGACAAGGATCCAATCAAGAATATGGAAGTTGTGGACAAAACAAATGAAATCAAAGATTATCTACAGGATTTTCTGTAGCATACTACAAAAAGAATTCGTGGCTTATCATTTTGGCCCAACTACATTGTGGATCAAAATGAAGATGAAAATATTGTGGAGAGTGTGAAAGAACGTATAAATGCCAATGTAGTAGTTGATAGGGAAAAAAACATAACAAAGAATGCAGTTGACATGATAAAGGCAAACAATGCCTAATTTAGAGAAGAGGGAGTATTTTGAACCGYGCAAAGATAGAGCTCCACGGGAAGTATTCCGAAGAGTAAATAGAAAAAAGAAAAGAGACAAAACTCGTGAAATACATCCTGCAACATTTTGAGATGCAAATAAAGATCCTTTTCCTCCATTCAATCCGGAGAATGATGTTGTTGTAGGCCAGTTTGTGGCTCTTACCACAAAGTTGGGAGAAATAAGAGGAGTATTTTTCTATGTAGGAAAGGTGTTGGAATTTGGTCAAGGGAGGTGGGCCTCAAAGATGACACTCCTATGGTATTGGCTTAAAATGGGTCATGGAACATAAGAAGAAGACGATAGTAATAGAGTGAGGTACACAAATTACATGAAAGCTATATGGGAACCATCTGGTGAGAGATTCACCTGGATAGAAAAAGAAGTCACTATATATGCATGAACGGATGTCCCTTGTCAAGCAAAAAGTAGCCACATAGTACAGGGTTGTCTGGACGTCCGGGCGTCCGCAGTCGCGTCCGCAGCCCCCCGCACATTTCCTAACATTCGTATAGGCGAGGCTGTCCGCGCGTACGGGAGTCCGTCGGACTATCCGTTGGGGCCGTCAGAGCTGTCTACCCCGTTCGTCGGAGCCATCCGCCCCATCCAGCGGAGCCGTCTGCCCCATCCGCGAAAGTGTCCGCGGAATTTTTTTTTTTTTTTTTTTTTTCCTCCCGCAGACGCGCGGTCGAGGGACGGGTGGCGGACAGGCGGACGGCCTGGTGTGTGACGTGAATCCAAACCAATCCGCCCCATCCCAATCCCAACGGCGTCCAACATCCGCCGAAAAAAAAAAAAAAAAAATTCTCACGGACGCGTGGTCGGGCGGCGGATAGGCGGACGGCCTAGTGTGAGGCGGATCCAAACCAGTCTGCCCCATCCCAACCCCAACGGCTTCCAGCGGTCCGCCGAAAAAAAAAAAAAAAATCTCGCGGACGGGCGGCAGACAGGCACACGGCCTGGTGTGTGAGGCGGATCCAAACCAGTCCATCCCATCCCAACCCCAAGGGCATCCAGCGTTTGCCCAAAGAAAAGTTTTTTTTTTTTTTTTTTTTTTTTTCGTGGACGGGCGGACAGGCGGACGGTCTGGTGTGCGAGGCGTATCCCTACCAATCTGCCCCATACCAACCCCAATGCCGTCCAGTGTCCGCCCAAAGAAAAAAAAAAAAAAAAAAAAAAAAAAAAAAAAAAAAAAAAATTTGTTGCAGACGCACTGTCGGGGGGCGGGCGGACAAGCGGACAAGCGGATAGCGAATCCAGCGGCCACGACTGGGTAGACAACAACATTGGATTTTGAAAAGCATAAATGAGTCTTAAAGTCTCTAATTACTCAATTGAATGCTACAAGCATCCAATGTAGGATGATTGAAGGTATGTAAGGATAATTTAAGTTATTTCTCTACACATTGAAATGTATGCTCTAAACCCTAAACCCTATATCTTCTACCTTAAATTAACTTTGCACCTTACATTAATTATCCAAAACGTTGGTGTGGTGTGCATAATRTGTTTGACTTTCAATTTCTTTTAGTGTAATTATCAAAATGCACTACATATGTTAATGTCATTGACTTATTGATTTATGTTTTCAATGTTTTTGAAGGTTTAAAGCATGAATTGTTAAGCGTGCTCCATTGTACAAAAATAGAACACATAATTATAACTTAAACTATGATTTTAAGTTTTGTTGTAAAATGCATAGATATTGCAAAATTTCAAGGTATGCCTAGTACAATATTATTATTATTATTATTATTATTATTATTATTATTATTTTGTTCTTTGAAACGAGTCTTCTGAGGCCTCTTTTCTCTTCTAATCCATAGTCTCATTGGAAGATATTTGAGGCCTAAAAAAGCCCGCGAGTTTTCCAGAGTTCCTGGATTGTAAGAACTTGCCACATTAACAATCTCAAGTAGTTGAGCCCATGCCATGCTAGATAATATTACTTATTTTAATTAATTAATATTTTTTAAATAACATTTTTGAAAAACAATAAAATTTAAAATCAATAATAAATTTTCTAATAAATTTTTAGCATTTTGTAATTTTTTTTTTGTAATTTATAATCTTTTAAACTAAATTTTTCTGTTAGTAGTAGTTGTTTCACAGTTTCYAGACAGCAAGAAAAACAGCCTTGAAATGATATTCTTTTGCCCTCAAATATCCTCTAATGCTAGGATTTSTAYTTCYTAATTGTATCTGCCAAATYTAATTACACTAACCTTCTATTTGCACTAATTTTGTGTTCTAACTAATGTAGCAAGATAAATTAGAGTAGATAATCATTTWATCTATTTGGGTAGCAAAATTCAAAAAATTCATAACAAATATATAATTTTTTCAATTAAAATATGATTTCTATATTTTTTGCTACATTTTTTCTATCGAAAAAAAAATTAACAATCTTTGATTAGCCCATGAAAGAAAGGCGACCATTTTATCTCCAACGGGATCATTTACTTTAATTCTTAAATCTCTAAGATGTTAATTTTTTTCCTATTTATATGTGTTTTTTTCTATTAATATGTATTTTGTCTTTTGATACTACCATATCATAAATTCATATTTGACTACATTAATGCATTTAAGTATCACTCCATATAATGATAAGATATACAATATATGMAAATTCAAAAGTTGTATTTCAATGCACAATACATAACTTCTTGAGAGTTTATATGATGAAAACATAACCAATTTCCAAAGGACTTTCAACCGTTGAACATCAACGCTTTTTGCATCTCATGGCGGACAAAGAATCAATTTTTGTAGGACAAAAGTGCAAAGGGAAGATCTTCTACAATACTTTGACTTCCAATRAGTACTTTTGGATTATTTTAAACTGATGATTCCCATKTTATCAAAATGAATGATTTCCACAKTCACCGGTCTRTTTTTCAAGGGTTAAAATGTAAATCTACATAGTGGRTTTTATTTTTTAAATTGTCAAAGTAGTGTRATTTGTGATATTRATTGAAGTGATAACCTACATCCAAAATAATGTAGATTTTAGATGGGACATAATAATTTGTTCATCRAGATGTATGTACTTTCATCTSAAACCAATAAAACTRTCCTATTTTGAAATTTTAATGAAATTTTTAGTGAAATTCRRGAAAAAATATTCTACAAAATGTTCAAATTTTTCTAGTTTCAAATTTGCCCAAAGCTTGGTAAAAATAAAATCTCTACTCTAAAGTAGAWGCATCCATTCCAACCKTGCACCCTAAAYAAATCTTGAAAGTGTGTTGATACATGTAGTCCAAAATGGTTTGAAATATATACATTGTATATCATCTCAAAGTTTAGAACATGCAMTTTGTCAACAGTTATCATGTGGTTATCGTTGCTTCATGGGTTTGCACGTTAATATACAATTTAGCRCATCATTATGATGCATTACTTTCAATTGCAAGTAATRCATCRTATTAGTGCAATAAATTGTATATTAACGTGCAAACCCATGAAACAACGATAATTGCATGATAACTGTTGACAAACTGCACTTTCTAAAYTTTGTGACAATATGAGTGCAAAAATCAATTTGGATTGTTCCATCTAGGACAAAATATGACTTGCAACAAATTTTATTACACTAAAACTTTTAAACTTTATTTAAAAAATATAAAAGAACACCTGAAGGACAGCATTTGCAAGTACTTGCACGACCGGTGGAAGATTAATAACAAAGAGAGCTGCAAGTCGCGTAGGGTAATGTTCCTGAACCAACACCGAGCACGACTTCACCATGTTTAATGGAAAGCCAAAGACAGAGGTGCCCTGACAATCCATYACAACAGTGAGTCGTGCATCGTCTTTCAGGACCTTGTTTCTTAATCCATGCTCAACCTGAGACACTGCAAGCACAAAGTTCAATATTCTGTGTATCTTTATGTACATCTCCATTTGGAGAATGGTCCTTGCTATCTCCAGTTTAGTAATACCTGGTCAATAGGTATATAAACAGGAGTGGTCTAACACCATTTGCTCCAAGTTATGTGTACACAATATGCAATAGATGACAGCATCAGATACACGAAAGTTCATGATAGGGCAGAAGCTAGGAATGCTACAACGAAGATTCTGTCCACAAATGAATATCTTAAAGAATATTCGTCTCCGTGACTGAACTAGAATGTTCGCGGAGTTGGAGACATACCGATAGCTTGAATAAACAGAGCACGCTTCGACGGTGCTAAAGTGGAGAATGCAAGGCCAAGGCGGATGATGAGAGTAGGCCGACCAAGAGCATCGTGCTTATGCCAGAACACGAGGTGTTCCCACGTTTGAAGATCGGATTCAGATAAGAAATGGTAGTTTACCCGCCATCGAATTGTCTTCTTCACGTGGGCTACAAACTTCGTCTTGTCTCCGTGGGCTGCACCCCAAACCCTCAGCACCTTGTCATCATCGAACCTGAAAACTCGCAAGTGATAATTTAGTAAGATTCTCAATTGGTTCAAAGGATCTGCATGAARGAGAGGCTCAAGAGGACACTTSAGGCCATCCCTGGTCCTCCCAATGTACTTGAAATAAACAATGAATGATCCAGTTTCAGTGTTCAAGTCATTCACCACTCAGGAAGAATGACACCGCTCTTGTCCAACTCTTCTTTCAAAAACTCCGCATTCGTCTCTTGACTCTCAGAAATTAAACTGCTTTCCTCCTTTACTTCAACGGCTCTGGGATCGGAAATTGCAACATTAGCAGCAGGAACTGTATTTGGTGTAGTTACAGTCTCTTGCGATAGATCTCTGGGCCGTGGATCGTGGTGSCGTGGATCGGGRTTCAACGAATCTTTGTGTTTGTATGCACTTTGGACTACACCCGCAAGTGATAAGAAGATGATAGGATTTGCGAAACCCTGCATAAGAAAATCGCAAGCCTATGAGAGACACTACAAGAAAGCATGATCACCACATCATACAAATTTGTGTTCCTCGAAAGCAGCCAATTTACGTTCTAAGAAATAATTCTGAATTGGACGAGAAGAATGGTACGAAAGAGTTTTAAATCAGCAGAATGTAAAAGATCTTCAAAGAAAGTCACCTCAGTGACATGTGCAAGGAACCGAAATGGAGCCCAACGCATTAACCAGACGAACGGAACCGCTTGGACCGCCACCAAGCTGTTAAAGCCAGCTAGACCTTGCAAGGTCCACACTAAAGGACGGTGAACGCCATATAGGTTAGTGTGACCAACTCGTCGCAAGCCTTCTAAAACAACGACTTTACCTACGAACAAGACGGCTCGGGCTGCTTTGTTCGTGACACCTCGACCTTGCACTACATCAATCGATCTCTTCAGAACAAAATGTGGTGAAGAAGTTCGACCGGTCTTATTGGTTGTGATAGCGGAGTTTTTATCTTTCTCCGTAAGAGGCTTTGCGACTTTCACCAGCTTGACCTCCTTACTCATGGCTGTTGTTTTAGAATTCGCCATCGTGGTTATCTAACCCTTCTGGCCATGGGTATACGTCCTTAAAACTCCTTGGGGMCAATRCCGGGCAGTACTCSAGTTCAATTCAAACAAGAATGTCATCACTKCTGCATACAACACCGATTATCCTCAAAACCAAGGTGCGCAGTCCAACCGATCCTCCGAAACACCAACATTTTCACCACCTGCCAATCCGCAAGACAAGTCATTTCAAAGATACCAAAGCATGCAGCCTGCTCTATTCATGTAAATTACCTTTGCAGCTCAACGAAACTAAAATGCCAGTCCCCAGACGGCGATAAGGATTCTCTACCTAGTCACAGGAACTGTCCTAGCGAAGTCTTCCCTGGATCCATTCTACATGAGTCTTAAATTATACTACGTAAAATTCTGCGTTACTGGAGAACGAAATATTCTCGTCCACACAATGTCCTACTATGTTTCTGATTGCCTTGAAATATACGTTTGGTTTGCAGGGTTTGGTGCCTTTGACTGGCTCCAACAACGAGTCTTGGTGCCAAGGCCTGGACGGTTTGGCGTCGAGGACCGCCGCTTACTACAAGCAGGGAGCTCGTTTCGCCAAGTGGTGAGTGTCCGGGCCTGGAGCGTGGGAGGGATGTTGTGGCATTTCTTTGCAACGGGTCGGGAGTTGGACTTGGTGAGTGACATGTGCGTTCGTCGTTTGTTTGAACAGGAGGACTGTGATCAGCATTCCCAACGGCCCTACTGAGTTGGCCATCACCGAGGCCGCGTGGGGCCTGGCCCGCTACGCGTCCATCAGCCAGGACAACGGTTTGGTGCCGATCGTGGAGCCGGAGATCCTGTTGGACGGCGAGCACGGCATCGATCAGACTCTGGATGTGGCTTTGCGTGTGTGGTCGCGTGTGTTTTACTTCCTGGCGGAGAACAACGTGGTGTTCGAGGGCATTTTGTTGAAGCCGAGCATGGTGACCCCCGGCGCCGGGTGTCCTGAGCGTGCGTCGCCCGAGAAGGTGGCCGAGTACACTTTGAATTTGTTGAAGAGGCGCGTGCCTCCCTCCGTTCCCGGAATCATGGTACGTGATTGCGTTCCCTGTTGTGCGAATGTTGCCGAATTTTGGCTTGCGTTTTGGAGTCGGCGGATTGGCTGGAACGGCCTTGGCGCGGCATGCATGCTGTGTGACTATGTGATAGCGAATCCAGTGAAGCAGCGGTGTGCATTGATGGTTTGGTAGGGCGAGCTAAATGGAGTGCGTGTKTCTGGTTGTGCAGTTTTTGTCCGGAGGTCAATCCGAGGTGGAGGCGACTTTGAACTTGAACGCGATGAACCAGAGTCCGAACCCGTGGCACGTGTCTTTCTCGTACGCGCGCGCTCTTCAGAACTCCGTGTTGAAGACTTGGAAGGGTCAGCCCGAGAACGTGGAGGCCGCCCAGAAGTCTTTGTTGGTCCGCGCCAAGGCCAACTCTTTGGCCCAGATCGGGAAGTACTCGGAGGAGGGTGAAGCCGAGGAGGCGAAGCAGGGCATGTTCGTGAAGGGCTACACCTACTAGAGACCCCTCTATTGATACTGGCGTGCGAACGATTGTGGGCGGAGGCCGCGTCTATTGTAGATTAAGAAGCTTTAGGTGTATCGGGGTAAGTAACTTAAGTAGGAGGTGCGTTAGTTTGGCCGAGTGAGGGCTTTCGTTTTTTAAGAGATCGAAGCATGTGCGGTGCAGATAATAAAGCTGCTGACTCTGTGAAATTATACAGATCTTCGTGCACACAGTTTGAGAGTTTCCTTGGCAATTCATGAGTCGGCTTCGCCTGATGAGAGCTTCTACAGTAGGTTACGTCGACAAGAAAGGCGACTGGTCTTGTCAACATGAAGATTGATGGTTCTTTGCACATTGTGGTGAACTGCCGTGTTTGGTGGTGAATGGTGCAACCGGACCTAATGAGTAGAGAACATTTGAGTGTCGAAATTTGTATCACCTATTAGGTTGAAATATCTGGGGAGTGCGGAGTTCGGCCAGGACGGCAAGAACTGATATTGGTCGTTGTAAGGCATTCGATGGTTGTAGTCTGTGCGAGAGCACTTTTTGGTGGTGTAGGTACTGCTTTTGTGGATACTTCGTGCTGAATGTATTACGAATTTCGACCTCTTCTCTTGCTAATTCTGTTAGCTTTATATTTGAATAGATGCTTGATTTTAAAATAATCTGAGTTATTTTCAAATTGTGTGAACTTCTGCAAGCTGTTGCCCGTTTTATATTTCAGAGAAGTATCGGCCATTTACATTACAAATGCTGATTTGGGGGCGTGAACGTGGTGATCTAAATTACGCTGTTTATTTGTTTGTTTTGTTTGTTTTGTTGGTTACATTGAGAACTCAGGAAATTTGTGTCCTCCGGGTATTATTGAAAAGCTCTCTACATCTTGGTAACCATTGGAAAGCTCTCTGAATCTGGGTACCATTAGAAAGCTCTCTACATCTGGGTACCATTAGAAAGCTCTCTACATCTTGGTACCATTAGAAAATTGTCAGAGGAGTGCATGGGCTTTGTCTCATGGCATTTGGATTTTGGACCTATGGTGTGAAAATTATTGAAGTTTTCATGAAGTTAAAATTGGAAAAGTATTGTTACTTCTATTATATTACATTGTGGCAACATCACAACGTACACTAGGCTTCTTCTATACCTTAAATAGGTTTGTTTTGTTTTGTTTGTTATGGTGAGATCTTGGGAACCATTAGTGTCCTTTGGCTGCATTGTGTATACTATTGAAAAGTTCCAAGGATGAACATTTGCACTTCTATTTTACATGGAAGGATTCTCTAGCTATCATCCTTTGGACATATAGTGTCCACAAAGGCGTTATAGGGTTAATGCTTTAAACGTTTGAATT
>VACF01001560.1:0-12603 GCA_006891605.1 Pleurozium schreberi | reverse complement strand
TTTTCTTCCCTGCTTTGGTACCTTTTGTACACGCCAGATATTTTTGTTACATGTTTAGCAGGGGCCACCCGTATTGCAGGGGACATCAAGCTCAACACCAGTTGTAGCAGGGTTGGCTTCTTTGGCGCGCCAGTACTTCCGAGAAGGATATTATCCATCAGGTGCTTTCATCATCGCATGGTGTCGTGCAAGCATTTTTCAGTCAACAATCCAATTAATGAAGCAATGGGGTGAAGTTGGCGAGAACAATGACTTTAAAACCATATGAATTGACCAGGTCAAAAAAATACTGAGGACGGCTTCATCCCATCGGGTGCATTGCTTAAAGCTGTGATGATTCACAGGTTTGCTTGCTGTACAAAATTCTTTGAATATCTAGACGCTTTAACAACTGAACCTTTGGCGTACAGTCTCGACGATTATCAGTTATGCTTATCAGTCAATATTTAGCCTACAGCGCGAATGAAAGAATGCATCTCTTAAATGTTAATTGGAGCATATAACTTATTTGTGGATTCCTGAGACGATTATCAAATTCTGAAAATGTTGAGGTTTCTTCCTGTAGTGCTGTCCCAGAACAAAGATATGTCAACTCCTCAGGCATGAATGATCTTCGACTTGCTCCAGACTGTTTTCAAGGTAGAACGTTCAAGACTATTTGCTTTAAATTTCTTTTGTAAACTATAGATAAGTGCACTGTCAGACTCCATTGTCTGACCATCTAATTAATGATGGCAGGGTTTGGACTAATAGTGCTGGAGAAAGTACTGGTTTTTGCCAAGCCTCGCTCAAAGCATCAACCCTCCCATATATTTGTTTTGTCAGGGCGAAAAGATGGGGCAGTGGTTAAACATAAGAGTTCTCAATCGTTCAYGCTTACGGTCACGTCGTCAAAGGAACCTCTACGAATGACAATGGTGAACCTTTATGTATGATCTACTCTTAAGTACARTATAGGCTCGATATTTCTTAGACGTCCACAGCATTCGGTGCATTCTTTTTYCCTGCAATTAATATGAGAATGGAATTCCTAAAATCTAGCTTCCCTTCGATTCTCAGTTCTGATTCTGGTCTTGATTGTTCAGGTGTGGATGGATCCTCCAGCTGCACCCAGCTCTCGACATCCAATGGTTAATGATCTCAACTTAAAAGCTCTGAGCCCCAATAGAAAAATTATTTTTCCCAATGGCATGAATGAAGARGATTCTATAAACAACGTGGAGGTCATTCATTGTGAGTCCCAATCRCTTTCTTCAGTTTGCTTATTAGAATTTAACCGTGATGAACTTGTGAKGCCTGGAAGTGAACGCATTTGAACATTTCGGCAAATTAACAACGATTAGATCGCTGCATGAATATCTGGGTAAATGTCAACAACTCARCAAGTGTTGAATTACCTACTAGTTYTGTGTAATGCTTCATGAGTTGACATCTCTTCATTGTGACAGTGATAAAGCCAAAGAAAGGCCTTTGGAGGGTGACAGTGGAGGCTTCTCGAGTGATGAATGACAGACAGCCGTATGCACTGCTTATAACTGGTTCTTTCACGTTCGGGACTCGATCTGGTTATARAGAAGGGATTGGTTTTAGGAATAACTRTTTTCCTCATCATGACAATGTTACATCAGGTGCARATCGTCAAAGACGTGCACACTGGRAATACAGTTGCTGCTTCTGCATATGCTTGGGAACGTGGTGTTCGATAATCATTTTTATCACCCTCTTGAAAAAGTAGTTGTTGTGACCACTTTTCTTTATTTACGTTTGATTGAATCTATTTACTTTAATTACAAAAATTACTTCCTACCACAACAAAGTCAACAATCTGGCTGGAGAGATTTTTGCTGGATTTTAAGAGAATTACTGCCCTACCAACATAAYACCTTTAAATGCTRCCTAACAACAAAGACATCATTTGTACACCATAGAAAAGAGCAAACTAGGTGGTGTCCATGTCCCACCCTTATGAATATAGATACAATATACATCGCACATGATATGAATGTGTTGATATGGATATGGTTCTGCATGCCCAAACCTCATTACCCAGTAGCTTTTGGATCTTTGAAGTTGATCATTTACATAATTTAATTCTCATGAGCTTTCCGAAAACAAGAGGATTACTCTTGACTTGAGTGGTATGAGATTAGCATTCTTGAATTCTTCTGTAATGCTATGAATTAGCCTTTTCGTTTCCAAATTGGGATGTGCAACATGTCTAATCCAGGCACACTATCCCCCAAATTATGGCCAGGATGGACTGGCCCCTCCCTCTGCCTCTCCAAGTAATTACAAGGGAACCACGTTGTCATAGGAAGATCAACCAATATTCTTTGCAAACTTATTTCCATCTCCATTCATTTTTTATATCAATTGAGATCTTCATCTTCTTAATGTATACTCCTTATATTCCAGACAACATTGAAAATTTGAGTTTTCATGTGAATTCAACATAACCATGGTTATAGATTAACATTAATAGGTCCATGGTTATAGGTAATAAAATTTACTAAAAGTAGTAAAATTTGACCAAAATATCTAGATGGAATCTATTTTTAGAAAAAATATTAATTTTTCTAATCATTTTTTGAGCTCAGCGCTTGTATAATTCTTGCTCAGCTCCCATAGGATCATGCTTACACGCTTGCAAAATAGCACCATTGGCCATTGGAGTATTTAATTTGGAATTTAGGGTACTTATGAAAACCTACGTCATAGTGTACAGATGTATTGAGGGTTTGAAAATTATAAATTTGGGGGGCATTTTGCTAGTCTTTATTCTTTGTTGAAAAAGGTTTTGACATGTATGATTCATGACATATATTTTCTCCTAATTGTACATTTATGAATTGTTTGTAAGAGCTCTTTCATATATGTTGTCTATACTCTATATATGTGCTGTTTGTGTAGGTTGTCTTGAGCAGTATTTAAAGTGTGTATATTGTACTAATCGACCCCAAAAACCCATATAAAGTTTTAAATCGCAACAGGGACATGTTAAAAGGCCTCAAATTTCAATTTTAACTACCATAGGGTGTAAAAATAGGCACAAAATAAAAGTAGAATGAAAAATAGGAACATATCTATTGTGAAATAATAGCTTAATAGCCCCCTGCCATAATAAATAACAAGACGTGTGGGCCCTAAAAAACGAAGTTCCCCCGTCACGTTCCCCTTGTTGGGAGCGTAAGTGTTCCCTGACGGGGCCTATAAAAACTTAACACATGTATAAATGGATTACAAGATATAGTAAAGTACCCTAGACTCAAACTTACCTTCTAATGATTATATATTTTCCAAGTTGTTGTTGTATGAATGACATTTTATATTGTTGTTTTTAAAGACAAAAATCAAAATTACATTTCTACTAGAATTCTATGTGTTTTAAAATTTGTTGAAACTTTGTTTATATCTGTCATTACAAAATTTGAAGAAATCAACAAAATTTGTACCAAAATATAAAAACTAAAAGATGTTCATACATCTCTACAAATTTGCACAATGATTTTTTGAAATTTTTGGATAAAATTCAATCAATTTTAGCTTTATTTATTGCTAAATTTCTACAATCTAATATGTCAATATTCATGGCCTCCAACAAGATTGTACAGTTGAGATTTGTATAACTTGAAGACATTTGAATCCATAAAGCTTCAAAAGCAATGATGTTTTTGAACCCCAAAAATTAAATGTCACTTTGGGGTTAACCTTTAAATGACGCCAAGGCCATTTTCTGGACGATGAATGAGAGAGCATCTTTCTGTGTAGGACAAAAGTACATCTGTTCATCTTCGGAATTTTGTGTGTAAAATGGAAGATCTTCTAAAGTACTTTGACTTCCAATGCTTACTTTCAAAAAAATTTAAACCAATGACTCCCACAGTATCGGAATTCATGACTTCCATGGTTACCAACTCGGCATTTAAAGGTTAAGATCGATTGTGTTGTTGTTGTAGCATTTGTGGTATGCAGAGGTGACACTATTACATCAATTACGCTAATTTTTGTACTAACCAATTATTCACCCATTCTAAACAACCATCTCGGTGTAACATTCTAATCCCCTAGAATCATCTTGTTGTAGTCCGAGAGGACCCTAAAAAACTGGATGATGGTAGAAAGGTACCTAAACCGAATGACGTGGTTGCAGGTTCGATACATGACAGTGATAGGTGGTTTACCTGGCATGAAATCAGCCTCTTTACCTAATGAAAACCCCTCGTAGTGCGTTCTTCAACACCCTTTTGTATAAAAAATAAATAAAAATAAAAATAAAAATAAAAATAAAAAAATAAAAAATCATCTTGTTAAGAAAAGTAAAGCAAAGATGGCGCTTTTGGGTGCTTCTAACGCCCAGACGGATCCGGGTGGCGGGTCTCGAAGCCCTCAGGAGAAAAGGATTCAAGGGCCTTGTGCTCGTCGCTCTTCCGCCAATCACACTGCCTTCACTAGAATATAATATTCTCACAAGCATATGCTCACTTCGGAATTGAACCCTGGCTGCTGCCAAATCCGCAGGAAGCATCTCCATCGCCATTCTCGTTGATAGCGTATCGATTTTGCAGCTTCGGTTTTGCAACTTGRTTTTGCAGGTGGGTTCCAATTCCCTTCGCGCTCGAGTTGCCGAGTCTTCTGGATAAGGATGGCAGCTATGGCGACACTCGCAATCCCGACCTCGGGGTTTGTTCAGTTTGAGTCCAAGGTGGTCTCAATTGCCGGCACGAGCGCGTCCACGACGAGCTTGGGCGCTTTCAAATCTTCGCAGCGGGGGCGCTCCTTGGAGCTTCAGAATTCCGTCAGCCGAAGATTTGTGACTCCTCTGGTTTCCCGTAATGTGAGCTGCTCCGCGTCGGTGGTGAAGGAGGCCTCACCCGTGTCTTCATCTGCGAGCGGTGCGGCATCGGGGAAGAAGAAGGTGTTGGTGATAGGCGGGGATGGGTACTGTGGCTGGGCGAGCGCGTTGCGTTTGTCCAAGCAGGGGTTCGAGGTCGCGATTGTGGACAACATGTGTCGTCGTCTCTTCGACGAGCAGCTCGGGTTGGAAACTCTCACCCCCATCGTCTCCCTRTCCAAGCGCGTCAAGAGGTGGCGCGACCTCTCAGGGAAGGAGCTCGCGGTGTACGTGGGCGACATCTGCGACTTCGAGTTTCTGGAGCACGCGTTCAGGACGTTCGAGCCGGAGGCTGTGGTGCATTTCGGGGAGCAGCGGTCCGCGCCTTACTCGATGATTGATCGCAATCGAGCGGTTTTTACCCAACACAACAATGTGATTGGAACCCTAAATGTTATGTTTGCGATCAAGGAGTTCGCGCCTGATTGCCACTTGGTGAAATTGGGAACCATGGGCGAGTACGGCACCCCGAATATCGACATTGAAGAAGGCTTCATCACGATTACTCACAACGGGCGTACAGACACCTTGCCATACCCCAAACAAGCCGCCTCGTTCTATCATCTCAGTAAGGTGCACGACTCCCACAACATTGCGTTTGCGTGTAAGGCGTGGGGCCTTCGGGCTACCGATTTGAACCAGGGCGTGGTTTACGGTGTGCACACGGACGAGACGATTCTTCACGAGGAGCTTATCAACCGGCTTGACTACGACGGCATCTTCGGCACGGCATTGAACAGGTTTTGCGTGCAAGCAGCAGTTGGACATCCCTTGACAGTTTATGGGAAAGGCGGGCAGACGCGAGGCTACTTGGATATCCGAGACACCGTGCGGTGCATCGAAATTGCGTGCAGCAATCCTGCGAATCCCGGGGAGTTTCGTGTGTTCAACCAGTTCACAGAGCAATTCTCCGTGAATGACTTGGCCAAATTGGTGACAAGTGCAGGTGCGAAACTGGGGATCGAAGTGCACGCCAAGAGTGTCCCCAATCCGCGTGTGGAAGCCGAAGAGCATTACTACAATGCCAAGCACACCAAGCTTGTGGAACTGGGGCTGGAGCCTCATCTTCTCGGTGATGCACTCCTGGATTCACTGCTCAATGTGGCTGTACAGTACAAGGATCGAGTCGACATGGACCAAATCTTGCCTGCCGTGTCGTGGAAGAAGATCAGTTCGGTGCCCAAGACTGTCATCAAAGCGGAATGAAAGATGTTTCCTTATTTTCAGGTGAATGCTCCTGTTCCTGGATTTTGCAGTGCCTGCCACATTGATTGAGACCTTAAACCCTAAACCCTAAAATCCTTTCGTTTCCATCCGTTTGTCGATGGTGCTTACGCAGTGATTGGGTTTTTCACTAGGCTACGCGTGTTGCAAGAGCAGCACTTGATATCCAAGCTCAAAATTCGTCGCCGGGGAGTGCATCCACGATAGATCTACCTGCTTTGGAGGTTAGCATCTTTTTCAAAGTGATGCTCTTGTTTGGTCCTGAAGTTTTAGAACGATGGGTTGAGTGCGTTTGCAAAATTTAGGGTTTAGGGTTTAAGGTTTATCTGACATTATTCGAAACGGTAGCCAACAAGCTTCAATTGGGAGGTGCAATACGAGATAATGGCTTGTTAGAAGTGCATTGTTCGTAGTTTTTCAAAAAGGTATCACTGATATGGTTTGACCGAGAAATGAGCAAGAAATCTCCAAAAAAAATTTATTCCAGTTGGATCTCTGTGTAGTCTGTCATATGTGTCTGTCACCATCAATTGGTTCCTGTGATCTCAATACTTTGAGTAAGGTTTATTAGAGCTCATTTGAAAGTTCATTTTTCAATAGGTTTCCAAGAAAATTTCACTCAATACATTTGACTGAGGATTGAGTGTGAAATCTCAGTTCGAAAACTTGAGTGCAACCATTGATTCCGTCTTCTCTGGTTGYACGAACSTTTTATACCTACTGTTCCAGTTTAAGTTTTTGATCGCATGCTGTATGGTGGCAGGCAGTAAGGATCAAACTGGACCATGAGAAACTGAGTGGCGAGGCCACTGTGCAAGAAGCTGTAACCGAGGTAGCGGCTATCATGGGCGAGAATGTGCGGCTTCGGAGGGGTTTTGTAGTATCGTCTCCCAGTGGCATTGTGTCCTCTTATCTACACGCATCTGCTCATCCAGGTTTGTCGACATCATTCCAGGATAAGTCTGGTGCGCATGTTTGTAACCAATTACCCTTCAATCAGCAGGGTTTTGGATTTTAGGGTTGGTTTTCATCTCTTTGTCACCTGAACCGGGTATAAATAAGGATCCAACCTATGTGCATACGGTGTGCATTAATTTGAATTTTGGGGGGTTTGCCAAGAGCAAAAGAAACCTAATGCAAGTTGTTCTGTAATTTTTGGAGTTGTTTTGAATTATTTACTAATTTCAAATTCACTATGTTGTCTTTTTCAAAACCGTGCTCTTATTATGGCCTTCCTCATTCCTTAAAAGTTTTGCATGAGAAGATTCAAAACCTAGAGACTTTTCACGAATGGGGTGCTAACATGTGGCAGTTTTTGTCGGTCTAAACTTCGAATGGGACTGAGTGAAATTACAAGTGCGTGATCTAAGTAGCCAGGAGGAATTGGGGAGTCTACCTCAATACTCTGTGACATTTATATCTACCTAGGATTGTGAGAGATGCCACTGCAAGCCCTTGAACCAAAGCAGAGCCTAGCCCAGCTTAGAAATATGCATGTTGATCCTACTTATTCATATGGTTTGCTGAAGGAGGTTTGCTTATGGATGTGTGATGTGGTATGGATATTTTAAAGAATTTTGCGATGAAATTTTTGTTTTCTCCAATTAGAATCACTGGCGTATGAATTTGCCCTTCCCTCATATCTTTGCAGGACTTGCAAGAGTTGTCGGCCTAGTCGCCCTTGAGTCGGAGGATGGGAGTTTGAAAGATCAGGAGGCTGAGGCACAACTTGGATCAGCCTTGGCCATGCATGTTGTGGCAGCCAAGCCRCTCTTTTTGTCTAAAGAGCTCGTACCTGACACTTTTCTTCATCGKGAGACAGACATTTTCCGATCTCAGGTATCCGTTTATCCTCTGCAAGCTTAGATTCTCTTTGGAGATGCCCGTAGTTATCACAATTATACCAAATATTCAATACGCATGATATTGCTGARTCCCATTCAGTCATTGCCTGTAGGTCATCCAGAGCAGATAGAGTAACGATCCATGTTTTTCTTCATTGACCGAGTTATTGGGATAGCGTACGCTTGCTCTTGAAATTTATGCAGCCGATTACTCACCAAGTTACTGGACGCTTGTGCAGGCACTATCATCRGGCAAACCACCCAACGTGGTAGAGAAGATGGTGCAAGGCCGACTTCGTAAATATTTTGAAGAGACCGTTTTACTTGATCAGAAGTTTGTGATAAATGACTCTATGAATGTTCAGGTAAGTTTATAAATTCTTACGTTTCTCCTTTGCCATTCTACTTTTGATATGAAGCCTGCATTGCACTGAACAAATCTGATAAATTGAACGACAGGATTCGTGTCCACAGTATTAACGTCTTCAGGGCAGGTAGAAGCTTTGTTTTAACAAGCACTTTCAAATCACAGCAAGTTTTGCATCCACATTTTAATGTGTTTTCAGAGCAGGTTTAGTTGAGTTTGTTCAGATCATGCCTTCATGAGGTAGTATTTTATGACCACCTGAAAAGTTGAAGTGACTATATCGAAAGCAGGGCAGGCTGAAGCAGAAAATGATCGATCGAATATTCTGGATCTTGCTGTCTGTCGTAGAATTCTTTTTAAGAGTGTAGCCTTTGTGCACTGTGAGATCTGATTGTGGTAATTGTGGCACTCAGGCTGTTCTTAATGACCACCAAAAGAAAACTGGGAGGCGTGTTGGCATCAGAGATTTCTTGAGGATGGAAGTGGGTGAGGGAATGCAGCAGAGGTAAGTATGTCTCTGCAGTTCTGGTTCTGTCGTTCTGACCCATCAATAATAGGCTTCAATTAACTGAAAGGAGCAACCCCAATCCCAAATGGACTCCCTTTGTAACATAATGTTCTCATTTTGTAATAACCACTGGCGTACTTGGGCGAGGTGGTCATGTCTAATTGTATGTGAGCTTCAAAAGCCTCCTGTTATCGACACCATCATTTCTGAAGCAAATCTTTAATCAGTCATAGCATGCACAATTCTGAAAATTAGAATTGGGGTCTAGTCTCATTAGATTTGACTTGGAAAAAGCTTTGATTTAATACCCTAATCAAACGTTTGTCGACAAATTTACTTCCGAATCGCCCCAAACCGTAATGCAACAGTAGCAGCTCTTTAAATTCTCAGTACAAATAGACGTTACAAATAGACGTTTAGAATTAGAGGGTGAGCCTTAGGTTCTTTGGAAAAGCTACAGACGATTTTCTACAAGATCGAGTCGTTATTTGCTTAGTTTGACAAGTATTGAAGATAATAATGAAGGGCGAAATTGTGCCTTTTTTCCCATTTTTCCCATTTCTGAGGTTGAAGTTGGACAAGCTATGGTGGGATGGACATTTTATCATAAAGCGTCCACTTTAACTCTTGCATTTGTCATGCTGCTATGTAGTCTGCTTAATGATTTGAATACCAAAAACAAAAACAAATTGAATAATATAAATGAAATATACATTCATGAAGATTTTAGGAATTCAAGCGAACAATTATTTGAATTCATGCATTCTGAACAACTAGATTGTAATGTCAAATAAAATTTAGAAACTTTTGAATAAATAATAAACTATTCAATATTAATGTAGTAATACACCATCAATCAAATATTTTGTTTATTCATGTATGACAAAGCATTTTTATATTTTTATTTTTTTAAATTGTGCTACAAGTATCTAATTTGTAATGTGCTTATCTAAAATATTATTGATTGAAAAAAAATTATTTCAATAGATGGTAAAGACCACTATTTATCAAGTGGACAACCAAATTATTCAACAACGTACAAAATGTTTGAAGACACTAATTGCAATGGTGAAGCAACATTAAACTCTTTTGATGGTCTTTCAAATGAAGATAAATCTCATGAGGTGAAGTATGAATCCTCTTTGTACACTTTTAATCCTACAAAAGATAATGGAAGCATTGAAAATTATAGTAATGATTCTTCACATAAAGAAAGTTGCAATTCTGAGTTAGACGGAGAAGCAATGGAAGATGACAACAATTCAATGCAAATTTCTTATAGTCATATGCACAATGATATAAATAATTATGATGTAGACAATGAAAACAAAGATTTTATCAAGAGACAGAAGATGAAGGGTTCTTCTTTAGAAAACAATTTTTTACCAGCAGATGAAGACCCAAATATTAGTAAAAATAACAATGATGGAAAAAATCATGAATTTAGTTCAAATCTGAATATACAAGAGATGAATGAAAGTTTAAATGACAATCATATACAAGATTCGAAAATTGAAAATTGTGAACAAAAAAACAAAACAAATCTAGATGAAAAACACAAAGAATTGCACTATCRAGCATGCTCAAATTCAAAAGTTGATGAACATAACCAGAGTTCAYATAGTGATTATGAACGCCCAAATTTCAACAATTTTGATACGCATATTCAAACTTTTCACAGAATTGGAAATAAATTTGGAAGGARAAGATTTGAAGATAGAAGAAGAATGAATGATCGTAAGATACCATTTCGTGTACRAGAATTTGAACCTCAAGGTTTTAGAAAAGGCTTAAACCACTTAAGGAATCCTCATCAAAAAATGTTTGTAAGGAGGCCAAATTTCAATGAAAGGAGATGTAATATGTCAAATTTAAGATATAGGAACGAATTTCATAACTTTAGAAATTCAAGATTGAAAGATCATTTTTCGGACAGAACTAAATCCTTCTATAGAGAAAAGCCAAAAGATGATTACAAAAACACATCACAACAATTGTCTCCAAGCCTTCACGATGAAAAAACACATTCAAATCATGTACGTAAGAGATTGAAAAGGTCAATATCACCTTCATCCAATGAAGATGATACAACTCATAGAGACAACCGTCTAATTGATACAAAAAGGTCACTATCACCAAATATTCCTGAATCACGTCATCACAGGTTTAAACATGGATCAAGTGGATTGGGAGGATATTCACCTCGTCGACGAAGACCAGATCTAGCTAAAAAGACTCCTTCACCTCCACCACGCTCTCCAGATCGTAAAAAACCAAGGGCATGGGATGTGGCACCTCCAGGAATTGATAGCAAAGTGGTTGCAGCTATTGCAGCAGCCCATACAGCTCAACAAGCTGCTTCAAAGCAAGTTTCTACATTGTCATCTATATCTCCACTTATATCAATGAATGTTTTAAATCCAAATAATAATCTCAATGCTACCTCAAATCCTACTCTTTCTTCAATGATGCCTTCTATTTTGCAGCAAGTTAATCAACCGATTTCAACCGTTACTTTGACACAAGCTACACGATCAATTCGTAGATTATATGTWGGAAATATTCCTCCAACAGTTTCAGATGGAGAATTAATGGAGTTTATGAATGCAGTAATGTTGTCTGCAAATGCTAATCATATTCCAAGGACAAAACCATGTATCAATTGTATGGTATGACTTCTAATCAAAATACAATGATTGTAATTTTTAAATGATTCATAGAGACATTTTCTTTGATTTTATTCATTGATTATTAAAGAATAAGATTTAAAAAATATATACATGTATATTGCAAATACAAATGAGTGACATAGTCAATAAAAATAAAATTGAATTGTGTAATATTACATATATAATATTTGATAATGTATATTGAGGAATCACATTTTGAATATTTTTACTTTTGAATGTTCTTAAAGTCATGTTGATAATTGCATTTCAAGTTCATTAATTTAGTACTCCGTATTTTAGAAGATTACATTTTAAAATATATTTCTTAGAATTCTAGAATTTATTAGTTATAGTCATACAAGTAGGATTAAGAATATATGATATTATATCTATGTTGTTTCAGGTCAACATAGAAAAAGCTTATGCTTTTGCAGAATTTATTACTCCCGAAGATGCTACAACTGCACTTGGATTTGATGGTGTTACATTACATGGAACTATTCTAAAAATTCGGCGCCCAAAAGATTTCATTGCTCCAGAGGTAATAGACATTAACCCTGTAACAACGTTGAGTCAAGAAGTGGCCAATGGATGACATTCCAGATCACTATAGAAATGGAAAATGCACCTATTGGCCCAAATATTGGATCATTTATGAGTAGCTATCTTGGTCATAATCCTACATCTTTCTAGGATTAAGAAAAAAACTAAAAACTTTAGTGTCGTAAACATTTCCTCAATGTAGTATTGAATTTAGTAAGTAATGTGATATATCAATATTCATATTCAAAAACAAACATTTTCATATGTTCAAAATTCATAAATCAATTCTTCAAAATGATCGTATTTTAAGTTGTTGTGATGATTCATGATTTTCAGCATGGTGGTTGTCCTATTGCACAACCAATGATTAATCTAGTGGCAAACATTGTGTTGGATTCTCCACATAAGGTAATTGATCAATAATTCAAAATTATCTTTGAATACAAAAAATAACAAAGCAATGAGAATTATATAGATTTATTTTAAATGAATTCATGAATGATTAGTTAACTTAAAAAATAATTGTTATAAAAAATATTGTGATATTAAAATATATA
>VACF01001559.1:23472-138888 GCA_006891605.1 Pleurozium schreberi | reverse complement strand
TGTAATTTCACATTTTAATTTACAAAAATTAGGAAAAGCAATTTTTTTAAAACCAAAAATTGGCCGTTTGGGAAGAGTTGATGATGATGACATTTTACCAAAAGAATGATCTAAGAACCTTCTTCAATATTCAAAAATTGCATGCAATGGGATTGCTGTTTGTATCCATGTGGAGGATACAAAATATCATATTTTCCAGTTTTTTTTGGTAGATACATGCTTCCCTATTGGCCTATTATGAAAATAGACCATGAAAGTTTGAGCTCTAGTATTAAATTTGGAGACTCATAACTTAGTGGAAAGTTAACCCTAAACCTGAACTTGTGACAAATGAACAAAAATGATTTTTAAATATACCAAGATTCTTTTTAATTTTTACAAATTAAGTTATCTAATCACCATAAAGTTAGACATGTTCAATAAAAATTTCATGATCATTAGACTTGTGCTTTAAATGTTATAGTGGACAATATAAAGGTGACTTCCATTGTGACGGGAAATAGTACCACCCTTTCTTGCAATGAACCTTATGTATTCTATTAAAGATATCCCTGTTAATTATGAAATTTTTGTTGTCATTTGATCTTTCTTTCGCTCTTATAATACATCGTATTTGAATTTCAAATCAACTTGTTATACTTTTGCCAAATGACAAGGCATGGAAGTATGAACTCAAATAATATGAATTGGCCCTAAAAAACCAATGACCTTTTAACGTACACAAGAACCTTCATATAGTGATGCATAAAGTCAATTTTGGTTAGACGTTCACAAAATTTTGACTCAAGATGTGGACATGTGGTTTTTTAGTGAAATCATAATTATTTTTCCCAATTAGGTGCTTTAATAAAAAAAAATTATATAGCTTTGAGCTTTGGGGGCATTTAGGGCTATATTGGGCAACATGTACAAAATTCTTTTTATACTTCTAAAATTTTACAGGTGCCAAACATACATGATACAAGACACAATGTCAAAACATATACCATGTACAATTATGTAAAAATTTCACTCTAAAAGGTGTTAAAGTCTATCAATTCTSTTGATCAAAGGTAGAAAAAATAGTTCTTTTTGACTTCAAACAAATGTTATAATCTTTCAAATTGTGGGGACCAAGTTTTTGAATTTTTTTCCATACATTACCATATTAGTCTAACACAAATTTGTATCGTTGAGTATTGAAGTACAACTTTTATTTTAATTTTTTTTAATTGCCTTGAATATTGACAATTTTTCTCAATTTTTGCCCAAAATGTGCCTTGGTTTTTTACGGGCTCAATGGACTTTTCCTTATATTGAGTTTTGGTCCCACGCATGCACCTTCAAGCCTCCAAGACTAGAAGCAATCTAATAACATTGAATTGTCTTCTCTTTAAATTGAGGTTTTGGCCCCATCTTTACAAATCCAAGCCTCAAAATAGGGTCATCAACCCCTCATTGCCTAAGGGGACCAAAAGTGTCCTCACATAGTTTGACAGTCTAATTCAAGGTGTTGTAACTTTTGCATCCAATGTCCAAATTCAATAAAACTTGTTGTAAAAGTTGCGCATACTAGTGCAGTTTGTGTGATAAAATTTTCAGATCAATCCAAGATATTTTGAAAGCCATTCAAAATTCACAAGTTCAATTTGAGTTCACCAAAGTGGATTCTTATGGCTGAAACTTTAGAAGCTTATATCTTTTTCATATGATATATGTTTTCAATCAAATTTATTGGATTATATTTTCCTTAAAGTCTAGTTATTGTGGTAAGATTTTCATGTGAGTCCATGTTGTTTTGAATAATTAAGAGCAATTCAAAGTTCAAAATCTAGATATTTTTGGACTACAATGAACTTTGGCGGCTTATTTCTTCTTTACTACAATGTTTGTTTTTAATCATTATTTTTGGAAAAGTTGAACATACTAGTGTATTTGTGTGGTTAAAATTTCATAAGAATTCAAGAAGGTATTTGTRACTAAATAGAGGTTTAGCCATAGATATATTTTCTTGCAATTTTTTTTTTAACATTTTAATACAATTTTACAAATACAATGAGTTAATTGAAAGATGTTTCTTTTCACCAATGAGTTTGTATATTGGTTTTGAATCACTTTATAGTTAAAATTTTTTTCATTTGAATATGTTTAGAAATCAAATTTCACCTCCAAATGTGTTTATAGGAAAAGTTTAGCATCATTTTTCAACACTAAAATGTCATTTATGACATCTACAGCATGCACACTACAAGATTGCATTGTTGGGATTTTAAGACTTTAGTGACATTGAGACTTATAGCACTTGAAAAACAAGGATACTTTTAGACATATTTAGGCCTTAGGCAATGAAGGGTCAAATTATTTAATGTGTCTACAATGTATATACTTATAACTTAAGTATCATATATCCATGGAAGGTGCCTATATCAGAGGTGCCTATAACATAAACACCTACAATATAAATATTTTATAACCATGGAAGGTCTTAATAATATATGGGTACCTATAATATAGTTGCCTCGACTCCTAGGCTTATGGGCTCAAAATCCTAGGCTCAAATGCTAGCACCCCTAGATCAAAATCCAAACACAATTTAGAATAAGAATTGAAAGAGGGTCCAAATGAAAGGTGACATTTTACAATTTAAAAGATAAATTTATTTTTCTCACAAATTTTGAGGGAGAATTGTAAATTTCATTTTATTTTTTAGAGATGGAACCACATAAATTCTACRAATACATATTAAAAGTCTTGAAAAGTCAATGTCTCTAATCTTTAGTTTGCTTTTATGTCTAAATTGCATTTGAATTTTCAGTCAACTTGTATTTAGGAAGAAGGGATATGTTAAAAAAACAAGATTACATGCAATCATATAAATTGAGGTTAGGGCCTAGCCTTGAAAAATAAAGGTGATCATAAAAACTTGCCCCATTAGAAGTGCTAAAACTTCCAAAATACTCTAAAGCCACTACACCTAGATGCACCTAAAATGCACATTATTGTAAGATGTTTGAAATACCATCCCATTAAGACTCTTTTCTAAAATCTAAACCCTCTAAACATGAGAACCTAAGGTTGATTTTGGATACACATGTTTCCAAACAATAGAAAGTATATTTATTCATATGTTGCCCAAAACCAATGCCATTACAAAAAAATTTGAGTTCCTTTTTAATACAATCAACTAGCATGACCATAAAAACCTTGAATACGGAAGGCTTGGAGGTCCTATATTGTCACAGGAACAAAAATTGTTGTTTTTTTAAAAAAAAAAATCCTTTTGAAGTTCATCCCTCCTTTTGAAGTTCGAGAATATCATGACCCCATGATTTTGAAGCTTTGGAACATTCAAACTTCATGACAAATATGAACTGTCACACATCACTACACTAATGATGGTAAATAGTGTTACCTACACTAATTGATTTAAAACAACCATAAGTTTTTAATCTTAATGAATATTTTTACCAACTATAGGTATAAAGTTTTCCCATCTATAGTACTACTAGGATCCATGCACCCTGTAAATACTCTTAATGAATATTTTTACCAACTATAGGTATAAAGTTTTCCCAACTATAGTACTACTAGGATCCATGCACTCCGTAAAAATATTCATGAAGAGTAAAAAAATATAACATTTCTAAAATAGTTAGTATGGGTAACACTATTTACTATTTATCATCAGTGTAGAGCGAACCATGTTGTGTCATTTTTTCATTCAGGAGATTTGGAGCTGTGTCGCTTCTCAATGAAAATGACGATCTAATGTTATTGTAATAAGAATGGTGCAACCACAAGGCTCTGTCATAGGTTAATTCATCTACTAAGGTAGAAGCACCTAAATGTGACACTTGTTTTAGATTTGTAGATGGCTTGAGGGTAGCTACAAAATAAATTTATATGAGCTAGTTAGGAAATGGAATAGGAAATCAACTAAATTGGTTTTGAATTTTTCTGAGCTTGTATGAATATAATACAAATTTTTGAAAACAACTATATAGATGCACCTACTTTGAACACTAGACTACAATCAAAATGGTCATGGAAACACCCAAATGCAACACACTCTAATCTTGGATCTCACACGGGTGATTGAAAAAGTGACAACTACTTAAAATCCCACTCGTCTACTTCGAGTTCAATTGTGCTTGGATTGGGTCCACTTGCGCTTTGAATTAGGTCCTTTTTTAGATGTCACTAAACAATTAGAGTTACATTTAGGTTCTTCTACCTTAGTTGGACCTCACATCTCCACTCCAATCCTAACCTCGTTGTGTAGTGTGAATGCGGTTGTAGATAGGATTTGGAAACTCAGATTTCAAAACTAGAGTTGATATCATAGTCTGTGTCCTTTGGACAAAACCAACAAAGTCAGCCCCACGGTTTGTCGTTTGTGACCTCTCTCACTCACCCCTAGTTTTGTCGCTATTTCAAGGGATGAAAAGTGACGGGGTTTGGAGGAGTGTATGAACATAAGAGAGTCGGTAAGGATTCACCTCCAAGGTGACAACAATGAAGCTAGGGGGATGAAGTACACAAATTTTATATAACACAAATTTAAATTATGGGAATCTCTATAGGGTAGGGGAATAAAAATTCACCTTGGGTGAAGTTGGAATCATCAACCCTTAAAGGACATACACAAAATGGTCGCCTAGACATTTAATCATGAGTGTCCCAATGCGTCAAATATGTCCTTTCCAAGTTGAAAGAGACGTGGTTGACTATCATAATCTTTGGAGCGATACGGTCAAAGGACATGTCCCTTTCCCTCTAGCTTTAGACTTGTCTCCAATACCAATCGGTAGAGTCAATTTATGTAAGATCTTTTTTAGATGATTTGATTGCAGTGAATTGGAAAAGGTTTGGATTTTAGTATACATGAACTCGGCGCTCAGGGGTCAAGGCTTAAATTTGTACTTGGTTGTGGTACTTTCTAGTTGAGGCCGGTGTGTATTATCACAGTCACTACGAATAGAGATCATTAATGCATGCTATTTGAAGGTCAACAAATTTGCTCAAATTTTATTTGAAACATGGCCTTCAAAGGCCATGATGGGATTGACTCAACTCAACATCCGAGCCAACATGGTGTAAGAGCCTGGGAATTACATACATTAGGTATCCTGTTTAGGAAAATTATAGGCCGACAAACCCCCTCTTCATGTGCCAACATGAAGAGCCTCTATGTGAGCAATATCATCATGGGAAATTGAACTAAGAACCTAAAAGTTCCTATCACCTAACCATCATGTGGGGTAGTTTTAGGTCATTGTGGACCATCTTGCACAATTTTGGAGGCCATTGGGAGTTGTACCAAGTGCAAGTCATATTTCTAAAGTTTGTTGTCGGTTTCAAACAATCCTGAACCATAACGTGGAAATACATTGATACAACACAATTCTAGTGTTTTTTGAGCAATACTTTACTTAAAAGCAATGAAATTTTTATATTGTGGATGAAATCATTGATTTGCTACCAAATCTTAGGACGATATTGCTCTATTCTGGATGAATGTACATCATTTTAGATGACCGTCCTAATGAAATTTCATCCATGTATAACAAGTTTCATCCATTTCTATGGATGCAAATAGCTTCATACTTTCAATGATAATTGCCTAAAATAAATGAACCCCCCTTGCTTACCTCCACAACAATGGCATATTTGTTTCATTTGTTTGGCACAAAAAAAATGTTGAAACAATGCTTAGATCTCTTAAGCAATGCAATACTTAGAGTTCAAGAGCAAGATTGAAAAGAAACACTAAAAAGTGAACCTTCCATGCTTAGTGAGATTGCTTGAATAATTATTGCAACATCCACGTGCAAATTGGAATCCCAAAAGAGTGTTTTAATTTATTTATTTTTCAAAAAGCATGGGGAATTCCTCACATTTTTAGTGATGTTCAAAAACAATTCTTCCAACACCCAAAACTCAACCACACAAGTCCAATGATTCTCCAATTTAGTCCATCCTTAATGCAATACTCAATCAAAGGCAATTCATAATTTAGAGCTTTACAAAGGAATAATTCATACCCTAGAGTCCTATACACATCTATCTTTTGCTAAAGATTGGTGAATTATTTTTCTCCTTCTATAAGGTAGAGTGAGAGGATATTATTTGCATCACTCTTTGAAGATTTAATGAATCCCTACACGTCCGTATGTGATTTTCTAATATGTATAAAGATATGGTTATTAGAGCTTGAATCATTTCAACTACCTATAATTTTTTATGCAATTCAAAATGAAAGGTTGTAGAAGATTTCAAGTGTTAACAGTTAGCATCTCCATTTTTAGATTCAGAGATCAGTAGCCATAGGCATTTCACCTAGTCATGCGTACTTTGCTTACTATATTTACTATTTTGAATACTAATGAATGGATTATCCGTAGTAGGAATTGGGATAGGATACAAAAATTAGGTCCTAACAATTTTAGTATCTATAGCTTTTCTTGAATGTTTAGTTCTAGTTCTAAATTGGTTCAATATTGCAAAATATATTATAAATGAAAGTGTTCAACTTCTAGCCTCTAGAACTACATTTGTTCATCCTATCATTCCATGTGTCACTAATTTGTCGAAGTGTAGTCTTAAATATTAATGTATTATACTAATTATCATATTTCTACAAAATGAAAATGAAAAAGGTGACATTAGTTATGTGCCTTGAATAATAGGAAAAATTAGTGTATTGTTGAGCAATTTTAACTATTGGCCAAGTCATTGAAAAGCCAAATGTGCTTTTGTGGCAATATTCATGCACTTTGCTAATAAATGATGATGTTGTATTGCTTGCTATACATGCATTTTCTATACTAATTTATAAATGTCTAATATCCAAAATAGTAATAAATGAAGATTAGACTCATTCAGACATCTACCATTTTAAGCAGACAACCAAGGACTACTGGTTAATCTCTATTGTGGCAACGTCGTTGACGTTCCACAAGATGCCGTTCATGGAGGCAATCGTTTTCATGTATATGTGAGCTAAGCCGACATTCTACTTCACAAGGGATTGCGCTACTTTGATTTCCTTCCCATCTTTTAACTTAGGTGCTTGAGATATGGGGAGGTTAGACTTGTAAGCACTCCTTAATGACAAACTAGGGTTAGTATCATTTTTATTGAAAATTCTTCCTTTCTACTTGTGAATCTCATCATCACAAACTCTCTCCTGGATTTTGTTGCACCAGGTGGGCAGACCGGCAAGGCCCTGCTCTAGGCGGTGACACGGTGAACAAGACCTACGTCTCAGAGTGGCTGTCCAAAGTGGATGCTTGGGACGGCAACTTGTTCGCCATGGCCAACAGCTCTGCTGCAGGAGGATTGTTCAAGTACATCACAAAGTGGAAAATCAAAGTAGGGCAGGCTCATGCATCTCGGAACGCCGACTTGTCCGACCTCTACTTCAAAAAGATCGCCTCCATGAGGGGCATCTTGCGGGGCGTGGACGACGCAGCCACAGTGGAGGCGAACAAGAAGCAACTGGCAGCCCTGTTGGACGAAGCCGAGGTGCGCTTGGCGCACTCCAAATTTCTGGCAGGCGATCAGTACTCCATGGCCGACACCATMTTCACTCCAGTTGTGTATCGTCTCTATGCAGTGAAGAAGGACCAGGAGTATCTGAATTCACGGACTAGGGTTAGAGAATACTACCAGCTGGTGAAGGAACGCCCGAGTTACAGCAAAGTGTTTGGATTCTCTGACAGTGGCTTCGCTTCTGCTAGTTTGCTCTTGCCTGCTTTGATGAAAGCCTTCTTCTCCAATCTCCTGGGCAGGTTTTAGTATAGCCGACCAGGGTGAACTGAGTACCAGGGCTTTTTTTTTTTTTGGCTTTTTGGTGCCAGATTGCACTAGAAAAAAATAATTTGGCTAAAAAATGCCAAAAATAATGGCAAAAAACTTGGATGAAATCGCCAAAACAACTTTTGATTTTATAAAAATCGTAGATGAAATCGCCAGATTTTGGATGAAAACCATACTATACATCCAATATGTGGATGAATGTTGTAATTTGGAGCACCACTGTAACATTTAATACCGCCACTGTGGCACTTCGTAAAAAATTAAAACAAAAAGCCCTGAAACTAACCCCCTCTCATTGCCCCTTTTTTTTTACCCTTGGAGAAAACACTGAAATTCTTTTACCTACCACGTATGGCAAAATTTGCAAATTTTGAATTCATGTCTGCAATGAGAGGCCCCAAATTAGCTAGGGGAGATGAAGAAATACTAAACTGACATGGCACAAAATAGGGGGTAATTTTTACATTTACCTTGTGGCAGGGGCAATGAGGGGGTCAATTCACCTTGGCCGGTTTCAGTTTGTTTTAGGCTTGCTTGGAGAGGCAACGTCAATTTGTTTGCTTGCGTCAGGGAGATGTAGCATAACATTTTAGAGGAGTGTGATGACATAGCTTTTTCACTGTAGTTGCACTTAGTAAAGTGTCATATAAGGTGGGGACAACCAAAACTGCCACCAATTGGTACTGTGCCTAGTTACTATATTAGGCTGGTCAGATTTTCATATTGTCATTTAGATACAATGTGCAAAAGTTACAAAGGGTCAAAGTTTGGTTCTCAAAGGGTTTCTTCCACATACGTACATCATGGAGTTGGAGATGTACAGAGTCTGAGATTTTAGAGGTGCCTACCATAGTTGCATCTTTGAATACTCTTCAATGAGACTCAAAACCATTCATTAACAACTCTTCTACTTTTCAACTATATTACACCATGTGTAAAGTTGAAGACATTTTACAAGTGACACGTGAAGGTCATATAAGTAACAATTGAAAAGATCCAATCCTTGTATGATAGAATTGGGAGGAGTGAATGATTTTAGATACGTACTTCTATCATAATTGTTGATTGAGTACAAATGATTTTTGATTCTTGAACTCAAGATCTAAGAACAAAGATCTAAGAACAAAGATCTAAGAACAAAGATCTAAGAACAAAGATCTAAGAACAAAGATCTAAAAACAAAGATCTAAGATGAAAGGTTTGCAGATTGGAGGATGTGGAAATGTTTTTTTCCCTTAAGCATCAATTGGGTCCAAGATGCATCCCCCCTCCATGTTACAATTAATGCACCCCTGTCTCTCTGTGAAAATTGAGAGCCGTTGGTCTCATAATCATGCCCTCCTTCCAATGTTGTTGATATTGAAAAATAAATGACATGATATGGATATTGTGGGATACGGATATTTTATTTTAGGATACATGTATGTATATAGAAAACAGACACAAATTCAAAATACTAAGGAGTAATAGAGATATGGGATATGGATACTTTAGCATACATATAGGTATATAGAAAACAAATACAAATTCAAACTACAAAAAGAAATATGAGTTACAAATATTTATACATAATATGTACACATATTGGTTGGTGGCCATACTGCTTCTGCAAAATACAAATATTTATATTTGTAGGGTACTTACCAATTAATAACGTGAGTTAACAAATTCACTTTTGTGGGGCATGAGTGTAATACATATTACATAATATTTTGAGTGGATAGTCACTCAAATAATTTGTCGTGTTGCAACATCTGGGATTTTTTTGAAAATGATTGATTGAAGTGAAACAGATGGAAACTCAAGTAAATTAAGTAACTATCCAAGTTGGGGATGGAATCAATCACATTCAATTACTTTCCATCCCCGACTTGGCATTTTGAAGAAATATGAAGAGCCCATGAGGTGGCACATAATAGACAATGCCATACCTTTTCAACCTTGTTTTCCGTGCTAATAAATTCAAGCTCTCCTTTTGTGCATGAAAGGTCTATATTTAATGTAGAATCTTTCTTTTCTTTCTTTTTATAATGAGGTAAAGGTTCACTTGCAGTATGGATTGCTAGGTTTGCATTGGGGCGATGATTTCCACGTTATAATGCAATAGCTGTGTGTGGTGCATTGGAAGTGCTCTTACGTCTTCAAATGCACACTCAAAGACAATATTTTAAAAATTCGTATATCAAGTGTCTAAATAATACATGTTGTGTGGGAGCCAAAAATTACCCAAGTCCTTGAAAGTAACGTAGAAGATGGTGTTTGCATTAAGGTAAGAGGCTCTAAAATGGAGTGGGCATTTAGAACCGCCCATGTAGACTCTCATGAAATGGACATGACATGGTCTTTAAATGGACCTTCTATAGTCATTGAATGGACTACTTAAAAAAACATTATTTATTGCAAGAGCCAATCATTCTGGGGGAATTACTGCAGGTGGTGAAGATGGTACGCGCCATGGTGGAGGAGATGGAGGACGGRCGCGCCGTAAACGTGACCAAGGCGGTGTCGGCCCTGGCGTTGAAGCTGGCGCTGTGCATGGCCATCGGACAGGACTTCACAGACAAGGCTGCTGGGGAGGTCGATACCATGGTTTGCGTGTTCAAGAAGGTGAGATAACAATTACTCTAAGTTGTTGGCTCCGGACCGAACGGGACGAGGCTTTGCATGGACAGAAGCTATTCGTAGTAGTAAGCTTAATAGTGAAGGGGAAAGTTAGACTCACCTACAAAATTAGCCAGTGTTTGTACAAAATTTTATTTTTGTGGAAACAGATACAATCTGGAAATATCTTAATTACTAAGTTAATTGACATAACTAACCGAGGAATTAAAAAAATTGCCCGCATTTTATGGTGTCCAAAAACTTTGGACAGCCATTGTGTATCAAAGTGGACGTTGATAGGATTGCGTTGCCTTTGATGCTCTACGTTGTACCGCCATGCCAGGTTTTAGGGTTTAGGTCGACATTCCTCCTGGCCCTGCAGTGAACGTACGATCAAGAGTGTGATTGTCGCACTTGATTTTAAGTATAATGGAAATGTCCTTCACTTTCCATTTCTACTAGCAAATTCAGACTTCCAGAAATGAGATGCACAAGAGCTTTTCCCTTTAGATAACTAGGCCACGTTCACGTTTGGTACAATTCCACTGCAATTTGTCCATGAAATRGGTCAGAAATTACCTTGTAAATGCCTGCGCAGTTGATACACCTGTTGATTCGAAGCTCCTACGGAAACTACGGTGATTTCATCCCCGCCCTGCGATGGCTGGACCTGCAAGGACTTGATAGGCAATTCCACGAGGTGAAGGCCCAGCTGCGAAGCAGCATCACGGCGCTGATTGACAAAAAGAAACAAGAAATGAGCTCGTGGTCGGAGGAGGARATTCGAGGCGGCGCCAACGACCGGGACGTCGTGAGCAAACTCTTGTCCATGGAGGGGGAGGAGCGCTTCAGCGAAGAACAGATGGTCTCCGTCGTCTTCGTACGTTGCTGACCCTAATTCCTCAAGTGATTGTCTGCGAATATGATCAATCTTGTGAAGCTCTTGCAATCCAGACCGCAAAATTGTGACGTCCAAGTACTCTCGAAGCTATTAAAATATAAACTGGTGTAGACGGATTTCACATTTCAAACGAGGTTCTGGAATAGTGTCAACGTCATGAATTTCTGCCCAGTGTAATGAATTCGACGTATCGATATCTGGAAGAAGACGAGTAACGCTGCAAGAATTCATAAAACCCTCGAAATCACCAAGCAAAAGCTCACCTGGATCGGTCGCTATTCCTTGGTATTGCACCAGCATGGCTTGAAGCCGCTGGTTCAGGATATTCTTCCTGCCTGCAAGAAATTTGGTAGACACATCAGGATAATAAGGATAGAAGAAAAAGAAAAAGAACAATAACAAATCTCCAGGATTGATTACATGAATCTCCTGTTGTTTTATTCCACCCAGTGCTGTAGCACATCCTCAGATRCAAGAATTCATAAAACCCTAGAAATCAACAAGCGAAGCTCACCTGGACGATGAACCTAAGTCACGGTATCCGCCTCTCTCTGCACCTCCAAAAGAAGTCGACGTGCCAATTCCTCCAAACGATCSTTGCTTTCCTCCTCTGCCTGCCATGACCGCAGACGCCCTGCAGCTCTTCTTTATGATAACATCAATTTCTCCACCCCGATGCGTCTTTCGACACAATCTCACAAGAAAACCCCGCGTAGCACCATACAATAGTGTGGCCGATGAAGCCAGTGTGAAACTGGGGACCATCCGCCGATTACAATAAACAATTCCCTGTTTCCAGTTCATAAAACAGGAAAAAACAGGAGAAACCCCGAGACCCCCGAAAAAACTCGAAAAGTTTCGCAAAACACCCCAGGTTAAATCCACAGATACAGTATTGGAGAAGATGATGGAGGCCAGAATCAAACTTGGACAACAAGAATTTGGATTCAATAGAGATCTTTGTGGCAAAGCAAAGTATCTTCAATGCGCAAAAAAGATGCCTCTAGAGGATGCATCATGAATGGAGGTCTACTGTATGAGACTAGGGTATCACTGTAATTATAGTTTGTTCCCGACGTTCTCTATGTTCCCACAGGTAACACAAGGGGGATCACGCCCGTATAGAAACCCTAACCCTAAACCAGAGCTTTCTCTTTCGCAGCTCTCGTTGGTTTCCGCAGCTCCTCGCTTGCTTGCTCGCTCGCTCGCTCGCTCGCTCACGTCGTCCACCGCCATCTCCACCTTGCGTCTTCCTACTCTCGCACCATGCAGAATGAGGAAGGTGACAATGTCGATCTCTACATTCCCCGGAAGTGGTGCGCCCTTTGTCCCAGAAACCTCCGTCATGTTTCCTCACCTCTTCTGGCATATCTCCTTTGAACAAACCCTATTGTCTGTATCGTTTCAAAATTTGTGGCTGAATCCCTAATCCGTTGGTTGTTCCTGGTGATTGCAGTTCCTCAACCAACAGGTTGATCACTTCCAAGGATGTGGCCTCCGTTCAGTTGAATGTTGGTCACGTCGATGAGAACGGCGTCTACACCGGCCAGTTCACCACCTTTGCCTTGTGCGGATTTGTCCGTGCTCAGGTCCGTTGCTCTTCGTTATTCTGGAAATTGACTCATTGCATCTCTTGTTTTAGGTTACCAAATGTGAACAGTAATACATATTTTGAGAACAATTCTGAACATGTAATAKTTTTTCTGATGTATGCTATTGCTGAGCGAAGATTTATTTAACCAGAATTATGTGGGTCGGTGTGTATTTTCAACCTAAATCTGTTACGTTTTGGTATGAGTATACGTGAACTATCTGTGCAGAAATCTTGTTTGATTGCAGTTGGCTTATTCTGTGCGGGTTGTGTTTGTAACGCAGGGAGATGCTGACAGCGCCCTGGACAGGTTGTGGGCCAAGAAGAAGGCCGAGCTTGGACAATAGGTAGAGTTGACGTAGTTTCTGATATTGCTGGAAATTATGGGGCTATTGTGACCACCTTTTGTTATGGTCTGAGCTATTCTAGAGGAAGCATTTTCAAGAGATGTGACTATTGTTTGTGAATTTTCTGATTTCTCTGCCTTCAAGTGGATGCGATCGATTGTCCAATTGCGGTATTTTGGACAGTAGGCAGAGTTGACATAGTTTCTGATATTGCTGGAAATCGTCGGGCTGTTGAGACTATCTGTTGAACTGATCTGAGCTGCTTTAACGGAGTCTAGAGGAAACGTATTCATAAGATGTGAGTATTGCTTGTGAATGTTCTGATTTTTATGCCCTCAAACGGATGCGTAACTTGTCGAGTGAATTGAATCTGATCTCCCTGAAACTGACCCTGTTAAATTCCGGCATGATCAATAATCCAAACGGTAATGAATTGTAAGTGACTCTGGTCTTGAATTCTTGTTGTCAAACTGAATTTTGAAAACTATAGTGATTTATTCTTTAGTGTCTGACAGTAATTTACCGGAGTGACTTTAATTTCAACACTTGCAGTGAGTGCAAGCTGAGATTTTACTCCATACTGATTTCCACATCGAATTTTTTGTAGTGACACTATTTTTGAAGGTGACATTCAGTTTTTAGCCCTCACTGCCGTAATAGGATACTGAGCTCAATTATAATGAGCCCACTTGGCCAATTTTATTCAGTCTTGCCGGGAATTACTTCTGATGAGCAGCAAGAATTATAGTATTTCCAATAGGTTTTTAAGAAGTTCAGAGGTATCCTCTAGTGATCAGGGCTTGTGCTAGTGAAAATTAATCTGGGCTGGCTTACTACAGGAGCTGATCATCTTAATTACACTAATTTTAGCAATTCTTGTGTTTATATCTGCTGTCAAAATGGGGTTTTGATCCTATGTTCGAATTAATGATTACTAGTGTGCCCTCTGCGGTTGCCACAGTAAAAGTAATTTTCTAATTTTTTTAAATAAAAAATAACTAAAAAATCAATAGCTTTGACCCCGTAGTCGGAACACACTACAAAACCAAGCCCGTGCACCCCTCCTTGCTGAGGGCTTTCCGATGGTACCAAGCACACCCCAGGGATGCATGGTCCAAGAGATCTCAACTTATCAAACAAAACAAACAAACAAACAAACAATTAGCTTGATTTAAAGAATAGATATTTTTTTTATTTTGATATTTTTTGTTTATGTACAACATCATATGGAGTAACATTTTGAGTTTTAGATTGCTTGCAATCAAAGATAATTTGTTATGAATTTTTGAAGTGTGTTGCCCAATCGGATATAATCATTTGAGATCATATGATCATAGAAATCATATAGTCACAAATAGTAGACCATGTGATCATATGATCATATACTGTCCAATATGACGTGTAAAGTACTGTAGTTTGGAAGATATTATCGGGGTAAAATGAGCTTGAAGCGAGCWATATGAACCTACACCTCAATCTTCGAAAAAAGTAGGTTAAGAACAAGCACATAGAGAAAGGAGCATGTAACTTTTGTTTCTGCTCACCAGGTATTGTGGAGTCGTACTGCGTTCCAGTTAGTCGAGCTAATCGTTGCAGCACACAAGCAGGAAGTGAACTCAATAGTAAATACTTCGTGGATATCCTCCCATCCTACCGAGAATAACCCACAGTATGCTCATCAACACATAGTCTTATTCAATTGGAATCCCCCAAACTTACTGAAAACTTTTAAGCGCTCACCGACAGGTACAAGGAATTGAAGGACAACGATCCGTACAAGCAAGAACCATGACCACGACATAAATCTCTGAATGCGATGGAAAAATAAGAAATCTAGGCGCRAACCTGTTTGAACCTGGACTTAAGATCAGATGAACAAACATCTGGAGGGTGCAGTATGTCCCGCGAGGCATACTTATTGATCGGTTCCTTGTACAAATCTTGAAACAGGGATGGACTTCCCTGAACTATCTTCCGAACCTGAAGCTCTCCAATCATTAAATATCAATGATATCCGTTCCTACTCAAATTAAACTCTATATCTCAGACACTGTTATCAAAGCATGCCAAATGAACCGGAAGGGGCTTGTGAATTCGACCATACAGACTAAGCTTCCACRAACAATATACAGCTATYCCCGCTGCATACCATGATAATTGGACGAACCAAAGTTGGAATGTATATCATTGAGTGTTGAGTCTTTACCTTCAGCTTGTCTTCGGCAAAAAACATGCGGACGTCACCCGTATATGAAAGCCCGCAGATAGCAGCATACAAATCCTCCTGCAAAAACCTCTTCCACAGWCACCGACTTGAACACCAATTTCGCACGAAGTGACAAAATGCACATGAACTGAACTGCACTGGACTTCATAGAGAAACAATAATAACTGTTAGAAAAAACTTACAGAGCGAGTCTTAATTTATGACCAAGCAACCCAATACAACTACGATCTYTCTATTGATGTCTCATAAGCTAACTCAATCATTAGAAAACTCCAGAACCCTTCAAAAGAGCACTTCATGGTAAGAGTTGAAAACACTAGAACACTCTGTTTGATGGTAAGGAAATTACTCGGATATATCATTAACAACCAATGCATCATTGTCAAGCAATAGCATCCATGAGTCCACTACATGTCACTGCACGAAGGGATGACATGGACTTACAGATGATTGTGATGCTTTCCTAAAGTACCTCAGTAAACTCTGCTGGCAGTAGAAGCAGTGCTGCCGTCAGAGCAGCTTGCAGATTCTTGCGGTTCATCTCTTCTCCATGAATTCGATCCACCAGAAAACGTACCTGTCACAATAATCTCGTTAATACCCACCATTCAGAAACTTCTGCAAAASGTGAAAGAGTCCCCTCCCCATGAGAAGAGAACAAACGCTTGACCTATTTGCATGTCACAAGATTAAATGGACCACCTCCAGGTACTGAAGTTACCGGTTTCTGCAGGCGCCCACCGATATATAATCTTTGCCAGGTATTGATATCCTTCACAAGGTTATCAACACTAATAACCCCATACTTGATTCTCTGCACACATTCCGGAAACCACGGCACAGTTTATTTTTCTGGGATGAGTGCGGCTCCAAGTATCTACAGTCATCGTATGAATATTCAAGAAGCACTCAACCATGCACCCAAACGACAAAAGAAAGCAACTTCGCACATACGCTACACCTCAAAAGACCTTCCATTAGATTGAAAAAGTTCTGATTGTTATGTTAATAGGTCTTAGATTCGTACAATCTTCAGTTTTGGAATAAAATAAAATAATAGGACATAAATTGTTTATCACAACATTGCAACCATTGAGATTGACATTCTTCAATTCCATGATTTTACTCGTAACTATTTAGGATTTCACTACTACTGTCTATTTACTATTTTTTTCCTATATGTTGTACAATTTGAAATGATTTGAAATTTTTGAAGCATGTGATCACTTTGTCTAAAATATAGTATCCAAAGAAGCACCACCATTTGGAACTTTTTTTCTTAGAAAAATGAGCTTGTGAAGTGTAGCTGCCCTAGCCAAAAAATGATTTCAATGGACTTGAATGCTTATATCTTGCAATCCACTTGGTGGAAATTTGTAAAATTTTTACCACATGTTCTCAAGTCAGCATAATACAAGATCCTAAGGTTACACGTGTGAAAAAAAGTTTTTTGTTCAAAAAATTGGTACTTGTACTAAAAATGGCAGTTTAGGAGCATTTTTGGTGAAAGCATAGACATGGAACTTTAGGTGTTAACTAGCTTGCATCATCATTGGCCCTTGTTAGARGAGGATAATTCCTTTGTAGATGCTAGAGAGAGAATTCAATTATAATTTGAATGAACAAAGATTGATTGGCTGGTTCTAAAATTGCGTCAATAGTTAGCATTTATTTTGGGGAGCAATGGACTTGTGGCCACAAAGTCAACGGTAGTGAATTGACTTGAGTGCTATGTGGGAATTCCCAGTACATCATTGATAATGCAAGCTATTGCACGTGGGGACCAAAAGGCTTTTGGGCTCATTAATTGATTCCGCATTTACCAAAATTACAAGTAGTAACTTTACAAATAAGTTGCAAACATTGAAGTGTTAGTACCCGTTTGCGAGGGGAGCAAAAGGAACCCCTCCAATTGTTGGTTAACAATGATATGTTACAAATCCTAAGCAATACCTTGCAAAGTCGCAAAAAAACCACTTTACACAATATAGGTGCTTTTAAAGCACCTCCACCTTTTCATGGGTGCAATTACCTTGCCACATGGTTTTTTGTATGTAGGCTTGATTTTCTTTTTACTCTCTACCAACAAAGTAGTTCCCCACCTTTTGAGTTTTCTTCACATCTCTGCACTACTAAATATAATTATTAGATGTGCACTACAACTTTGCGCTCTCATTGGTGGGAGTTTTTGTAATTGTCAAACACGTCAATCAGTGCTACGAAAACATAGTTAAACAAGCAAAATGCTTGCTCCATGAAGAGATCAATGTGTGTGCTGTCTTTAGAACGCATAAGCATAGTGTAGCATGCATTCCTGATCAAATTTCAAACCCCCCCACCTCAAAATAAATTAGGGAGGGGGGTTCTAAAAAGTAATTTGATTGGAAAATTTTAAAATCCCAGCCCCCCCTACTCTTGTATTTTTGAAATCGAAGTCCTTCGACAATAGATATGGGATAATCTGGATCCGTTTTCCGTATCTGTATTCCACATTTGTATTCTGTATAATTACGATATAAATACGGTATCGTAATATTCATCAGGATCAACGTCAAGGAAGGAGGGTGCTTCAATTTTTTTTATTGATCAACGGCTACTAATTTTTTGGAGAGGGGGGGCTAATTAAATGAGCAAGAAGTGGTTCCTCTCTTTTCAGTGGATAGTGAGGTACCACCAAGATGGGGGTTCAAGGGCTCATTTTTAATTTATAGTGGTTGGGTTCTTTTTTTCCTTAGGCGTGTGTGCAAAGGTGGGGGAAATTTTGGAGGCCGGCACATCATAGAGGTCGGGCTATTAAAACCCTTTAGTGAAAGAGTGGAGATCCTTTTAAACATGGCCTAAGTGAAAAGCCCACGCAAAATACCAGAAGTGAGCACATTTTCTGCACTTGATAGAAAAAATGGAATAATTTGAAATTCCCTTGTTTATTGAGGCTTCACGGTTGGATTTGGGAGCCAACTACTTGATGAATGTGACTATGCAATTTCTAAGAGAATCTACCATGAAGATATTTATAGAATAGTTTATTTCAGAAATCCAGATTCTCATCATCCAAAAAATGTTTGCTATGACATTCCGGGATTAAAAAGTTTAATTTCGTACTTCTATGCTTGCCAAAAAAATTGTGTAGTGCCCCCAATATGAAGAATTGCTTTCACACCTCCCGTATCACACCCTCACCCTTACTCTCTATTACATCAATAATAGACTACATGGAAATATTGGTGACTTCTTCACTGAGAACTATTTCTTGAAAGAATTTGACAAGTGTGTTGAGATCATGTGATTTGAACCCAATGGAGAATTTTGTCAGTTACTCTCTATTAGACCAATAATAGGCTAGATGGAAATATTGGTAACTTCTTCATTGAGAACTATTTCTTGAAAGAATTTGACAAGTGTATTGAGATCATGTGATTTGAACCCAATGGAGAATTTTGTCAAAATGAGGCCTTTAATTCTTGAAAACCTTAAAAGAATATAACTTCAAATCCTGCTCAACTATTTTTTGTCATGAAGAGGCCTTTAATTCTTGAAAACCTTCAAAGAATTTGACTTCAAATCCTACTCAACTTTTTGGAGCTCCAATGATTTATGAACACTTCAATATTGATGTGGAGGCTTTAGTTCATAAAAACCTTCAAAAATTCAAAACCCCTCAAGAATTTGATTTCTCATCCTTTTTGTTGTTCAAAAGGCTTGCACCTTTTTGTAGTTCAAGAGGCTTCCATAGGCACAAGTCAAATTTGGCACTTTACTACCAAATTATTTTAATAGCTTTTTTTTTCTTGGATTTCAACACTTTCCTGTTCCTACTTTTTCGACACTACCAATTTTAGATTAATTTTTCCTATTCAATCATTTGCAAACGTGTTAACTTTTCTCAAAATTTTCTCAAAATTATTATAATTTTTGGATATTGAGAATTTTTCAGAAAATAGTTCTACAATTATTTGTAAGATTTTGAACACGTTTCAAATTTTTCTCTAATTGTTTCCGAAACTGACCTACACGTACGGTATGCATGTGTCGTTCGAGTAATGCAACTTGCTTGGTAATTTGTGTTCAACCAATGTGATTTTATGTCTCTGCAGTTAAATTGTAGAAAACATCGAGTTCATGAATTTTGTTTAATATCGCTCTTGTATTAGTACCGTAATAGATTGGTTTAAATCCTTGAAAATTGACTACAAAATTCTGGAGGATCGCAAATGTTTGACCGTCTATTTTTACTCGTAAATCTCAAAAGGAAATCACCGAAATCACACTACCACAAATGTCAGTGAAGTTCTGTTTCACTTTCAGATACCTCTGCGACACACTCCACATACTCTAGAACTGTGCGTATAWAGGGCACAATTGATGAAAYCATCAGTAYCGCAGCCTTCAGGGACGATAAACCTAAATTCGCCAGGACTCATGGTGCAGTTCACTAGTAGGCCCTAAGCTACTAACCTTCTTTCCCAAGCAAAATACTGTAGGTTTTGCRACCAGGTTGGATAATACCCCACACAACTAAGCAAATTCAGCAGAAATCGCCCCCGACTCCATAGCACGAGGAGGACTGACACGATTGGTGACTCTTCAAGGCACTAATCAAGAAGAACCGCAACAGCATTTTACTCGGAGTTTGCTCATCACCATCCCTCCTCTCTCAATCTCACCACATCCAACACGACCGCAAAAGAATAACCTAACTTACTCTAACGTACTCTACACGATAGAATTTTCATCACAACAAGATTCCACGATTACCTCCAAAATTTGCTTTAACACACGATAACACCACAGTAATTATCACAAGCAACGTCCCTGCTACGCCACTTCACCTCTGAATCGACCTCAAACAGCACATACAGGTACAGAACAATGCACCGCCACAACAACCAATACCGAACGCTCTACTGATGAAATCTGCACAATAGCGGTGAGCGAGTTCAGATGAGCTCGTCTAATCCTAAATTGTTAACATGTAAACCGACATACAGTTCCATCACCATCGACTGGCTCATACTTGAATTAAGACATTATCAGATCGGCTTAGACCATTACAGACCTAGCTGCAACGATAGCAAGCGGAGGAAAACAATGGAGACCTAGCGTGAATGAAATCCAAGCGCGATTGAATAAAAACTATAGAGAGAAAAGAGATGGTGAAAAATTAAAACGAACCTCGTGCTTCATCGTCGCAAATCTTCTCTTGTGAAATTTGTGTCCTGTGTATGTGTGAAGACCAAACGGAACAAGAGCAAAGGACTTGTCTAAAGCTAAGACCAGGAAGACGCCTCGGCTTCTTCTTCTTCCTGGCGGTAGCAACCCTGGCTGGCTGGCTCGCTCGTCCTTCTTCCTTGCACTCCTGTTTGAGCTCCCACGTGACCGTCACTCTYCGCTGGCTGCCATGGCAACACAGAGTCCAGGCGAATAGGTGAAAAAAGAATGGAAATGTGCCTTTGAAAGAATTCAAGCTCTCGTTTTCATCACAATCAAAATAAAAGTAAAAGTAAGTTTCTATTTTTTAAATTCATGAATTTTTCAAATTCAATGTCTTTTGGCCATGAGTCGGAATGCCACAAAACATAGTCCATACACCCCTCCTCCTTGAGAGCTTTCCGATGGTATCAAGAATGCGGCCAAGGAATGCACACTATAGGAGATCTCACTGTATCAAACATAACAAAACAGAACAAACAAACAAACAAACAACCTAACTAAAGGTATGGATTAAAAAACAATAAGCTATCAAATAAGAACTCTTGAAATCATCCAAATAAGGATTTGAGCATTGTTTACGACTATTACTCCCTTTGTCTAGAAAATAAGTGTTTGTGGTATTGTTGAAAATCTTTAATACCACTTTCATTGATCATGTCRTGAAAAAGCATATATTCAAAAGGATCTAAATTTTACATCACCAAAATCAATAAAGAACATTGCACATGTTCAGTATAGCTTAATCCCTAAAGGGTTTTGAAACATTTGCCCTTGACATTGTATATAAGGCATATTTTACAATACAAAGATGTATTTGAAGGTGCAAAACAACTCTAATTGACTTGAAAATTTTGGTGAGTTCATCAAGTATCTTAATAGGAAAAATGTACATTTTACTTTATTTTTTGGATTTTTCATAGCAATTCTAATAAAATGTTGAATACACAAAACATACAAAAATGTAATTTGCAATTCCACATATAATGTCACTTTGTGAGGGCACAGAAGGTCCAAATCATGTGACAATTTTTGCATAGCATAGACATGTTAGTTGTGAAGGTGGAAATGCATCTTTTTTGTAACATACACCACTACAAAATTTAGTGAATTATTTTTTTATAATTGGGTTTGAAAACACCATGCACTTGGTTCATATAAGAAGGACAATAAGTGCATACGCAAGTGCGTGTTGATCACATGTGGGAATATAGTGACTTAGTAGCACTTGGAAGTGACCTCAATCCCTTTCACTTGTATTTCATTTAATGGAGATGAACATTTTCCTTTGAAGGACATGTGGATAGTAAGTAGATTTTAAAATGGAAGTGGTTTGTAAGTAGCAAAATGTACAATGATTTAGATGCTATGCGAGTCATTCTTGTCTTGTGTATTTGGTCATTCCATAGTATTTAACCCTTTAGTGCCCGTGGTTGATTTGGAGGCTCACAGCATTTTTACAGAAATGTACAAATAGAGTACATTTGGTGGTTTTCAAGCTTATGCCATTACAACTTCAAAAATTCATAACTAATTCCATAAATCTTCAAAAAATATGAAACAACTTGGGTTAAATGACTATTTTAATTGTCTTTCAAGGAAAATTTATTGAAAAATATTTCAAGTAGTTTCACCTCCCCAAAACTCAATTTTAGCTCTCAGAAGGGCAATTTTTGTCCCTCCTCCCATAGCTAATTCATGCATATCTTTGGGTTTCATGAATTAGACAGTGATGGGATTATTAGGCAACATGGTCATCTTCATGGCTCATGTGTTTTGCAAAAAAATGACCAAATTGGAGCTTATTTGTGCATTTCATAGTCCAGCACACAATCACTGAAAGTGGCCTAGCTTACTTGTTATTGTATACCTTGCCAAAACAATTTGATTCAAGTTGAGCCTCTGAAAATTCTCTAACTCCGTTCTTCTTTGAGTTTTTTCAAATTAGGTGTACTTTGATCTAGAGTGATTGTAGAGTCCAAAAATCGACCACTATGTGGTCGACCGGTCACTGATGGGTTAAACACACTTCAAATGTATCATTGGTTTACATCTCATTTGACTAGAACGTAAATACATTGCCAAGTATTGGCCAAAACTATAGTTTGAAGTCCCATTTTCTAATGTCAAAATTGGACAATTTTACATATTCCAATGGTGTTACTATCTTGATTACTATTCATTATTTGCACCAATATCCAATATAATTGTTTGCCTTATCAAATTCAGGTCAACGATGCTAATATGTGAGCCTAGAAACACGAGCCTATCAGCCTTGAGCCTAGGTATAAGCATATATTTTACAACTATTGAAGGTATTTATAACATACATATTTATAACATAAGTACCCTATAACCATGAAAAGTGTTTGTAACATAAGTACCTATAATAAAAATATACTATAACTATGGACAATACCTAAAATATACACACGGAATATAATTAAGCACTTATTATATAAACATCATATAACCATGGAAGGTGCTTCTAACATAGGTACTGTACGTACAACATAGACACCTATACTATAAATATCCTATAACTATGAAAGGTGGGATGAAAGGTATCTATAATATAGGTATCAATAACATATGAGCCTAGGCTTCTAAGCTCATAGGCTCAATAAAGTTTTCAAATTTTGTTGATTATTATTTGAGATTAACAAAGAATAGTCTTTTTTTCCTTTTGAAAATAATGCCAAGAAGGAAATTATTTATAATTTGGTGAAGCACAATATTTCTACATTCATCAATTTATTGGTCCAAATAACACTCTCAATTACATTCATGTTGATTTTTCATCCAAAAATCAAATTTTCATTCTTTTTTATAATAAAATTGCAAAAAATTGGCAAACAACTTAGTTACTAGTTTTCGAGAAAAAATAGAGAATTTTTTGAATTGAGGAAATTTGGTCTTATGGTGCCAAAACAATAATGGATAGTGGAAAGATCTTAATAATGTGGGGGAAATAGGGAATATAGAAGATGACTAATAATAAAGGTTGCAAATTTTTTTTAATAATAAGATTTCAATCAAAGTATTGGATTACATCAAACCATTCATTTTTCATTTTTTGGTTTATATAGAGGCGGCATCAAGATTTTAGTTGAAACTATCAATTTTGTGAAGTATGCATAATGATTTCATAATTTGGAAATTGAATACAATACTTTAAATATGAATCAAAGGAAAAAATTGTATTGTCTCTCTATCTATACTATATGGAATGGTACTTATTTCTTTTGTTTGTGATAGCAATTCAAATTTTAGTAACCATTATATTGAAAGAAGGCATTGTGGTGCCATTGTTAGCCTTTAGCAAGGGATGTGCATGAAATAATTACCATCACTTGTATCAACATTTGGAGTAGAAGATATTACTTGAAATGAGATAAAATAAAATAAAATAAAATTCATTAAACTTCAAATTGTGGTAAAAATAAAATAAAAATATACAAAATGAATTTTATAATCATTACATTGACCAGCAAACTAGTATAAAATAAAGTAGCTCTGCTCTTATAGTTTTGAAAACATTGACTACTTTTAGGTATACAGTATATCTCCAAAACTAGCAAAACAAATCATCAAAACCTACGCTTATCACTGAGTCACTCCAATATCCTTCGTGGGTTGACCATAACTTACTTATGACTACAATAGTGACTAGTGAGTGTGACACACTAATAAACCGAAGCACCTTACAGACACGCACTGACGGACGCTATCACTCCGTTAGTCTTTCACCAACTTTCGTTCGTCCTCTGCTCGCTATCTTCATCGATGTCCGGTCCTCCGTCGTCATCTTCGTCCAGAATTGCTAGACTTCTCGTCGTCGCCTTCGTCTTGGATAGGGGAAGAACGAACCCAAACCCGAGCAGACGAGGGAGACGACAAGCCAGAGGAGGGGGGGGCCTGCAGTGTGCACTACTCGCAGTCACAATGGCAATGGCGATGCTCGTTTCCRTGAGTGAATTCTTTGTYGGCGCTACTGCGAATCTCCATTGGGAGTGAATGGCCAAGTGCAAAACGCTCGCCTGTGGCTTTGTAACTTATTTTATTCTTCCTGTGGAGAGCGGGGTGTGACCTAAAGTGATCACGTGATTTTTGACCGTCTTGGGGRAGGGGTTTGGCGATGGTAGGGTTTGGTGCTATCAGCCTGCGTTTCTGATTTTCTCGTGCTCCGTGAAAAGGCTTGAGTGGTGGAGGTCACAGGTCCGCGCGATGAATGACGATGACGATTTCGGGGATCTGTACGCGGATGTGGGAGGGGGCGGGACAGGCACTTTATACGAGGTTACGAAAGAGGTGAATGAGGAGCCAAGGCGATTCGGCAACGATGAGGAGGTGGAGGAGGAGAAGGAGGACGAGGAGGAGCTTCTGTATGGCACTTCCTCGGCGTCGACCGTGGTGGCAGCAGCACCAGCAGCCCCGGTGACGGCGGCTGTTGTTGTCGGATTGGGAGTGACGGCAGGGTTCGAGGTTGGAGGGAAGGAGGTGGAGAAYGAAGAGACTTTTCTCTACGGGGAGCTTTATGGCAGTACGCCAACAGCGACCACAACGACGACGACAGCAACGAAGAGTGATGATGCTCGAAGTAGCGCCTTGCAATCTGGGGGTACAGCTGGAATTAGGAATGGAAATTTGTATTCGAGCGTTTTTACGAAGAGTTTKGAAAACCCTAGGGGTGTTGGACAGAGTCCAGGCGTCGTGGGATTGCATCAGCAGGTTGTGGCGCCGGGGCTTGCACCGTCAGGTTCCTTTAGGAAAGAGGAGGTGGCAGMAACAGCGATAAGAGGAGATGCTATAGGAGCTGAAGGTGGAGCTATAGAGGAGGACTGGGATAGTGATAGCGATGACGGGCTGCAGATTGTGTTGAACGACGATGCACCTGCGTTTGACAATGCCGAAGGGGATGGGAAGGGTGAATTTTACGAGGGGAGTGATGATGAAGATGAAGAGGATCTTATTATTGTGGCTGGAGATGAACCTCTTGACGGGCAAGAGGATTGGGGGGAGGAAGGAGGGCCCATGTTGGAACCACCTCTTCCAGGTCCTCCGAGTGGAGGTCCGCCTGGAGCTGCCGAGAGGATTCTACCTGGTGAGAGTCGAAACATGTCATCTTTGGAATGAGTTCTAGGGTTTATTGCATTTTGCATTAGGGTTTGATTAGAGCGTGTTAATATATCATTGGTTCTAATTCTAAGTGGCTGGTTGTCGAGCTAAGGCTCGAGTGTGAGCTTAATGTCCACTCCAACTTTATCTAGTGATAGCGACTCATAATTGGTTTTGTGTGTACCATGAAGGTGCTGGTGGTGATGATCGGGGACCACCGGGGAAGCTCGGTAGCCAAGGGTCTGGTCCTCGCATAGGCTACAGTGGTCAAGGTTACTACAATGCGCAACCTCATCACGCACAGTACAAGGTGGTAGCTTCACTGTATTCTAATTTCTTTTTTAATGGCACTAAATTCTTAGGGTAGTATCATTTGGCGATTCTTTCCGTGTACGTATAGCCTCTCTACTCTCAAGCACAAATACAGAATAACTCTTGAGATCCTCCAATTGGAGGGCGCCAACTAGTTGTTAAGTAGATTAGAACTGAATTCATATTCCTTCACATGGGTTGGCTTCATGCATGCAAAATGGATCCCCTGGTTGAGAGGCAAGCGTCAAAAATGAGTTACCAAGCTGTTGGTTCATGTTTTCTGAGGTTTAGTTCTTATTGTTCTCTCTAAACTCGCAATTGGAAGTCGTAACCTTTGTCATGCTCTTGCACGAATGTGAATTTTGGCATGATAGTAGAGTTTAACGTCGATTGATTTAATTAGATGCTGAAGTTCACTCTGCATTTCAGTATGTGAGACCAGGATCGGGAGCAGCTAGTGGACCTGCATCGAGCCAGGCAGGAGARCCGCCAGCTGGGGGGAGAGGTGCAGGGGCCGGCTCTAACTGGGGAGCTGGCAGAGGTAGCGATGGGGGGAGGGGGGATTGGTCAGGCAGGGGACGTGGTAATTCTAATTCTCAACGAGGTTCGCAAGGTGGTCCTGGGTCCTGGGGCGCATCAGGTGGTCGTGGGCACTCAAGTGGCATAGAATTCAATCTACCTCCAACCAAGTATGCTATCGATTACTAATAACCRCTGYGTTTTACCACTGTTATCTGSAGATTATTAGATATTTGTGAAAATTTCCGAAGGTCAGTTCTTATGCATTGGTTATGTTGGTGGTCAAGACCCTAGTCGCTAGTGGTGTCTGACGCGTAGTATATGGCTCTATTTTTCGAACTATTCTCATAGCGTGATTTCATGAGCATAACTAAATCACTTTTTCATTCGCCATTTTGGTTACCATTCTAACGAGTGATAAGGGTTACAGGACAGTATTCGATATTGATCTTGATACTCTAGAAGAGAAGTCCTGGCAACGCCCTGGTGCAGATGTGACTGACTTCTTTAATTTTGGATTCAGTGAGACTAGTTGGAAGCAATATTGCCAACAACTGGTATGCTTGTCTACTCTTTTGAATTTGCATGTTTTCGCTGTTTCTTCTCAATCTCATGAATGGTCTGCATGATTGTTCTCTTGTGCCTTTTCTATGGGGAATCGGGTGCAATTCGTCACCGCCAGCCTTAGGTGTATCTGTTGTCTAGTGATGTTACATCGCAGTAGTGACTCGGTCTGGAGAGCTACCTAACAGCTGGGCTTGTATTACTCCATTCGATCAGAACTCGTTCAATACAAGTCCTTTTCAGATAAAAAGATCTTGGATTTGGAAAGGAATTGTATTTGTGCGTGCAATTCTTTGTGTTAATCTAGGTTATTTTGCAGGTTCAGTACCAAATGTAGATATTTATGCCTCTGTTGCTGTCATTTGGGTTAATCAGCGAATTCTTTTGGGACGTGGCTCTTGCAGGCTCAATTACGACTAGAAGCGACAATGCAAAGTAAAATTCGAGTCTATGAAAGTGGTCGCTCAGAGCAGGTATGTCTGCAGTCACCTAGCTCTAAAATTAACYCCCACTGCCATTTCTCCCGCTTCCAAACCCGCTTTCTGCCACTTTGTGTCAATAGTCTGTAATTACGCCATCCTGACATAGGAGTCAGTTGCTGTTGAGTATTAGTGTTTTCCATTGTAGTTAATCAAATCGATGTAATTTGAACATGTTATAGTCGTTAAGATGCACATTACGTCCTGTAGAGTACTTTCTGAGATTCATTTTTTTGAGCATTGATATACATCGGCATTGAATCCATCAAAGGGCATTTCTTTATAGCTATACTCAGAACGGGTCTAGGTTATTCGACAACTCGACAAACTAATTAGAGTTCATGAGTGTGACAGGAATATGATCCAGACTTGCCGCCAGAGCTCATGGCAGCCCAAGGTCTCCAAGATGCGCCTGGTGAGTATGGTAACGTCCATCAGCGTCAGTCCGACCACGGTGGTCAATCAGGAGGTGGGCGTGGGCGTGGAGCAGGAAGAGGCCGTCCTGTCATGGTAAAGATCTCAATAACTTTTGCATCGTTGTTGTATAGTCCTTGCATATTTCCTTCTTCAAACAGGAGAGGCAGCATCCTGCCACTTGGATGTACCCACCTTTCGTGAGTGACGGTGTGACAAACTAGATGCTTCTAGTTAACAAGGCTGTTAACCCTTTGTTTTTGCAGCCTACAGGACGGGCGATACAGGTTGAAGGGGGAGGAGGGGAACGGCGCCCTTCTGCTGACATTCGTAGGCAGAGAACGCGTGATTCTGATGCTGTGATTCAGGTGAGATTGCTATGAACCTCCTACGACTTAGGTGACAATTATTCATAGACTTGTAAATATGGTCTATATGTGAAGTGACATATTACGGAGCTAGAGCATATATGTGGACAATGGGTTATGGAGTTTACGCTTGGTTGGTGAAGGGGCTAATACTTTGTGGTTATGTCCGTTTGCCTTGTCTSTGAGAGTTTGTGTTTGAAGTTGATATCTTAGTACCCTAAACCATATTTGTTGTACATATGATGGTTAGATTGTCCTGCAAGATGCCTCTGAGGACGAGCCAGAAGCGCCAGCAATTGATTACGAAAAGGAGTATACAGAGGATGAGGCAAAAGGTGGAAAATAATGTATTTGTCTCTTGGATTTGACTCTTTCGGATGTGGGTGTAGGGAGGACAGGCCTAGAGAAAGTGAGGATAGAAGAAAAGGCGAGGACCGGAGCACGAGGTCTGAGTCCATTCGAAAATTGTTGGTGAATGGGCGGGAGACGGGGGATGACGCTCGTCTGCAGATCCGAAGTAGACGCGATGGATCAGAGGAGAGGGAAGCTGATGTTGCTCGTAATGGAACTTCACTTGCTAAGGAGAGAGGCCGTGACCATGCGTATGATGAGCGCAGGAGTCAGAGAGACAGTGGCCGGTTGAGTTCTCATTACGACGATGAGAATAGGAGAGACCATAAGGACAGCTATCATACAAGTTTGCAGCATGACAAAGTAAGGACCTTCTTTCACCTTTTCAGGTCTATTAACTGTTCATTACTTATTGGATGAACTCCTTTTTTTTCCTTTCGGTGCGCATGCTAATCGTTTTGGTCTACCAGGAGCACGTGTCAGAGCGTGTGGATTCTCGTAATTCTTTGCGATCAAAAAGACCACAGCCAGCAAGTCGAAGATTAGATAATGACGATGTGTCTGCTGCTTATTCCACAAAAATAGAGCTGAGGCAGTCTGCCGTAGACGAAGTCAGTTCAGGCGAAGAGGATGGCCATGAGAGACGAGGCCGGACCAAGATAGAACGATGGAACAGTCGAAAGGAAAGAGACATTRTACCTGCAGCAGCAGCCGAGGAGAAGAGGCACAGACGACCTCATGCTCGGGAGGTTGATGTGTTGAGTGAAGCACCAAACACTGACCAGCACACAAGCGAAAAGCGACAGGTGTGATATGGGTGCTTCTCTTGTTGAATACTAATTTAACGAATGAGGGCAGTTGTACTGATTTCCATACATGAAATGATGGAATGCGGGATAGCCTAATTGGAGATTATTATGTGATTCATCCGACGAGGGAAATTCTTCATTGTCAGTCAAGTGTGTTTGCATATGTGTGGATATAAATATATTCTTCACCACCCTGTTGATTGGAGACTTCGATCAGACCTGAAAAAATTTCAACCAAAAGTAAATTATAGAGAGTAATTCCGTATCGAACCTTTCTTGGTAATTATATAAAAGATCCCAAAAGAGGCAAAGCTTCATTAAATGTTGAAGATTCTTTTTAACAATGCTAAAACCTATTTCTTGTCCTAAGAACCAATTTACATTAGGTTGAAGTTGTAAGAAAAGAYTTTTTTAGCGTATGGAGCTTCAAGAATCGAAAAAACTAAAGGATGTAACCTTACATTCAGAATTCCAATTCCATATGAAAAAATGATGTGGAAGACACTTTTACCTTCATGCCCAAAAAAGTATACAAGATTTGGGTCCCCAAGATTGTAGTTAAGAGCATCTAGAAAGGTAGACTTGACTACAATTTGGAGGACTTTGGGGATAAAAGGCTAATCATTTAAAAAGAGTTTCAATTATGAGTTGCTTAAATCTAGAATATATACATTAAAATAGTAAATACAGAACTCATTTGATTTTGTTTCGGGCACTGTAGTTRAAGGGTCMCGACARCTGATCTTGCACTTGGGTGGTTTTAATCATATCCAAAGTCTMGGTTTGAACYGGGTATCTGAATCCGTTGAATCTTTTCTTTCCAGGACCAGGGAAGACATGAGAATCATCATCAGGATGTGGAGCAAAACTTCAGAAGTGAGTCCAGAGACCGGCAGCACAGTAGCAGTGCTGCGAAACGGTACCCAGCTGATAATGAAGGTGAAGAAGATGCTTTCAAGGTGAAGGAGCTTCGAAGCGGCGTGGTTGCAACGAAGGGAAGTCGGCAGAGAGAGTCGTCCTTGCAAAACCACGGTCATCGGCAGTCTGGTGAGGACAGTCGTGTACAGCAGCAGCAGCTTCCCGACGCAGAAGTGACAGCTAAGCTGGAACGTCGGAAAGAGCGCTTCGGCTCCAAAGTGAGGCTCAAAAAGCCAGTCGAGGAGGAGATGGGCAGCCGAGATGAGCCCTACGTTAGTGCTGATCCTGTGCAGGCTGACCCTGTGGAGGTGAAGCAGGAAAGGCCAGCTCGGAAACGGCGATGGGCTGCCAGTGGCTAATCCCCCCGTTCAGTGTCTTTTCTTTGGTTTGTAGGATTATTACTTTGGTCTCCTACTTGGAGTACTTCGGAGTATTAGAGTTCTCTGCATATAAAAGTGTAACGCCCGTGAGAGTTGGTCGGCATGCGTGGCTACCACCACATGAAGGCCAACCGGTGTTCCTCCAAAAGCGTTGAGCTTTCTGAGCGACCGATCCCCTTGAATAATTGAAAGCGTGACGCCTCAGTAACAACGCAAGGCCTCGGTGCCGGACGCAATTGTGCAGTAGGTCAAAATCYGGTAATCTTCTAAACAACATTGCATTGAACGTTGTTTCCTGAGTTGCCATGGGTTTTACCCATTATGTGAAGATGTTGCTSTGGCCGCCCTAAAGCAATGCTTTTTTTTGCATTGCTTTGGTCCTGGTGCTTCCTATCCTCATGGAAGACCTGCTCTTTGGACCTGTGCGGTCGTGTCTTTCCAGCTCTCTCTTAGGAATTTTTTCTTAGTTTCAGATGATATTCTGTGATGGAGGTCGCTCRATCAATTTGATTTCACTGTAAATTTGATGTAAGAGCTTGGCAATTAGTGTAAGTTGTAGTGCCGAACTCGTTTGCAAATTTGACGAGGTCAAACAGGGACTTCAACTCAGTTGAACACAATATATATATTGATTCTTAGTGGTTAATGTACATTTGTGGTTAATGAAGGTAGCCCTAATCTGCTGCTGGAAAATATAGACCATACAGTAGAGATCAGCATGGAAGGTGGCATGTCTTTCAACGTCCACTGTCCATGTTTAGAATCCTTCCTCATTTGGGTGCCCTCTGCAATTGTTGTGGGGATCCTGCACTGTAGTGTACTGGAAGTCACGTATCTTAGAGGAAAGGTACTTGATCCATTTTAGAGCTCATGGGTAGAACAAGTTTAGATTCCACAAAAATGAAGCACCAAGCTTGAGATTTTACGATATTTTACGCCTTGATTGGTGCTTACTTCATTCTTTGCTTGTTCTACTCCGGTTTGTGCTATATTGAATTTATAGTCTCCTGTTGATTTGTCCTATTAAGGTAGGCATCTCCAAAGCGCTACAAATTGGTACTCTGCCTACTTACTATTATAAGGCTGGTCAGATTTTTATGTAGTTACTATTATAAGGCTGGTCAGATTTTTATGTAGTTACTATTATAAGGCTGGTCAGATTTTTGGCCTTTTGAAGTGCACCTGCCCGGATTTTCGCAAGGCTCAAAAAAGGATTTTTGTCACTTTAAACGCAAATATCTTGCAATCCACATGGTGAAAAAATCTGAAATTTTTTCCACATCTTCCCAAAGTATTTTAATACAAGATCCTACGGTTACTTTTGTCCAAAATTTTTTTTTTCCTAAAATTTGTTACTTGCACTAGAAATGGCAGTTTTGGAGCATTTTTGGTGAAAGCATAGTCAAAGACCTTTACAGGTTAATTAGGCATTATAACTTCATTGTGTCATAGAACCTATCTAGCGAAAAGAAATGGGACAATTTCTAATTGTGGTTTATATGTGTGGTAGGGTGGGTGGACCCTAAGACAATTGATAAAAAATAACCTTGATTTACTATTCTTTGAGGGAAAGAATGGCTGGTCAGCTTTTTTGGTCCCATATGAATCATTTGCTTAACCCCTAAATGTATTGGAGGCACCAACTTTTGGTGTCAACATTCAACAATACTTTGAAATTAAACTAAACCTTATCAAATAACTACTTTTTGTACGTTATGTTTTTGAAAAGTTAATTTGGAAGTCTGGTTTTAGCATCAAAAATCCAATTTTGAAAATGAATGATTATGATTTTTCTATTCAAGATTTTGTACAAGATTGTTCATTGCAAATCTTGATTTTCTTGAGTCAGGTGAAGGCTCTCAAAAATGATACTAGATCTTGGAGCATGTATCTCAATAGAAATTCATTCAAAAAAATTGTAGAATAGATTTTGAAAAGCCATAAATTTATTGGGGTTATGCATGTTAGGCCATGTTATGCATGTTAGGCCATAAATTGATTGGGGTTATGCATGTTAGGCCTCATATTTTTTTGGTAACCAACTTTTTAGATTCGACTTGTAAAAAGGAGAATTTAAAGACTTCATATTACTTTTACAATTTTTACACCCTCATGATCAAACATTATAATCTTTCAATCCATAAGTGGTATTATTGTGTTTTCTTTTTCCATGGAATCTCTAACATGTCTATTTTGAATTCGTATTGTTATAATTTTAAAAAATTGATAAAACTTATCGAAATGTTGGCTTATTTTTCAAATTAGAGAAAATTTCAAGAAGCTCAAAAAACAAGTTGGAGATTTAGGGGATAAAAAAAACACCAAAAGTACTCGTTGGAGGTCAAACTACTCTACAAGACCTCCTTTTTTCACTCAAAATTCCAGAGATGAACATTTGCACTTTTGTCCTATATAGAAGGTTTCTCTGTCATCCATTTGACACTTAGTGTCATCCATGTGACTCTTAGGCATTACAAAAAAAATGAGCTCTTAAAAAGGTTGCGAGTTCAAAAAGGAAGCTGTGATATTATGGAAAAAAAATAAAAAATAAAAAATTTTGAAATCCGACGTGGCACTACTAGTGCCACATCAGATTCTCAATAAAAATTTAATTACTTAATTAATTTTTAAATTTTTTTTTATTGAAAAGGCGTTGCAGGCAATTCATTGTAATAACCTTTAGGAGACCTCATATATTTTGTAATGGTGCTCGCACCATCCTTCTAGGATTATAACTAGGTAATGGTCCTCTCCATATTGGAAAGGTATGCTTTGCTAGATATCTAGGAAGGACCGGTGTAAGTTACTTCAAGGATTAGAATTGGTTGAGGAGCCATGCAAGACAATTTTACACATTGAAAGGATTCCCCTTTCAAGGATGCTAAAAAATACAAAGGAGTARTATTTATTGCTTTGAAGTCCTCTTTTGGCTCTCTTAACAATTCTTTTTCACTGAGGGAATAATCTCATTGATTGGCCTGTAGCATCCGTACATGTGTCTATAGCCAAAGGTAGATCTCATCTTTAGCGTGCAAGGCCATTTTTCTCCCACAAAAATGTGGGAACTAATTGTTTCCTTCATATGATAAAATTTAAAAAAATTTCAATTCATACTGGAAACCAGAAAGAGTGGAGAGAGGTAGAAAATATGAAATTGACTCACTACAAGCTACAAGGCAAAGTTTTGCGTTTATTCACAAATATAATGAATTTGAAGTTTGTACACGTTAGGTTCTCAAGATTGCATGAGATCTAGCCTTAAGGTAGCTTAAAGTTTTACCTTTTGAACAAGATATAGAATTTCCAAATATGCAACCATAAATTATAGTTTTGTATTTAGTTGGAATAGGCAGTGCCATCAATTCACTAGCTCCTAAAGTCCAAAGGAAATTTGGGAAGAGGAAAAATCAAAAATCAAACTTCTTTTTGAATTACAATTGTATAAAAGTGTATTAAACCTTAAAGAACGGACCTATTACCGCCGTATAAAGGCGAGTTGTGGATTGTGGACTGCCCAGTGTTAGACAATGGGAAGTTAAATTGTGCAGCACTTAAAAATGATAGCAACACCTAAAATTTTTGTTGTAGCACCTAAAAAATTGATGATGGACATAAGAATGCCACATTTAAGTACTTTTAGACTTTTGAAAGTCCAAAATTAATAATGGTCATCGGGAGAAAAAAAATGGGTTATCGGGAGATAATGCAAAACATCGGAAAATCTATGCAAAACATCGGGAGATTTGTAAAAACATCGGGTGATCTCTGAAAACATCGGGAGATCTCCCGATGTTTTAATCTAGAGATCTTTCAATGTAAAGTCCAAAATTCATTGAATAGTCCAAAAGTAGTTAAATATGGCATAAGAGGACCTGTCCGCACGGGCATGAATTACCTGTGGCTTTTGTGTTACAATTTGCAGCACCTAAAAATGACAATACATTCAATGACCCTCTTTCGTGCTTTCCATGCAATGCACATCTCTACTTTCCCATTTATCCCAAAAATGGATGAAAAATACCTTTTCTACACCCACTATCGTTGATTTTTGTCATCCAAAGGATTCAAAACGTCCTTGTCATCATTTAAGGATTAAACAAGTAGGGCAATTGAGTTATTCGTAAAGTACACTAAACCGAGGTTTAAACCCATGAGTTTTGTGAAAAAGTCGGTTGAGTTAAAAAAGTCAAAATAAAAGTGGGTATGAAACTTATTTTTCCATCAAAATGGTGCCTAAAAAAGTTTGGTCCCCACTTTTGAAGTCGTGTGACATAAGTATCTGGCAAAAAAGTTTGACACTTCAACTATAGTTGCCTTCTCAACTTCAAAAAAAGTCATGCCCAAAGTGGGGGGGAATTTACAAAAAACTCAAATGTGTAGAAAAATTTTCATCACATTTGACTACATGGATTCAAAGATCATAACGTTTGAAGTGTGAAAAAAGACTTTTATTTCATTCCCTCTTAAATTAGAATTTTTCAAAGTAGGATTAGCAGAATTCAAGCCTTTTTAGAGTAAAATTTTTTTCTTAAAAGAAAGATGTGACGGTTCATAAGTATATAATGTCAAGTTCACTCATGAAAATTTTTAGAAGAAAAAATGGAGTCTAGCTTACTTATCAGCTTGCAATGCAAGGAGGTTAAATGAATTGGCGATAGTCATCTCTTGATACCATTTCTTATTCAATAAGGAAATTTTTAATTGAAATCCAATCAAAGAAAATATCAGACAAAAACTTGTAATATGTAGAAAACATTTCAAGGACTTTGACTTAATAAATTGCAAGGTAAGGTAGAACCACCCATTACCAACTAGTGCCCCATAGCCAATCGTAGATTGACTAATTTCCAACCAAGGCTAGAATGTTTTTGTTTCATCTTTTCAAGGTTGGGATTGAAAGTGCATGACACATGTCCCAACTTAGTGCACAAGAAAGTAGGAAGCAATAAGTGGAAAAGTAATTTTTTGAGTGATCGAAATTGGAAGAGTCTAAAGATTGGCAATGGGTCCAGTGCACTTTTTGCCTTTGAAAATTCATAATAATTTCAATTCAAGCGATAAAACTACCAAAGTTTTTGCAATCCCTAGCATTTCTATCATTGCACCTCTAAAAATATTGCTTTGTGTTGCACTACATCAAATCATGTCTAAAATTGCTTAAGTGATCGGTTATGGGTGGTTATACCTTAATAAGGTTTGAAGTTAGAAGAAATTTTTTTTCTTGAAACTGTCTTGATGTAGTGAACAAAGTTTGACTCCTCTTAGCATGTGATTTGAGAGCTAAAATTTTATTTTTTTGGATAATTGTATGCCATTTTCTTTTATTAATATAATGTATGCCAAATTCCAAAAATTAGTAAGGGTTTTAGCAAAAGATGCCCAAATTGCCTAGGCTACTAGAAAAATTTAGGGTTGCATCCTCACGCACCCAATTGATAAAAAAAATCAAATTCCCACTAAATGGATACATGTTCACACCTTGTATCAAAATTCCATGAATGTACGACGAGATGTACGACCAAAATTGACTGCATAGAAACCTATCTTGATTTTTAATTATTCTTTCAAGGGAAAAATTGTCCTTTAATGGTTAAGGCATTTGGATTTTAGTATAGTTGATAGTTGATAGATTGTTTTCAAATCAATTGAAAAGCATGTCAACTTCAAAAATTTGCCTTATCTATAATTTTTGTTTTTACTGTATATGAAAGTTTGTACGATGAGTTATAATTATTGAGTGATCATTTTTTAGAAGATTCTTATAGCTTTAAAAATGATTTTGAATGGAATGGATGCAACACAAATATAGTGCACATAATTTGAAGGTTAAAATTTAATTTTTTTTGAGGAATGGATCTTATAAAATACGGTACTAAAGTCATGGGAGTGACTTWAATCTTTCTTTAGCCTATGGAATTTTTTTAATACACTCACATTCAAGAGATCTTGGGTGCTTATGATAACTTTGTTTTTAATTTAATTTTGTTTTATATCCTAAGCAATATGCACATTAATACTTCTAACTACTCCAATTCAAGCTAGTTGACATATATTAAAAATGGTTCATAAATAATGTCACATAGTAATAGAAAAACTAATGTAGATCCAATCATACTAATGAGTGTAGAAATGGTGCTCACATAGTTCTCGTGCGGCATACATCAACAAAGTATATATCTACTAGGAATGTGAGGAAGCATGCCTTTTTTGGAAATTAAAACATAGGCAAAGGGCTATATTGGCTCTTGATGTAGTTGTTTGGTCTACGTAGAGTCATCTATGACTTAGCAAAACACCAAAATAGTAAATCAAGGTATAAATTTAAAAAAACAGACTAAATTGTGTTTTTTGAAACCACCATCAAGAATTGTTGAAGTAAATAGTCAAGTGAATGGCCAACACAAGATCCAAAAGAAAATACACAATGTCTTTTTCCATCAATCTATATGTGCAGTGCTTCAATTAGCATCTAAACTACAGATATTGTGCCATACCCTTTATAGAATAATTCATCAACCTCTTAGACGTAGATTGGCTGCTTGTCATCTCAAATGCATCATTAAGCATCATTATTGTACTTATAGGTTAATTTCAACACACTCGTGTGAAAATAGTTTAATTTTGAAATTTAGATTGTACAAAGATGTCATTTCCTAATTATCATACTTTTTTGAAAATATTACCAATTTTGAATCATAGAATATTAATTGGTGTACCTCTATGAGGTAGATTAGACACCTGTCATCCTCAAATGCACTTTCAAGTGTCTTCATCATATTCATAAATTTTGAATTCAAAATGGCACAAGGCTCTAGCTCAAACTGCCCACATCCTCAAATTAATGTACATTTTTGTACATCTTGATAGAGAAGTAGCTGACTATACAAAACTCTTAGTCACCATTACTTCTTATTAATGTAGCTCTCAAAGTTGCAAAAAAGAACGGCATGAACGCTGTGGGCCGCAGCGTTTTTGTTTTGAGTGGCAATAGTGTTTAGGAAGAACCGGCGACTTGTTCAAACTTCAAAGTTAGCTAGTGAAATTGGAAAAAAATCTAGTTGAATTTAACAAAGTAAGCAAAAACCKGGTACCTAAAATGAAATACACAATGTCTTTTTCCATCAATATATATATGTGTAGTGCTTCAATTAGCATCAAATCTACAAAATGTTGTATCTAACCCGCTATGGAATAATTTGTCAACCTCTTAGACATAGATTGGCTTGCTTGTCATCTCAAATGCATCATTAAGCGTCATTATTGTACTTATAGGTTAATTTCAACACATTTGTGTGAAAATAGTTTAATTTTGAAATTTAGATTGTACAAGATGTCATTTTCTAATCATTATACTTTTTAAAAACATTACTGATTTTGAATCATAGAATATTAATTGGTGTACTTCTTAGAGGTAGATTAGCCACATGTCATCCTTAGCTGCATCATCAAGTGTCTTCATTGTATACATAAATTATTTTTGACAGGCACTCTTGTCATCTCAAATGCATCATCTCTGGCACCATCAAGAGTGATTATTGTACTTATAAATTAATTTTTACTTGTGCATGTCAAGGTAGATTTATTTTCAAATTCACTTTGCATGAGATGTCATTTCCTAATTTTCAAATTTTTTGGAAACATTACCGGTTCTAAAGTTTTAGAGTGCATAAAATTTTGGATATTGGTTTACAAATTTATCACATTTTAGACAATCATGCTTTGAATTACATCTAGTTATTTATGATATTGACCAGTAGCTAGATGTTGCAACATTAAATTGTTCTTGCACTCCTAGTTGCATATAATGTTAGCTCAAGTATTAAGCTCATAACCTGAGTCTTTTTTCTTTAATGTGCACATCTTACAATTGCAATTCACCATGGAATATTGAAGATGGAACATGATTGGTTCTTTTGATTAAATAACTTTTGAACCCTAAACACAAAATTAAAAATCGTCAAAACAAATAATGGATTTTTTGTTTTTAAACCAATACAATATTATTCTATTAAATGAACTAAGTTTTTATTGAGTGCATTCAATGAACTTTCCTTCAAATTTCCATCTATGTTTTTTCTTTCTTTGCAAGTCTCTTTTTCCAAATAAATAATATTGAATTATTGATCACAAGTATCTCTAGAATTTTTTTACAATATTCCACCTTTTAAAAATTGATAATGTCAAATTTAGACTGTCGTATATGAACAACTATTTTCTTTTTAAATTCAAGATTTTTTTAAATTTCTATAAGTTATTATTAATTTTTGTATAATGATAATGAATCAAAATTTAAAACAAGTCAAACTATAGATCATTTGTATTCAAATACCATGGCACAAGAATGAGTGAATAAACTATAAAAATAAAAATACTAAATTTGCAATATATGAAGTACGATAAGCTTCTCTAAAAAAGGTTGAAGAAAAATGCCATCATGCTTTTAAACTCATTCTTGAAAGTTTCTAGCTCTTTGAGTAATTCACTAATTCTTCTAATAGAAGGGATTTGAAGCTTGCTTAAAACATTTCTCACTTGTTTTCTTATGCCTCCAAATTAGTTGTCTTTTGGCATGTTGTTTTGCATTGTTCAACACCAACTTAAATTTGAAATCTTTTTATTTGAATTTTGAAAATCAAATTAAAGATAACAAATACATATGATGTTTTTCTAACCCCTAATTGCCCAATCGAACATGTAACTATGGTCAATTTCAAATTTCAAGCTCATTTATGTGTAGGCAATTAAATTCTTTTGACTGCTTTAAAAAAAGTTCAAGAAATTTTGAAGGTAAACTATTGAAAACTTTCATTTTTCACTGATAAAAAGTACATATTTGATTATTGAGAGGTCTTCCAAGGCACATATGCCCATTAGTGAAAGAATAAAGCTTGCCAATTTTACTTCCTTTCACAACTATTAGCAAAATTTGCCAAATTTCACTTGATTTGAGATCTAAAAAATTGTATCTATTTATTTTCTTTGAAAAGGGTTCAATGGAAAAAGTTAATTATTTTCATGATTTTCACAATTGAAAAATGTAACTATGCAAGTTTTGAGTTGAAGCTATTTGAAATTTCCATTTATTAAAAGAAATTGCATTTCAACAATTGCAAGGTGGATCACGTAATGAGTTTGATAGCTTTTCATTTGAAACTAAGTTATCATCAAGTGCATTTTAGTGTGCTAACACTCTTTGTTGTTGTTCACGTCATCCCCAACCCCAATAAACTTTTATACGCAAATTTCTAAAACATTGTGAAAGAAAGACAGCATACTAAAAATAGAAAATGTAACAAGTAATAATAAATTGTTAATTGAAAAATTTGAAAAACAAATATGTGTTTTCAAATCATGGTCAATTGCTTGGGAGGGCACTATGCAAGCATGCGTTAGTCTAAAAACTATAAGTAATTGTACAGAGAATGTTTGTTTAAAACAATGAAGCAAAAAAATTGAAAAATTTACATCTACTATCGGGTGTTGCCAACACATCATTGTTATTTTGTGTATTAAAAAAAACATGATATCCCTTCTGAAAAAATTAGGACATACAATACCTCAAACACAGGATGTAGTGTCATGGGCTTGGAACTCCATTCTAAATTTCATGAATTGTTGATTAACCCTTCAGGGACATTGCATGCCCCGAGGGCAATTTTGAAAGTCAAACTTGAACTTTTCATATAATTTCTTATTTTAATTACTTGTAAGTTTAACTAAGTAAAATGCAGCTCCAAGAATTTACTTTTCATTCCAATTTTATTTTTTTCAAAATGTTTAAAATTGCAAATTTTGTGACACATTGAAGATAGTATCTTGAAGGCTCAAAATTCAACACTTTTTAACTTTTTTGTTTAAATTTCTTTTTGAATAAGCTCCAACTATACGCCAATTACGCCATGATGTTTGTCACCATTATTTCCATTTTGCATAAAATTTTCATACTGTTTTAAGCATTTTTGTAATTACTATGATTTTTATACTAAAATTTCTTCAAAAACTCATATGAAATTCAATTTGATGATTTACATTACGAAAAAATTAAATTGAATTTTAAACACATATTACTACATGTGAAAAATGCCACATGAACGATCCTAGCCGCAACGTTTCTGTTTTGAGCGGCGATATCAGTTACAGTGATCACAGTGTTTGGGAAGAACCGGCGGCGAGTTCAAAGTTAGTTGGTGAAATTGAAAAAAAAACTATCTGCAACTTAACAACGTAAGCAAAAACAAAACGGTAAAAAATCTATAAAATTTCTGATTTGAGAAAAACTAGAGGAAATAAGTGGACTCCATAATTTAAAAAATGGTTCAATTTGGGAATTGAAGGAAAATAGCCTATAAAACTCAAATAACTTTTCCTACGCCGATACACAGCCAAGGTGAACTAACCCCTTATTGCCCCGTCAGAAGGTAAATGTAAAAAATGCCTTCTATTTTGTGCCGTGTCAATTTTGTATTTCTTCATGAGTTCACTTCCCTAATCCCTTAGCTAATTTGGTCTGGGGTGAACTGACCACCTCACTCAGCCACTCAATAAAACCTTGACTTTTTTTATTTTCCACGCATAACAAAGTTTGCAAGTTTTGAATTCATATTTGAAATCAGAGGCTCCAAATTAGACAACAGATTACACATGGTATATTAGTCTAGTCCCAAATAGGGGGCTTTTTATTTTACTTGCACCCTTGTAATTACTTGGAGTGGCTGAGCTAGGGGGCAAGTCCACAGCCAGGGTGAACTAACCCCCTCATTGGCTCTTTTTTTACCCTTGGGAAAACATTGGAATTCTTTTATTTTCCGTGCATGGAAAAATTTGCAAATTTTGAATTCAATATAGGTTTCTAATATTATCAAAGATACCCTAGGAAGGAAAAGTGTAGAAAAATTCTCTAAGTAGGAGAACTTGAAAAGTGCCAAGTCTCAAGAAAATACATTCTTTGATATTTTAATTAGAAAAAAATAGGATAAAATTTTCAAAAATAAATTAAAAATTGGCAATTTGCAACAACTGTATGTTTAGACATAAAAAAAATTCCACCAAAATCAATTTTCATTATTCAAAAATTCATTGCAAATGGTGCTCACTTTAGGCCAATCTAGAACTCACTTGCAATAGGCAATCGAAAATTCCTCTCCTGAAAAGTTGTATTTCCATATTGTAAAGCACCTTACAAAGTTTCATGACCTAACTTTTCAAAAAAGGGACTCGATAGTACTATAAACCACCAAAGCTGCAAGTTTGACATATTATCAAAAATTCAATTTCGGTCACTTAAGTAATTTTACTGAAATTGAAAAAATTCATGTTTATTTTCCATACTATTAGAAAGCTTGCTTCCAAATTTCTTGTTTTTTTGAGCATTTTTACAAAAGTTATAGACAAAAAAAACTTTCACACGCAACGTGTGACACAAAATAGTACAAGCGTTTCTTGCAATATCCCGGAAGTCCCTAGTGGGCATCATTGGGAACTAACACCCCCATTGTATTAGTACTGATGTTGTATTGTTTTCAATGGGCTCACAGTCTAGCTTTGAAAGTTTATTGTTGTAGTAGAGCATTGGTACTAATACAATACCTCCCATTGAAATAGTATTGTTGCAGTACTGATGCTGTACTACAACAATACATTTTCAAAGTTGGACTGTGAGCCCATTGAAAACAATATTAGGATTAGTCACGGCTTCACGAAGACTTCAATTTTCTTGTAGAATTCAGAGTTGGCTAGAGAAACAAGGAGTCAATAGGAAGCCGTTGTGCACGGAGGAGGTGTGGCACCCCTTTTTGCTGGGAGGAGCAAGGAGAATCAAAACCTATGAATCCATTTACTTGCAAGCAGCGTAGTGGGAGGGTGGGAGACTAGGAGGGTGAAAGACAGGTTTGGAAGATAAAAAATTCCCCGAGAAAAGGATGGAAAGTGCCAGTTCTTCACCTTTGCAGGACAAGAAATGGCACTCTGAATTCTCGAAGAATTTGACGTCCGCCTTCCGCACACAGCCTCTAATTACCCGCCACGCGTCCATTCTCAGGGAAACCCTGCGGAGGTGAAGAAGCCGTGACGCGACCCCTATTGTTTCAATGGGGGTTGCTTTCCTGGTGATGCTCTCACCCTGGCCCTGATACACCACTAACTGACACCTCACAGGCAGGTGAGTGACACGGCGCTGATTGCCGGCCTGCTTCTGGTGTAAGTTGAAAATAGCTACTGTAGACACACGCCCTTGGATGTTCCCCAACGTCCTTCCGAACCCACTTCCAAAGGCACCATGACAACTACTTCCGTTTTTTCTAATTCCCCGGGCCCCATAACATTCTTAACGGGGTGTTGTACCTCCCCCCAGGTGAAGGTATAATCCTCGGCTACATACTTGGGGAAGGATTTTAGTTATAATAGAAGTAATTTCATTGTTTAGCTTGGTTGTGAGAGAGTGGGCTGTGAGACTGAAGTGATTGATTGGTTGCTGGGGGGGTTGATTTTGAGGGAGAAAAAGGGACCCCCCATTGAAGGTTAACCCTTGAACGACGCCGGGGTGACCCTGGAAATCATCAGTTTCTATAACCGTGGTAAACAATGGCCTAAAAATATCCAAAAACAATTGATGGTAGTCAAAGCACTATAGAACATCTTCCCTTTCCACCACAAATTCCGAGGATGGATAGTTGCATTTCTGTTCTACAGGGAAAGATGCTCTCTCATTCATCGACCACAAAATGGCCGCAGTGTCGTTTAGGGGTTAAGAATTGTTATGCTTGTCTGTCGAGTCTACAGTACCCAACGAGCTAAATGTGGAGGTGTAACAATGGGTGAATGTGAAAAAACAGCCCCCCTGTTTTGTGCCGTAATAATTTTGTGATCAATTACCATTCCTAGGTAATTTGGGTCCTCTGATTGCAAATATGAACGTCAAAAATTGCAAAAAAATTTAAGTATGAGAAATAAAAAGTTCCAGTGTTTTTCCCAGGGCTAAAACACGGGGGCAAAAACCAACTCCGCATTTAGCTCGTTGGGGTACTACAGTCAGTCTCGACCCGATTTGGGCCGTTATTAAAATAGTACTTGATTCCAGCGAAACCCTCTGGCTCGTGCCCCAGCCTAAATTAGATTCTTGTTCTCTCTCTCTTTGTTTTTTGTTTGTTTTTGAAACAAATGGACAATTCCATTCTTGTTCTCTCTTTGAGTAGCGGCTCGGCTAGTCGGCTCGGCTGCTTTGTATCTTAATTCCCAAAACAAAAAAAAAATTAGATTCCTGATCCAGTTTGTCAATTGGAATTCAAGAACGCCTCCACTCAAACACTAAAAACAGCTTCGGAATTTTCTCTTTTTTCCACACGGAATTGGCGTCTGCTATTCTACATTTTCCACATCGATGGACCTTAGCTTTCAGTGCAAGTGGGATATCAACTTCGACAGCAGATTATGTAAATTACTCGATCGGAAATTAACGATTTTCGAACCAGATTAGTCTGGACAGGTGGTTTTCTGTTTAGACTGTTTTTCTGAAACAAGTGGGCAAACTTGTTGCTTTGTCGCCGGGAATTTAGCTCGATAGCTACGGTTAACTTGGGGAGCTACAGTAGTCAATTCTGTGCACCAGATTAATTAGTCGAGGGGGAGTTTTTTTTCTTGATACTTTGTTTCACAGGGGTCTCATATGCAGTTCCCGGTGTTAAAATTCCCGGTGAGTCTCACTTTTCCCGGTGTGTATACACTGGGGAACACTGGGAAAAGTGAGACTCACCGGGAATTTTAACACCGGGAACTGCATATGAGACCCCTGTGTTTACGTTTGAATTCGAAACAAGAGGTCAAGCTTTTTATAGCTTATGGGCGTCCGTTTTTCTCTGCAGTCTGCACCAGATTAGTCGGTTTCTTTGCTCATTAGGGTTGACTTTGGAGCCATCTTCTCCAGGTAGCTGCTCCCGTTTTTCACGTTACTCGTTTTTGTGTTTYCAAACTTAGCCGCCCGCTTGGACGCCAATGTTTTTTGAATACACGGTTGTTAAGCAGATTGTGGTTGACGTACTGACGAGACAGTTTTGTCTGCAGATGGGGATGGTTTCTTATTAGGGCCTTTTTTTCTTTTTAGGACTTCGGGGGTTTGGCGACGTTCCAGATTGTTGACTTCGGAGCCGGCCATTGGGTGCAACAAGGTGAGTTTCTCGATACCAGGGGTAACTCGATCTACAGTACCAACCTGATCAACCTGATCGATCAAGAATAGGTGTACTGATTGTCCGGTTACGGAATTAATCGGCGACTTGTTGCCGCGGGTGAATGAAGCTAGATTTTACGTTGAAGTCCGCCACAATGTGCGTTGATATGTACAATGCGCGCGATCTGAAACACATTGTGTCGATTAATCCGTGTGGACGGTTGCATGCGGCGGTGGGTCAATACTGGAGTTCGATCAGCTAGATCGTACAAGTGATCGAGGTATGTCCTCACGAACTTGTCTAATCCACGGGATTCACGAACTGTGTTTACAGAATTTCGTATTCGAATTCGAATCTGTTATTTGTGAAAATGTCGGGTTTCAGTGATTGGATCAGCTAGAGTCTCAAGGAGATGATCTTTGGTTCCAGGAAAACTTCTGATGCAAGGACGATTAATCTCCCTCACCTGTGTCTCGGTAACGTCGGATCTTTGTGAGTCCGAGTTTTTAGAGGGGTTTCATGGTTAGATTCTTTACAATCAATTTCGGAGTGCCAAGATCTTGACATTCAAGTGCTCAAAGCTCCGACTCTGATATCGATTTGAGGGTTTGGGTCTGCCGACTGAAACTACGACAGTTTCAAAGAACTTCAGTTCCAGGCACTCGAAAGTTTCTACAATCTAGTCTTCAGAAACACGCCATTTTTTTAGGGTTTTGTTTATCCTAGAAGAAGCACTCTCGTATTCATTAAACCGTAGCATGTTTCAGACTTTCAGAGCGTCAATCTCGTGAAATTCAAACCTTGAGAACTTAGGAAGGGACACATGTTAACGTCTCCAGGTCTTCAAATTCATCATCGTTTTCAATTTTCCAGGACTGGTACTGATTCATCTCTGCTTTTAGACAGGCGCCGAATCCACCGTGGATTTCTTTCCGATTTTTTTTCAATCTAGCAACAAGGATCAAGTTCAGTGCACTCGTCACCTCCCTAACCCTCTCCTCTCCTCTCACGCCATGTCTAGCTATGCACAGATACACCTCCTAACGTCAAATTCGTCGCACTGTCCCAATTCCAGCGCTAAAATTTGAAGCACAAATGTACACGAAGCTATAAAATCTTGGGTTTGCATAGATTCATGTTTCACAACTCAAAGGCGCCGATCCAGCCATTTTAACGAAATTTACGTGCTCTGCGAATTCAGATTCAAACCAGGAGCTTCGAATTTGAGATGAACCGTCTGTAAATCTGCAATGAAAATTTACTCCTATAAAAATCTATGTCCGTCTTAGTTTATAGAGTCACAATTTATCAAAACTGACGATTGTACTTTTACTCTTGGATGCATTCACAATTAGCTCATACAGTAGAACCTCAGTCTCTAAGTCGCTCCTCTATAAGCCAATAAAACCTCTCTAAGCCAATCAGATAGTCCTAGACTCGACCACATTACAAAGGTTGCACGACTAAATCTGACCTTCTCTTAGCCAATAAACCTCTGTAAACCAATATGTCAGATCGGTCCGGGACCTATTGAGTAAGGGAGGTTCTACTGTATTGGATCCTGTGTGGAGGTTGTTCGTTGAGAATACTGTACTGTACATGGTTCCGTTGAAACCCTAAACCTCTCTTGCTCACTCAGTCCCGAACCGGTCTGACATATTAGTTTACAAATGTTTATTGGCTAAGAGAAGGTCAGATTTAGTCACAACCTTTGTCATGTGGCTCAATCCGGGCCGGTCTTGACAAATTGACTAACAAAGATTTTATTGGCTTATAGAGGAGCAAATTAGAGAGGTTCTACTGTATTATGAGAATTTGTACCCATTGTGTACAGTAGTTTTCTTTGCAGGGGATTGGATATGAGCCAGCTAGAAACCTAAGCTTAGCCGTGATTTTTGGCCTTCATTTGTAGCAAATCTTGTACTTTTGGTTGAGGGGGGACGGACATTGTCAGTCTGACTAGCAGACCATGAAATGATGATACTGTAGGATCCACCATGCCATTGGCTTAGCTGACTGATTTCACCCATGCGTCAGTTTCATGTTTTTGCCACATGTAAGGTAGACTGCTCTTAAAGCGACCATTTAAGAGCTGATTGCATTTTTAGGGACGGTTAACTCCTTGAAACAATTTTTAGTAAATTTTCATAGGAAGAAAAAGGGAATTGGCATCTAAACCAAAGTCGTTTCATATTTTTTGGATCTTCAAGGAATTAGTTACAAATTTTTGAAGTTGTAATGCAATGGTCACTAAAAACAACCACTTCCTGAAATTTACACTGCTGGTACATTGAAGAAAGCAAAATGAACCTGTGTATCATGATCTCTTTTAGAGCATGGGCGCTTTAAGAGCAGACTCCCTTAAGCTCCCTCTAATTAAGTGTATCCAAACGAGCTACTATTAATGCATACTAAGAGTTATTATTTAAGGGTCGCTCTACACTCCACTCTTTGGGCCAAGCTTAGAAAAATAATAAAAATCTGAGCATTCTCACAGGTCAAGTTTCATCATTTCGAACTTAGATTCTTAGCAAATGAGAGTGACGGTCCTTTTTTCTTTTGTTTTCTTAAGCTTTGAATGTGTGTAAATTGGTCCTAATCTGGACATGTTTTGATTTGCTTAACTGTAAATCTGTAATGTGTTCCCACTGTGAGAAATCTTTTGMTTTTGCTTAGAAATGAGTACCAGTGTGGGAAATGATTTACTGTGTTTAAGAATGTAGTCCAGTATGAAAAATGTATTGCTTTGCTTAGTACTATGTACTGTGATAAATGTTTTTTATAGGCCTAGTACAGTATAACCTCCCTTACTCACTCAGTCCGAGACTAGTGTGACATATTGGTTTACAAAGGTTTATTGGCTAAGAGAGGGTCAGATTTAGTCACAACCTTTGTAATGCGGCCTAGTCCGGCTGGTCTGACATTTTGGCTTACAGGGGTTTTAGTGGCTTATAGAGGAGCTACTTATAGAGGTTCTACTGTAATGTGTATTATGTGTATTATGTGCACTAGGGTAGGAAGTTTTTTTTTTCCTTTTGAAAATGTGTCCTGAAATAGGTCTAGAAGTCTCACTTCCGAGTTCTAAATTTTTTGTTTTTCTCGGTTCTTAGATCTTGTCCGCTCGCGACACCCAAGGCCACGGCTCCCACACCGCCTCCACCGCCACCGGCACCGCCGTGCCCTCCGCGAGCTTGAACGGCCTTGGCAAAGGCCACCCCGCTCGTGGAATGGCGGAGCAAGCCCGGGTGGCCATATACAAGGTAAACAATTGCCACTGTAAACATTCTTGGCCATTGATCTTCGCTGTCAGAAATTAATCAATGGTCGAGAACATTATCAATGTTAGTTGGCCGTGTAGCTCTGGGATTGCTCTAAGATAGTAGCCTTTAGTTGGTATGACTGCATCACTTTTTATTCTGTTTTGCTTAATTTGCTAAATTTTGTTAACAAGATCTACTTGTGAGGTAAGGTAGGAGGTCCTATAATGAAGCAGGTTCTAAAACCAATCAGGCTCTAGAGGTATATTTTGCACTCTTCAATGTACAAGCAATCTACATTTGAGGAGGTGGTCGATTTTAGAGCCCATTGAAATGCACTTTTCTGCAACTTCAAAAAATCATAACTAATTCCACAAAGCTCCAAAAAGTATGAAACGATTTGGGTTAGATGCCAATTCCACTTGTCTTTCAACGAAAATTTACTGAAAATTATTTTCAAGCAGTTTCACCTTGCCAAAATTCAGCTTTCAGCCCTTACTTAGATCATGGGCGCTTGATGGACCTCCTACCCGCCTTTATATTCCAGGTCTGCTGGAGATCATGCTACAACTCCGACATCCTGGCTGCGTACGATGCGGCCGTGAAGGATGGGGTGGACGTGATCACKGTCTCCCTCGGTGCGCCACCCGCGGACTACATTCTGGAGGCGAACACAGTGGGCTCGTTTGGAGCGATTAAGGCCGGGATCTTTGTTGCGAATTCAGCAGGGAATAGTGGTGGAAATGCCAGTACGGTGGCGAATACTGCGCCGTGGGTGATGACAGTGGCCGCGAGTACCGTGGACCGGGATTTCTTTGCAGGTAATGATGAGGATCAATACGAGGAATCTGAGAGTTTTTGCATGTACTGTACCAGTCCTGAGAATAATTATGCTTTGTTTGAAAGTGCATTGATTTGCAAATCACTGGTATCTGAATCCCGTCACTTTTCTAAAATTTGGGCTTTGTCGTTCGACACAAATTAATGCAAGCTTAATATTATGTATTTGTATTTGGAAACGACTCACTCTCTAAACAAGAGTTGTTTGAAAGCTCCGTTGTTTTTAGATACACATTCTCTGACTTCACTTTGCTTTGTAGGTGTGCAACTAGGCAATGGTAAGAAGATCCTCGGCAAATCCTKGACTCCCGGCAACTGGGGCTCCTTCCAATACCCCCTCATCCGCGGGCTCACCGCCAAGATCCCCTCCGCTGCCGCCGCCGCCGCGGACAATTGCGTAGCCAAATCCCTGAACCCCACGCTCGTCAAAAACAAGATCGTCGTTTGCCAGAACGAATTCGGGTTCAATCTCCCCGCGGACAAAGCTCAAGCCGTCTTAGCTCTCGGTGCACGCGGCCTCATCATCATCAACTTCGACGATGCGCCCCAACCTGATCACTACGTCTTGCCCACTGTTGTTATTGGTTTTACAATTGGACAAAAGATTCTTGCGTATTTGAAGACAGCAAAGCCCACGGCGGTGTTGTACCCGGAAACGGTACTGGGAGTGAAGCCGGCGCCGGCGGTGGCGTCATTCTCGTCACGAGGGCCGAGTGAAGTGAATCCCAAGGTGTTGAAACCGGATGTGACGGCGCCCGGGGTGGATATTCTCGCGGCGTGGACGGAGTACGCGGCGCCAACGAAAATTGCGAAGGATCCCCATCGGATTAAGTACAATGTAAGTCGGGGTGATCGTGTTAATCAGTCTATATTCGTTTGAATGAATTCGTGTTTTGCATCTGGAATTTTATGGTCTATGAGATGCGTGAGTAGGTTGTGAAATTTTCGATGTGAAAAGAATCTGAAATCGTGCCCTGATATTGATGTCGTAATCTGTCTTCGATTTTATATTCTCAGTTGGATGCCAATGCGTTCGTTCTTGACAATTCGTGCGTGATTTGAAAACAATTTGAAGGGAGGTCAGATTTGGGATTGCGGGCTTAATTTTGGAGCTGCACACGGTGTGCAGATTATTTCAGGGACGTCCATGGCCACCCCGCACGTCGCTGGTCTGGCAGCTCTCCTAAAGGACGCGTACCCCAAGTGGTCCCCAGCATCAATCAAGTCGGCGCTCATGACTTCCGCCACGGCGGTGAACAACCGCGGCGGACATTTAACCGATCTGTGGACCAGCGGTGGACCAGCCACGCCCTTCGACTACGGTGCTGGACATGTGGTGCCGGAGAAGGCGCGCACTCCGGGACTGGTGTACGACATCTCTGTTCGTGATTACATCAACTTCTTGTGTGCTTTCGGGTACACTTCTTCAAAAAACGTAGTGGTTAGGTACTAAAAACCTCCAAATTGGCATGTATGGCATTGAATCGGGCTCTATTTTTGGATAGTAAATTATTTTTGAAAATTACGAAAAAATCAGTCAAGGTCTATAGTAGTCATGAGTACCTACCCTATAAATCTTGATTCATTTGGAGCCAAAACAAAAAAGTTATGGCCAAAAATCAGATGAACACGCAACATGTGACGCAAAATAGGACAGGTGTTTCTTGCAATCACCCTGCACTTCATGCATCGTCCCATTTCACTAGTGCACAGAAAAGTAAATCTACAATTGTCATTGTTTTGGAGATTTTTTGGAGATTTGTGCAGTTAAATATCACAATTTTAGCACTTGATTCTTGTCACTACAACAAAATTGATGTTACCAATGGTGGTCCAAGTGGTAACTTTGGAAGAGAACAACTCCTCACAATTATCTCTATGTTCCCAAGACATGACTCAATCTAATCTGAGCTACACCAAATTAATTACCATCCTCACCCAAAACCAATCAACACAAAATCAAACTTCTTATTTTATTCCATATATAGATGTCACCAAAATACACACATGACTTAAAAAGCCTCAACAATGTCTCAAAAAAATCCTTACCTCAGAGTTTCTCACAATAGGCCGGTAAGGCGGTAACCTATATAGCTACTTGTCCTAAGTCTGTGTCTAGTGATTTTTCAAAATGGACTCCATCCAAATTCCAAAATGCAGTTTTATTAAACAAAAGTTCACCACCTCAATTGAACCGTTATCATCTCCAAAATGGCCGGTAAAATCTGTTTCATTACCAAATTATGGTAAACTCTTAAAACTTATGTTTATTTTTCACCCCCCACACCCACACACACGCACTCCCCTTAGACACCGACGGCTACACACACAAGTCTCGAATAGTAATCCCATCACGCTCGCTTCGTAGTCTCCCTCTTCCGAATCAGAGCTCCAAAAGCACGGCGAAGATCATTCCGAATGCGCGCGAGCTCACACAGCAGAGTTTCAATAACTTGCATCACTGCATATCCACATTCCTGCAACATCAGCATGGGACTGCACCCCACGTAGCTTTCCTGGAGGGGAGAGTCCACGCAGGCGGTGGTTTCGAGGAGGACCGGAAGCCACGATGAGGAAGACGATGTGGGAACCGAATACTGCCATGCTCCGCATCGGAATGGGGTGGAAGAAATAACGTAAGGAACGTAGGTTTGCTGGAGGGGAGAGTCCACGCAGGCGGTGCTTTCGAGGACGACTGGAAGCCACGATGAGGAAGACGATGTGGGTGCCGAATATTCCCATGCTCCGCATAGGAATGGGATGGAAGATATCAAGTAAGGAACGACCATATCGTCTTCGCCTTCTTCTTCCTCTTCTTCTTCTGAATCCCGTGCTTCTTCGTCGATCAGGTCGTCGTCGTCGTCTTCTGGTTCGAATTCTGCAGCTCGTTCAAAGTCGGAATAGGGTTCCTGTGCTATGAAAGTAATCATGTCGAACGAAACTGCAGGCGCGGCAAGAGCTTCTTCTGGTTCTTCTAGCACTTGAAGGTCGGAAATCCATGGCTGTGGTTCGTAAGGAGACGCTTCCATTGCAGCTCCTTCTTCGAGGAGAGCTTGAGCTTCGGCTTGAAGGTTGTGATCGAATTCCTGTGGTTCGTCGATCACATCGTGTTCTTCCTCTTCTTCTTCTTCTGAATCCCATGCTTCTTCAAATGAATACGACTGGTTGTCGCCGTCGTAGTCGCTCAGGTCGTGGTCGTCTTCTGATTCGAATTCTTCAGCTGATTCCATGGCTTCGTAAATAGGTTCACCGATTACAGCTCCTACTTCGGCCGCATTATCTGGGTTGAGGACAGCATCTGCTGCCACGGTTTCCGGAAGCTCTTCCATCACATCTCCTTCTCCGACCGCAGTTTCTGCTTCAGGGGAAACAGCATCAGCAACAGCATCAGCTTCATGCTCGACATCCGAATCAGGCTCTTCGATCGCGTCTTTTGCTTCAAGGTCAGATTCTGATTCCACGGCTTCGTAACTGAACTCTTCGATCTTTCTTTCTACAGTTTCGATTTCAGTACCTGCTTCCACACTTTCCAACTTCGACTCAGAGTCAATCACATCTCCTTCTTCCACCACAGTCTCTGCTTCAAGAGCAGCAGCAACAACGCCAGTTTCAACATGTGCTTCATGGTCGAAATATGCTCCCACGGCCAATTCTTCCACCACAAGCTCTGCTTCAAGAGCAGCAGCAACAACAACGCCACCAGTTTCAACCTGTGCTTCATGGTCGAAATATGATTTCACGGCCAATTCTTCCACCACAAGCTCTCCTTCGAAAGCAGCAGCAACAACGCCAGTTTCAACCTGTGCTTCATGGTCGCAATATGCTCCCACGGCCAATTCTTCCACCACAGTCTCTGCTTCAAGAGCAGCAGCAACAACTAGGTGGGCATGTATCCGCCAAAGGGAATCTAAAAAAATATTATTTTATGTTCTCTACATGCGTGCTAACAGGGCTCTCTTGCACGCACACTTATGAACATTCAAGATGGTTTTAAGATCATTATTTTGGTGAAATCTCTTTATCATAAAGTTCTCCCAAAGACCCAAATTTCCAGTTTTTAGTTATTTTTTTAAATTACATTTCATGTTTTCTACAAATTAAAACATCAAAACACCTATTTTCATGAAATGTTGCACTTTTCTAGTTCTCCTACTTAGAGAATTTTCCTTCACTTTTCCTTCATAGGGTACCTTCTTCTTACAGGCGTATACATTAAATATATTTTTCACATTTTTTTTAAATTGTTTTTCCAATTTTATAGTACTCCCAAAAAAAACATGAGTACTATGCCAAACGCTACAAAAACAGGGGGGGTCTTTCTTGCAATCACCCCTAAGCCCAATAGCAATTCCATTTTTGCTACCAATTTCATTCTCCACCATTCTAAAAGACACACCCGTTAGTTATTCAATTACTTTCATGCAGAGTTTCTCACCAATCACAAGCTCCAAATACAATTTCATCAAAAATTTGATGTAGAACGTTGAATCTCATAGTTACCTCCTTGTAGTTCATACTACCTATCAATTATCTCTAATCTCATCTCAATAAAATAGAATTTTTTCTCAATGTCGATTTTTTATATTACAGAATTTTCATGACCTTATCAATTTGGAGGCACATGGTGGGTGATTGCAAGAAACACTTCACATTTTTGTCTCAAAACGCAGTGTTTGGCCATAGTACTATCAGTACTCAATCGTACTACTAGAACTATGTGTCAGTGGCGCGCCTATCAATGTAAACCATTGATATTGGACGCTTGCAAATCTACGCCGTTGATTTAGTACTATACAGTACTATGTAGTACTATAGAGTGCTATGGAGTCCTATAGAAGCCACTGAGAGCAAAAAATAGCAAAAAAAGGGTATGTGGACCTTTTCATTTTTAATAATTAAAAAAAATTTTAAAAATTATTAAAAAAAATCCATTTTGCTAGAGAAGATTGTGCTTGCATTGCACTAAAAAAATCATGTAGGAAATTTTTTCCCTCTTTATAGCCTTTGCGCAAAGGAAGGTCACTTTGACCCCATATGTGCAATTGACATATTGCTATTTTCATAAAAACTCATCATGAGTCCTTTCAATGTTAATAGACCTCCAACATATCTAATTTGTGGCTCCTAATTCACATTTTTGGGTCAAAAATAGGACTAAAAAACCCCAAAATGGCCAAGGTAGACACCTAATTGGGGGCAGATTAAAAATAGTAAAATAATTTGAAAAAATTTGAAAAAATTACACAATGTCTGCAACTAACACATATACCTTCATTTCAAGTTTCATCCTAAATGGACAAAAAATGCAAAAGTTATGAGCAAGAAACCACCTATCCAAGGGGCAAGGGGACAAAAAAAAGGACAAGTGTTTCTTGCAATCACCCTGGTCTAAAATGTGAATCTACATCATTCCTAATTTTTGGAGCATTTTATTTATGAATGTCACAATTTGGAGACCAAAAATTGAGTCAATTTAATTCATACTTAATTGCAAATAGTCTCAATGTTAAATAGGGAAATGATTTGAGATTGTGGGATGATTGCAAGAAACACCTATCCTATATTCCGTCACACATTCAAAGCGGAAATTGTTTTGTGGCATAAATATTGCAAAAATGGCAAATTTCATTAAATTGGCGGTCTTCAGTGTGCCATTTTCAACCGCGTGGTGACGTGGTCTAAATTGTGAAAGTGACGTCTAGGACGGATATAGATTTTCAATTGTCTACAACATCTGTAAATACCAAAAATCTATGACATATTTCAATTTCAGACCGCAAGATCTGAAACATCTAGGACAAATATAGATTTCAGACATCTAAGGCAAGCATAGATTCCAAAAATCTATGACAAGTTCAAATTTTAGTCTAAGCGGTATGAATTGTAAAAAGAGCCAAAATAATAAAAAGCTGCCATTTTAATGAAATTTGCCATAAAAATGATTGATTGTACATGAAATTTAGAAATAAACTTCCTATAGCAATAAAAAATGTATGTGAATTATTTCAATTTTTTCAAAATTAATTCAAAAGGTGAGGTTGAACTTCAAATATATTTCACACATGCGATTTTGGTGGTTTTTAGTACTATCGAGTACCTTTTTCTAAAAAGTTACATCATCAAATTTGATAGGCTAGATCTTTTAATAGAAATATACCTTCCTACAAGAAAGATTACCGAAAATACTTTCCTAGTGTGTTTTGTATAGGCCTAAAGTATGTTATATTTAGGTCAAATTTGTCTTGAATTAAAAAAGTTCTTTTTTAATTCTAGCTTTGAATCCTTTGATCTCCCTTTTTTGCTCTTAGTTGGCAATAATGGCCACTTTTAAAATAAATTTTTCAAGAGCATTTTCTAATTTTCAAAAGTAGACATGTAAAAGTCTCATTTTTTAGCAAAATTATATATTGTGGCTCAAAAAAGTACTTCAAGATACATTGAAAGACTCTATAGTGTTAGTGGGGTCTTGTAGGGCCTTTAATCTTTCAATAAAAATTGTTTTTAAGGCAAATTAAGTAATTAACCCCTAAAGTCCCAAGGCCTTTTTTCTCTCAAAATCCATTAAAAACTGCCATTTTTAATGCAAGGTGTAAAGCTTTCAAAATTTTCAATTTTTTTGCATATCTAACTGTAGGATCTTGCACTAAACTAGTACATAAATGTGTATGAAAATTTTCACGAACTTTGACTGCATAGATGGTAAGACATCTGTGTTTAAAGTGAAAAAAACAAGCTTTTTTATACATTCTATGAGTAGATTTTTGGGCTTTGGAGCTTCCTAATCAAATATTTTTGCTCTACTCAACTTGAAATTAAAATTTTATGTGTTGAAGATTCAAGTTGAGGATTAGGGGGAAAAAATTCAAGAAAAACACACTTGATATTCAATCATTAAAAAATTGTTAAGTAGAAGTAGGTCCAAGATTGAAAAAAAAACTAAATGGTTAATAGCTCTAAGATGGGATTCAAACACAATAATCCCAACGGTAAGATTGTTTTAGCAAGTAAACTTAACCTTGTCCAACAATGTTTTTCAAAAAATTGTGAAAATTGCATTTAGAAATGAATCCTATACGTTATTTTTTCAAAAGGATGCTTAGATTGCCTGAAAATCAAGATTGTCCAAAACTTTCTCATTATTAGGCCAAATAGAATGAATCAAATCTTCAGATGTACACAATAATATAATCTTTGAGAAAAAAATGAAAAATAAAATAAAATCATATTTTTGTGATTTTTTATTTCTGCCCGATGAACTGAAATTTATGCATAGTATGGCATAACTTTTGCCCCCAGGCACCAATTGAGACAAAAATTATATTTTCAAAAAGCTAATGTGATTTTCTATCATCAAAAAAAGTTTCAAAAAATCATGTCAAAAATTGAGATCACACGAGCCTGCCCGAAATCCCAAGTGTCCCCCGAGGGGCACTTGGGACTTTAGGGGTTAAGTATTGTCATCCGCACCTTTGCTATCCAATGATAAACAACACTTGTTATAATATTAAATCTCAAATTCAATCAACTGTATAGATTTCATATTCCATGCCCACAATAGTATTAAAGCTGACCTATGTACCTCCAAAGTACTAAAGACTAAAAATAAAAAATGAAACAAATTTGGCAGGTGTTTCTTGCAATCACCTTGTGTTACAAAATGATGATTTCATGAATTGAGGGTTTTTCACATAGGAAATTATTCATATTTTTTCCAAAAGGATGACACTAGCCCCCATGGTCTCTAGGAATGCAAAATCATGCCACTATATTTCTTGACATTTATGATGTCATCAATAAAATACTAAAAAAATGCTAAAAAAAATAAAAAATATGAGGAATAATTAATACTACAATCCACATACTAAGAGGTCAATTCCATCGAACAATGTCAATAGTTGTAAGTAGATCATCGTATGCAATCTTTGTTACTTTATTGCACTACAAGAAAAAGGGGTGTTTTAAGTATAGTCCTAGTAATATAGTCTTCTAAGTAATGACCTTTAAGTAAGATTTTTAGTAAATTTTTACTGAAAAGACAGTCATTTTAGTAAAATTTTACTAAAAACCTTATAGAAAGGTCATTACTTAAAAGGCTATACTACTAGGACTATACTTAACACACACCTTTCTCTTGTAGTGTTGCCTGACAAGCAAATTATATCCGTCTTTCTAATATTTAATCCTTAAGTAAAGTAGCCCATGACAATATACTAAAAATCTAGTATCTTTCATTCAAAACTTTCCATCACTTBCTACTATATATGAAATTATTTTTATTTTCAAGCAAGCAATTATTTGTCTTCTATAGATTGACACTAAAAAAATTGTCACCATATAGTGAAGATGTCACTGATGTTTTTATGATTTATGTCATTCACTTCAATTGTAAACATTTGAAATTACCATAAATTTTTTGAATAAAATATGTTGAAATTATTTGGAAGTTTCACCACAGGTGTAAATTAGAATTGTAGGGTAACAAATCAAAATATACATTGAATCTCTATACAATACTATTTATTTAACCCTTAATCCCTAAAGTCCCATTGGCCCTACGAGGGCCAAAATAGGATTTCAAGTGCTCATAAAGTCTCAATTTTCATTATGATTGTTTGAAACTTTTGTGAAGCTAGAAAATCAAACAAGCTTTTTGTAAGTATAATTTTAATGTCAATCAATACCCAAGAGCAAAAGTTATGGCACAATAAGTCAAAAATAGAGGTGAGCGGGCAACACAAAAAAAAATCACAAAATGTGAAAATAATTTTATTTTTATTTTATTTCTAAAAAATTACATGTTTTCGTACATGTAAAGGTTTGATTCATTCTATTTGGACTAGTAATTAGAAAGTTCTAAACAATCTTAATTTTCGGGCAATCTCAGCAACTGTTTGAAAAAACAACTTATATAAGATTCATTTTTTAATGTAATTTTCACAATTTATCAAAAAAATTGTATGACAAGGATAAGTATGCTTGCTAGAACAATCTCACTGTTTGGATTATCGTGTTTCAATTCCATGTTAGAGTTATTTACAAATTTGTTATTTGTTCAATCTTAGACCTACTTCTACTATAAATTTATTCATAGAAGTCAAATTTTTCTTTTTGAATTTTTTTATAGACTTCCAACTCATTTTTTCAGCATAAAAAGTTTTAAATTCAAAGTTTGTAAGTTAGGAGGTCCATAAAGCACTCCCATCTAAGTAAGGGTTGAAGCTGAATTTTGGCAAGGTGTAACCGCTTGAAATAATTTTCAGTAAATTTTTCTTGAAAGACAAGTGGAATTGGTATCTAACCCAAGTCGTTTTATATTTTTTGGAGCTTTGTGGAATTAGTTATGAATTTTTGAAGTTGCAGAAAAGTGCATTTCAATGGGCTCTAAAACAAAGCACCTCCTCAAATGTAGATTGCTTGTACATTGGAGAGTGCAAAATGTACCTCCAGAGCCTATTCCATTTTAGAACCCACTCCATTTTAGGACCTCCTACCTAAGTGCAAAAACTTTTCACAAATGGCAGTCAAAGTCATCTAAAGTTGCAAGATAGTGTTCCAAAAAACTTTGAATGCTAATGTCTTCCAATCTGTATGGTCAAACTTTATGAAACTTTTACGACATGATCTCAGACAAGTAAAGTTTGAGATCTTATGGTTTGATTCTAAGAATTTTTTTGTTTTTTGCTTTCTTGGATGAACACAAATAAAATGGCAGTTTTGAGTGGTTTGGAGCTGAAAAAATGCCCTTGGGACTTTAGGGGTTCAAGGACAAATTGGTCACCATGAAAATCATCCATTTTGATAGCGTGGGAATCACTGTTTGAAGAGAATCCAAAAGCACTCATTGAAAGTCAAAAAACTGTACAAAATCTCCCCTTTCTGCACAAAATTTCAAGGATGAACAGTTCCACTTATTTCGTACACAAAAATATGCTGTCATCCATTGGGCGTGTCCACGTTTTCAGGGTTAAATGCAGTCCAACTTTTTGAACATTATATTGCAATCAAATTTTCGTTTTTAAATCACTATTTGCTTCCCTTGAAAAATCATAGTTTTTTTCACTCGGTACAGTACCAGCAAAGAGAACCTGGAGCACTCTTCCAATTATCAATCACTCTTCAACAATAACAAGAACCCACCATGCTCAGATGGTGCAATTACCTTAGTAGACACTCAGGCTACCAYCAAATACTGGTACTTGCAATCAGGGCACAAGTTGTGTTTGAGTCCGACTACCGAAATTCTGCCCAAGAAACGACAATGAGGAATATAAAATCCATCCAAAGGAAACATTCAGAAAACGCCAATCCCTTTCTTAGCTACGCAACAACTGTGACATAACATACACGAGTGACAGCACGAATCCACCACACCACACTCGCAACACGTTTCAATCACCACTAAAGCAAAACGAGTTGTAAAACGAAACGGAGATGCACTTGATCAACACCAGTCAGTATGACTATCAAACATAAAACCTGACAGGACCTGACGGTGAGAGGAGAGGGGGGGGGGAGAGAGAGAGAGAGAGATAGATAGACACGAGAGTAGGTGGAGGGAAATTGATACAACAAGTGGCAACAACAGCCGCACACTGATGGATTCATCCAGGACGATGTTCTTGRGGAGCATGTTTGTACACGCATACATTCAAGTGATATCAGAAAYGAGGCAGAAGCCTCAGTCGCCACAGGGGTGCCCTGAGCGAGACTGAGCGAGACTGCACCTACGCTGCCATCAGATCCCGACACTGTCTAATTCGCCTACTCAACTACAGATACAGATAATAAAAAAACGGCCCTCAAGGCTCTAACTGACAGATACCGTATTAACAAATTGTTCTGTCAGCGCATGCATGCATGCATGCACAAGGGCCACACAACCGAGCGGCCCCCCCCCCAGAGTGATGAAGAAGAAGAGCGAATGATGATATTCAAGGTGCCACTCCCCACCGTACAGATGGAAGGAAGGCTATGCACTCACCTCATAATCTGACCCACCAGACCTCGTTTATGTCTTAAAATCAATGACTGTCAATCCTCATGCCAAACCGCCCCTTCAGCTGTGCTCCATCTGTGGGGGAAAGACCCAGCGCGTACTCAATCCGAGACCTAATGGCCTTGCCCTCTTTCCAGCTGGAGAAGGAGGCCTGAAGAAAGAGGATGTCCATCTTTCAGGGCAAGGAGAGTTCATTAGGTCTGCCCCGCTCACTCTGGTAAAGTCGTCGTCGTCGTCGTCGTTCACACAGTTTGCCAGGCAGTCACGAGACTCCAGCCGTGATTGAGTGAAGGTGCCCTGGTCCCAGGTTCCAGGTTTGACTGTACACAAATAACAATACTCGTGTGCCACGTGTATATTGATCGATCCCATTACCGCCAGGCAGACTGCTGCTTGTATAATCCCACCCCAGAGTGCAGGTTCCACCCTCCCTCTGGCTCCTTCCGCTTGGCAACTGGCCCTGGGAGCCCTGGATTGTTCGTTACTTGGGCCAGCGTGGCGCTCAAGTCCGTGAAATTTGCGGGCGCTCCGGGGTGCAGCGGCGGCAACCTCCCGTGCATGACATCGTCTCTCGTGCTRTCTCCCTCGCCAGCGTCGGGACCCGAGTTGAGGTCCAAGCTCGGTCGGCTCCACCCATGCTCAGCTCCTACGTGGTGCACTGCAGGGCCTATCTCTAACAAAAACGGCGCTTGGTTCCCCATCGTCCCCGGAGTCACCACGGGCTGAGGATTCGACATCGATGCGAAGGGAGGCAAGTTCGGCATGTCGCCGAACATGGGTGCCGACGTCGATGGGAAAGGGTTTGCTGACGAAAGAAACCCCGACGAGTGACCGAACATTGAGTACGGGGGTACATAATGCCCTCCAAAGTTTATCCGCTCTGATCCAGGGTACTGTACCGCTGCAGGAGGCATGGGCCCGGAACCGCCGGTCACAAACATATCGCCATTGACACTACCTCCAGCTGGAACTGGGGCTGGAGGAGGCCCGGCGCCAGCACTGGCATTGAGAAACGAGTGAGCAGCGGCAACTGGAAACCCAGAGTCCAAAGGCCTGCCAGAAAGGAAGGGATGCAGAGCACCACCGGGGTTACTATTGCTGGGACCAGAAAACCACGGCGCTGACAGGCTCATTGTTTCCCCTCCCATCCTCAGACCCGTSAGTGCCGTTGCTGAGCTTGGCCCTACTGGATTGGCTGCTGAAGTTGGCTTTCTCGACAAAAAAGGATGCACGGCAAGTTCCTCGCCTCCACCCTCCTCCAACGATGGCCCGTTGTTTAGATCGAAATCCATTGTCCTTCTCTTTGGGGGTTGTGCTGGAGGCTGGGGTTGCAGTTGTGTTGTGCTGTTATTGCTCCGCGCTGATGATCCTAGTCCTTCCACGGCTCCCCGCAAGTCCACAGATAATGGCATGCAATTCTCCTCGCTCTCATCCATCCGATTCAAGTCCAAATCCAAGGTAGGACGTACATTACCTGGAGGGGCTTGCCCTTGACTGCTTCGCACTGGCCCGCTGCCACCGTTGGAAAGAGGGTACGCTGAACTAGAACTCTCCGGTTTCAGAAATGCCACACACGAACTTTCTTGCTTCACAAAAGTCACACCCGACACCAAGCTTGATGGGACAGAATTGCTATGCAATGACATCCCCAACACTGAACCCTGAGAAGATAAAGTGGTGTTTGAAACTCCATTGTCATGGATRACCCTTTCATCCGCCACATTCAAATCGAACTCTAAAAGAGGTCTGGCTCGCTTCTGYGCAGTTGCGGCCATAGCCAAATTTGCATCTGAAGCCATACTTTCCCCGTTGGAATTCAATCTCTCGGGTGTACGACGCGGCTCGGCCGGGCGGAAGGCACTGGTTGCTGCTGAACCCTTCCACCCAAGGTCTCCTTTGATTCTCAACGGACTTGCAGGAGGAATAAATGCTCCTTTGGTAGCAGCAAGGACTGCAATAGGAGCAGCCACTCCGCTTGCAGAGGCTCCTGAAGCTATGGGATGGACAAAAATAGAAGTCACAGAAACAGGAGGGGGAGCAGCAGCATCGTCCATAGGAGTCTCTTCAGCAAACCCTTCKTTCAAATCAAAAACAGGGCGCTCGGGTGCCACATTCACTGCCACAGCAGCTTCACCAGGGTCAGACTTATCTACCACTTGTTGTGAAGTATTTGGTTTCACCCCASCTGAATCCTCAGGGCTAGCTGATTCCTGCCCTCTRGGTGAAGAATTAGAAACCGTGACACCCTTCTGCCCAATGTTTGATACATTGTTGTCGTGACCCTCCAGTGGAAGAGATCCCGGAGCAGTCCCGGCGGCGTTACCCTGTTTCTGATCGGTATCCACTTTGGTGTCATCGATGTTCATTCGCCCAGGTCTCTCGGAGTAGCGCAGATCCGGATCACCAGTTTTGATATTTGTTGCATTATCAAGAATCACAGAAGGTACTCTGTCCCTACCAGCAGTATCAGCAGCGCTTGCATCTCTCCTCTCAGTAACAGAAGAAACACCCAACGGTCTGGTGTCATGCGCATCTCTTTCTGACAATGAGCTAGATACAGGTTTTCCATACTTCTCCATCTGCTCTACCTCATCTGCAGCTTGTCTTGCGACTTCTAGAACATCTTCCTCAGGGAACCCAGAAACGAGGTCAGCAATCCGATTTGCATCAGAATCACCTCTTCTCCCAAACAACTGGCCCGCTTCTTGACCTCTCTTTCTTCCTGGTCTCTCATCTAGCATTATTGAATCAGCAGAAGGAACTCCAAAGGAAGACCTGTAGTCTCCCAATCCAACGCCAATGCCATTGCAGAGTTCGATAGCAGACTTGGTCACTTTTGAGTGAGTGCGTGACAACCCCCTTTCTCCAGGACTGCCCATTCTTGTACCGAACTTATTACTGAGGTGAACTTCAAAACCAATAGGCTTACCCTCCAAGCCATTTCTATCTTTGACCTTCAACTCTTTTAAATAAGGATGCTCCCCAGTCAACTTGCCATTGACATCGTCCATTCGCACTCCTTCATTTGAATCTCCTTCGGCAAATTTTACTGCATTGCGTGTGTTCACACGCACTTCCCCGTTAACTGGATCTCTACGCAAATTATGCTTTTCAACATGCTTCTCACCTCCAGCACCCTGCTCCGGTGTAACAACAACGATCTGCTCCTTTCGATCGCTCTTGCCATCTCCTGGACATGCACTTTGACGATCAGGGAAGCTTTGTGACACTCCTGAATCTTCAGGTTTCGTTCTCTGAACAGAAGCATCAACCACCATGTCGACAGGGCCTGTATTGGAGCCTTTGTCAACATTATGTAAATATTCTCCACCAGACTCCTCAGCCGCAGCTGCAACGGTAGCTAATAAACCCATAGCTCCTTCAGCTGTGTCCATGGAAGCGCGCCTGGAGAGCTTCTCTGTTCCGTTATCAACTCGAACAGACACCTGGGCTGAAGAATTCGCGTTCTCCGCGACTTCACCTTGCTGCGACCTATCAAAGGTAGAGGAAGCTTGACGATCCGGAGCATTGGGGGAAGCGCTTCGGCTAACATGACCATCACCAGTCCCTCCACTCGCCCGAACAGGACTTCTCGCAGGATTTGGTATTCTCACAATAAGGCGCTGCTGAGAACCACCAGAGTCCACATCACCCTTCTCAGTACCCCCAGCTAGACTACCACCCTTCTCAGTCGCCGAATTCTTATTCCAGGCAGCAGACTTGTCGGACCCAACCTCCTTCAAAGCTCCTGATGAAGAATTTACAGCAGGTTGCCCAGTGCTTGGCAGTCCTGAAATTCCAGCAGTAGCTTTGCTGGAAATCCCAACCCCGTTCTTCACCTCATCTTTCCAAGGCAGAGTAGCACTCTTCTCAACTCCGCTAGCCAAAGAGTGTCCATTACTAGGCGAATGGCTCGAGCAACTGCTTTTCTCATCCTTCGCTTGGTCTGCATGCACGTCAGAACCAAAATTCCCTGCAGAAACCTTTGAGCCGATATCTTTGGTGGAGGGCAAGACAGGAGAACCAGCTTTTCCCGGTCCTTCTGCGGGTTTTGCAGGAGCGTCTCCGCTGGTTGGCCCATTCTGAACCCCCTTCGTAGTGCCTGCAGTGCCTCCAGAACTTTTCACGGCTGTATCCAGAGGGACCCCTGAATCCTTGGCCGACACAGAGTGCACCGGCTCAGATGACGACATCTTATATGACCATGAGATTACATTTCCCCCACCCGGCTTCCCTTCACCTGACAGCTTCATTTCTATATCCACACGCTTCTTCCAGACATCTACCAACTTTCTAGCCTTCTTCTGGATCTCCAGATTTTTATGACTTCGTAAGTGATTCACTGATTTACCAACGACACATGCCTTCAACGCTTTCAAATCTACCGGAAGCCTGTCCAGAGCCCGAAGAAGGCCTAGCAGCAGTTCCTCGACACCCTTGTCTCCTTCCCTCGGACTACCGGCATCTCCTGCCTTGCCTTTGTGAGCTTCCTGTAGCCATTCGTCAAGTAGCCGCAAACCTCCTAAATGTAAGAAATAGTTGAGACACTCATCTTTCTCTGTTGCAGCGATTACATTAGCTAGCTTGGTGCGACGAGTGGTGATATCGACCACCTTCTTGCTACTATCATTCTGGTCTTGCTGCATTAACTGAACTAAACTATCTACACCGGTCACATCTACAAGACCGCCATCCTTATCCAGGTTGCTAATAATCTCTTCAGGCTTCATGCTGCGCTCACGCTTCAAGGGACTGGCCTCTGCATCCTCAAGTTTCACATTCCGTTCCCGTTTAGAGGGGTCCAAATTTTGGTCAGATCGATCTCTCTTCTTACATTTCCCTGCTGCGGAGTAAGAACCATTTTGCACAGATTCGCTGGCCCCTTTCAACTGCTGGAAAGTTGTCGATCCTGATAAAATTCTTGGAGAAGGGCCCCCTGTCTGTGTAGCTGCCTGCATCTCCAGCTTTGTCCTATCCAAGAGTTCATCTACCTCCTCCTGATGCTCCTGAGGGTGACATAAAGTACCTAGGGGGGTGAGATAAACATTGCAACTTCCAGAGAGGAGACAGAGAGCTGCATCAAGGGGTAGCCCTTAAAAAGCTACTACGGTAGAATCTTATATTTCGATCTCTCTGAGAAACGAGAATGTGGGGCCAGACCATGCAGAACCTTTGTGTACATAGCGAAATCCCAACAACCAGACAGATCGACAGGCAGCTGACTCAATAAGTGGTCAATCAAACAATGTAAATCACTCAGTGCCAGACACCTACAATCCTCAAGGCAACAAGAAGCGATAAACGTTGTCATTTTCATTTATATGCAAATGATCAGTCTGCCAGTAATCCCTCGCCTGATGTAGAAGTATAGTTCTCAGCAACCCTAATTTACATTTACAGATCTAACTAATGAAACTGATCACCTTACAAAGTCAGTGTATTACTCACATTGGTATAATCTCGATCCGAAAGCCACCATAAACGCTTGTTCGTAGTATCGTAGACTCGCCGGCAAACAAATGAAGAAACTCCCTCAGGCAGCTCGACACCTTTCCGTAGAAATGCGACTTTGCATGGATGCAATAACGTCGCTACTGAAATAACATCCCTATGGAACGAGTAAAATATCTCGTTTGGGGCTGCCTCAATCAGAGAGCCTTTTGCTAGATTTATGTCTGCCGGTCGATACAACCAATTGACAGTCAATTTTACTTGGTCGGCTGTCTCAAGAGTCACCTTGCGTAAAAGGCCAATGAATGGGGGTGCATCCACTGCCTGAAAAAGGGCACAATCTCCAACGTTGAGAGCTCGTCCTCCCTGCAATATCCATAAAACGAATCAAAAATACGTTAAAACTCTCACCTACCACTGATAGCAGATATCTATCTGCATAATCACGTACAGACCGGAGGATAACCTGCATGACAGCTATATTTAAGTTCGAAGGTCATCTCAGAAAAAGACGCCTACAACATTAATTAATGCCTACTGGAACAGTACGACTGACAGTGACAGGGGCGTACATCCTCAAAACTCCAGTTCCCAAGTATCGAAGCTTTACACCGTTCACAATTATCTCAACTGGACAGAAAGTAAATGGAGTGTGCCAGGAGAAAATCACCAACATCAACGTACACCTACAACAGACAGGTCTCTTGAAATAAAAGTATTACAAAAGCTACGAACAAAATATTACTCAGCAGCCCCTATATATCTAGGACCATGAGACTTGCGGTAGACGTGTAGTGTAGCACGCCACTTGCAACCCGTATGAAGGGAGAGAATTCACGAAAACTAACAATTGATCCAGAAAACCGCACCCATWTCCGTCCTGTGAGGATCATCCAACAAACAGCGGAGCCCTCAACAACAACGTCCGCTCAAATTTCAAGAAAATACTAGACATGCGCAGCATGCTACATGTGGAGTTAAGACCAGTTTGATGAACCCGCCACAAAAACATGGAAGAGATGGAGTTGCTTGACCCAAAGCCAACACAGACTAATTGTAAGCTTCTATCGCAAGCTTAGACACGTAAAATAAGTCTTCTCGCGAGCAGGTGTGACCATCGAATAACTGTTGCACGACACAGACAGGAAATCGAAACATCTTGTAAACGCAAATTTCCCTAAGCGACTGGTCTCCTCTGAAACCGAACAAGGCAAAAAAAAGTCCARACAGGAAGAGCACGACGTGCCGTTCAAAGCTCCTTCCTAACGCACCGTCAGAGCACATGAAGGGAGAACTACTGTTCTCGATGCATCAAAAAGAAACTTGCATCCATGTAACATTCTAAACTGAACACCAGCTTTCATAAACACGTCGTTCGTACAGAAAATAATCGAAAATGAGGCAAGGAGGACCAGATCGATTTGTCACTAGCGCAAAGCCGTCAAGCAACAACTACGAGAAAAATAATCCCCCAACCAAATGCACTGTTAACTACSGAAGGACCACGAACGAGTCACACGACCTTCTATCTCCCGCAGCACCTGCTAAAAAAACCGCGGAAGTTCAACCACGACTAGAAAACAGCCTCCACCGTACTACACGTCAACATGGAAAACCAGACTCCAGTACCAACGGCCACCTCCAACCAAATCCCAGTTCTCCAAAAACCCTCGCTCAAATACTCGCCTCAACAGTAGTAACGCCTACAAGAGCAACGGGGGTTTCCAAGTAGGCCACCTTGGTGAAGACTTTCTGGTCGACGGGGTTGCCAACAGCTGAGCGTTGTGAGGGGGGAGACCACATGTGCTGCTGCTGCTGCTGCCTCTCCTCGCTTTGCCGCTCATGCATGACATTTCCTCCCCTGATCTCAAGCTCCTCGATCTCTTTAATCCCGCTCTCCTCTCCTCTCAACGAGCGCTTCCTTACTTAACCTCTCTCCCTTCTCCGCCTCCCTCTCCCTCTTCCTCCCTTCCTCTCCACCTCTTCCAGCTTCCAAACATAAACAACAACGACAACCAAAAACAGTCGCTTGACGCCACCGCGACCTCCGGCGTCCCAAACCACCTCACTCCCCCACCATGTCTCCCTCCTTTACCACGCCACCACAGAGCGATTCCTCCACTCCCAGATCCGCGCCGGCACCGGGACTCCGGCAAAAAGTTGCCACCATAGCCGCCTCAAACTCCCCCTCCCCCTCTCCCAAAAATTCAAAATTTTCGACCACTCCACTCCACAACTACTCTCGAACTAGAACGTACACGACCAGTGCGTCACACACACACAAACCTTCCACCTAGCAACGACGACGACGACGACAACGAAGCCCCCGCAAACAGACCTCCGCCATAGCCAGGCAACAAMACAAACACACCGCCGAGGAGATAGAAGGGCAAAATCACTAGCCTAAAGGGAGGGTCAAAGGCGACAAGCAGCACTTGCAATGAGGACAACACAACGGGCCGGGCCAGGCTCGGGTTGCATGTCCATTCACACCCGGCCCGATATCGACACCCCCAACCCCGACCCCGACCCCGACCCCGACCCGACCCGACCCGGGCCGCGATATGGGCGCCCATGGGGCAGAGAGCCCGCGGGTGTGTTTGTCAGTTTGTCAGTCAAAGCTGCGCAACTGCGCAGGCGCTACGGATCTCCAAACTCTCCAACTCCAAAACTCTAGAACTCTAGAGTCTACGCTTCCTGTACTTACAAGTTCGAAACTCCCTGCACCTCTCCATAGAACCGAACCTGGCTCTTTTTCAAACAACCCATTATTAGTATTATTATATTGAATGAAAAAAAAAAACATCATCAATAGGGGCAGGTGGGGGGGGTCTTCAGTTGTTCTACAGTAGCTCCGTCYATCAATTAAAAAGTAGGGTCTAGTTTCTCTTCCATTACTACAGTAGCTACAAACTTAGGCTCCCGAAATGACTACTATCTACAGTATTGTACTGCACTGTAGTATGATAACTTTTTAAGTTAGTCCTTTTGTTGGTGTCCTGGACGGACGGACGGAGCCAGGGCTGTGGCCTACCTTACCTTACCTTACCTTACTTCACCTTGCTTTACCATACCATCCCTTACATGATCATCATCATTATGTGAGGTTTGGTGTATGTCTGACTGAGTTGGTATGTACTGTCCTTTCACGGTGTCGATCATGGTCTCTCCATTGTCTTGCGAGAGCCGAGACGGGAGCCAGACAGCCAGCCAACCAAGCCATACAGACAGACAGAGAGACAGACAGAGAGGGGTTTTGTTTTCAAGTTTTTTAAGTTTAAGATTAATAATAAGAACCCACAGACTGCAGGTTCAGTTTCAGTTGTTGTCATCGCAAGTCTGTGCTTCAGTCTCTCACTGCAGGTGAAAGGAGGAGGGAGAGGGGGTGCAGGCAGCAACGCATTAACTTACATGATATACATTCCATTATTACGCGGTCTGAAAGGACCCACCCCTGCCTGCCTSCTGCCTGTCTGCCAGCCACAGGTTTTTTTTCTTCTTCTTCTTTTCAACTGGACGGAAACCCCGGAAGGAAGGTGGAATGGGGGGTGCAGGGAGGACGGAGAGGGAGGGACGGGAGAGACGGAGGGAGGGACGGGAGGAAGATGACATGATGCTGGAGCAGGCAGACGTGACTGTGTGTTTTATTAATAACTTGGCTCGTGCTACGTATTTTGGGTAACCGTTTTCACACCGTCTTTGCATTTTGTTTTGTTGTTTTGTTGTTTTGTTGTTTTTGTTTTTGTTTTTTTAAACAAGCGTGTTGAAGAATACGGTGCAAGGGGTATCCATTATGTAGAGAGGTTGATTTCACGTCAGATAAATCACCTTTCACTGCTAGGTATCGAACATACAATCACGCCGTTTGGTTTGGGTATCTTCCCGCTATCATCTGGTGGTTTAGCGTCATCTTGGACTGGTCTTTGCATCTTTGAARAACTTTGGAAGCTTAGAGCTGGTTTACATAGAGACCAAGCCTTGTGACCACTCAAATTCTATGCCATGTGATTGGTAGATAAGGAAGAACAGGTTCACTTTGGCTTACATACGGGCCATAGCCCAAGAAGAATTCAATGGATGATAAGTCTACATGGCATCGTACATGGACCTTGAAGACAGTGGAGTCATGGTCATGAGGTGAAATATTCTTGACTCCCTCCAAGGGGTAGGCCTAACGACCATCACTGGAGACTATGAAAAATATAACATGAAAGTCTTAAAATATTATTGTTTTAGTAACGGTACTCTGAAAAAGTTCTAAAGAAGTTCAATAGTAGAAGTTGAAAAAAAAATTCAAATATATAATTAGCATGATGATATCAAGAACACATGGCCTCCATTGCCTATAGTCAAATCTTGGAAATTCTTGTGAGGTGGTCACTTGTCAAATTACACCAAGACCATTGCTAGAGGCCATTTCTAGGGACCATTTTATTTTTGATGGGCTCATGCTTTAAAAATATTCTCATCCAACAAAGTTGGATACCACTTCCTGGAAGTGGCTTTGGTCTTGGTATAACCTGGCCCTTAGAAATAAAGAATTAACCTTTAATCCCTAAACGTCTTGATTCATCTCCAAATTTGACAATTTCAGAAAAATCATTATAAAGTGCTATTTGGAAGCATATTTTGGAATTAATATACAAATGAAAGTTGTAGATTGAGAGTTTTCGGTTCCATCCATATGGTTTGATTCACCAATACTATCACCAATATTATTTTTTATAAATTTTGATAGGAAAATGTCCAAATTCATTCAAAATTCATTTAAAATTCAATATCAAGCAAAATATTACCATGTTTGGAGTAGAATTTGTTGGAATAGATTTGAATTAAGATTCTCTTGACATGGTAATTTTTTGAATTTTTTTTGTTCTTAAAATCTATGACCTCATTTTGGCAAATCTTGTTTTGAACTAAAGTCAACATTTGCAATTTTGGCTTGGTCAACCACTTGACATACTTACACATTGGTAATTTTACAAAAATATGTATTTTAGTAACACCAAATTCAACCCTTAGATAGAACAACAACTTGATATAGTATCTCCACAAATTAGAAGAACTTTCATCCAAGTGGTCAGAAAGATGAAACTTCAATTCAATTTGTTCATCATCGAAAAAATGGACGTCGAAGCACTCCAGGGTTAACCCTTAAAGGATGAACTGGTGCCCGTGGAAATCATCCATTTTGGTACTATAGGAATCATTGGTTTAAAAAAATCCAAAAGCATGCATGGGAAGTTAAGCGTGGTAGAAGATCTCTTTTTTCCATCCCTAATTCCGAGGATGATTAGTTGCATTTTTTGTATTACATAGGAGAATTCCTTGTCATTTGTCGCATGCCAAACATCCATGGCATCGTTTATGGGTAAATTGTGGCAAGGATGTTTTTCATTCAATGGATTGATATATACACTACAAAATAAATGGGTGTTTTAAGTATAGTCCTAGAAATAAGATTTTAAGATTTACTAAATTCATATGTCTTTTACATTAAATTTTACTTAAAAGACACTTGTATTTAATAAATCCTTACTTAAAAAGACTCCTTATAGGTCATTACTTAAAAGCTTATCTCTAGGACTATACTTAAAACACCCCTTTCTCTTGTACTGATAATCATCCTAGTAGGAGAGAAGTGTAGCTATTCATCCTCACAATGTGGTTGTGAAAATTAAAAAGAGGGCTTCTACAATAGTTTGACTTCCAATGAGTGATTTTGCAATTTTGTGAGCTAATGATTTTTATAGTAACCAAAGAAATGATTTCCATGATCATGAGCTTGTCCCTTATGTATTAACTTACATTCATTTATCCAAATACATGTACAACTCATCCCAAACCATAGTGCACCAAAAGAGGTTTTACGCATGTAAAAAGGTGCGATAACATCCATTAAACTAATGTCAACAGCTTTAATTGCACTACATTTAGGAAAAAGTGCTTGAAATTGGGCCCACCCACTAATTGCATAATTGATAGTGTTGCAGTAAGATGAGTTCTTCTACTGATAGCGTGTGATCCTAATTTGAATAGTCGAATGATTTTGAATTATCTCCTAATGGAGGTGTAAATCAAAATGTGGTCTTCACAATTGTTTTTATATCCCTTCATTTGAGAAGGTAAAATACAAAAAAATCCTTCACAAATCTCCACTTACTCAAAAATTATGCAAGTTTCTAAACATTCTTTTCTATGGTGTTTTTATAAGGCTAAAAAAGAATTAGCACCGTATGTCCAATTATAGTAGATAAACGCCTCTTGTATTTTGACATCAGTCTTCTCTATATGGTTGTCGTATGAAGACGGATAACCAAATTCTTTAGAAGTTGATAGAGGTTGAAATAGTACTACATCATAAGTTTAGAACCTGTGGTTTGTCAATAGTTATCATGTGGTTATTATTGTTTCATGGGTTAGCATGTTAATATACAATTTAGAGCATCATTACGATGCATTAGTTTAGAGCATCTCCAATAGTGCGTGTCTAAATGGATGCGATGATCTATAAATAGAGTGTGTTAGGTGCAGGGAAAAGCCCTGCAAGTTGCCGTTCCCCCACTAGCAACCTCCAAACAAGGGCAAGCAAGTTTAAAACTCTTCTTCCGAGGCAAAGCATTAATGAGATCCCAAAACCCAACCAATCAAAAGAGTTGGAATTGGTTACAACATTCAAAGTGGGAAGTCCAAGGTGGATCACTCATCTTCTTGTCAATAGTGTGTCACAAGTCCTCAGTGGAAGTTGAAGTATTGGGATGAATTTTTCAAGTGGCCTGGATTGACAAACCATGCAGGCTGAAACTGTTGGAATGCCAAAATTGAACCAGGCACGCCAAATTACTTGGTGTGGCAATTTGGCCCGACTATTGGAGATGCTCTTATAATTTATTGCACCATTACAATGCATTACTTGCAATTGAAAGTAATGCATTGTAACAATGCAATAAATCTTAAACTAATGCAGCATAATGATGTGCTAAATTGTATACCAACATGCGAGCCTATGAAACAACGATAACCTTATGATGCACGTTGACAAACCGCACGTTCTAAGCTTCGTAATGTAATCCAATTCCTCAAAAAAAAAAATCTTGAAGTGAATAATGACATTAATATTCTAAGAGATGTTTATTCCCCCTTTCATTCAATAGAACAAATTGGTGCCATTAGATGTTTTGGAAGGTAGTATGTGTTTCACAAGTCAGTATGTGCTTGGACTACATGTGATGAAATGCGTGTGCAGGATTTAGGATTCACATGCTGACTTAGGAATCACATATTGATTTAGGAATCAAATGCTGACTTAGGAATCACATGTTGATTTAGGAATCACATGGTGACTTAGGAATCACATGCTGATTTAGGAATCACATGCTGATTTAGGAATCACATGCTGATTTAGGAATCACATGGTGACTTAGAAATCACATACTAACTTATCCTATTAGTTAGTAGGATACCAATTTCACAAAATGACAATATTTTAAAATTTGGTAACAATGAAACATTATTGTATTGCACCTAAGATCTTTAGAATAATTTTTTTTGTATTGATTTTTTACAAAAAAAAATATTTAAAAAAATATTATTATTATTTATTAATAGGATAAATCATTATAGATATTATTGCATGTCCATCTTAGTGAAGAATATGAATTGATGGTTAGATATTCATTGGATGTCTTCTCAGCCCTGTAGGAGACTATTTTGGGGTCGTTTCCCGAAACTTTTTCTACATAAGAAGCCAATGACTGCTAGTTTGAAATTTTGAATTTAAAAAATAAAAAAATAAAAAAATGTATACATACACTAGAAACTGATTAAATTTTTTTAAATTATGTTTTTATTCAAAGTTATTTTAAAAAATATTGAATAATTAATTTTAAAAATTAATTAACTTCCTTTCGTTAGACGTGGCAATTTCTTGGCCACGTCAGACTGCCTACGTGGCAGAGTTTCCAGAGTTTCCAATGCATAGCCACAGCCCGAGAACCTGTAGTCCTTTAAATGAAAAACATTTGTTCTAAGTGGGTGCTTTTTACGTGCCTCCCAATTCAATAATGTAAAGATTGTCCCCATCTAGTGGTTGAAGATGGCCTTTTTTTCCAAAGAGGAGTCACTATGGCTATTGGTTTGTGTACACGTAAAAACACACATGTAGGAAATATTATCTCATGAGTCAAAATGGAAGTTGACAACTACTGTACTTTGCCTCAAGCCTTTTTGTTTGAAGAATGAATGAGTACTCAAATTATCCACTTATGATTATAGAAGTAATGGAGTAATAATTAATCGTACAAGATATTGCTGAATTGCCACTATATATAAATTACTTATTGACSCATTTCACAAAAATCTTATGATATTATTTAGCAAAGTAAAGAAAACACTAAACGAATCACTCTAGCTTTTGGCCTAAGCACTTTTAAAAACAAACTAATACGTAGGAAACATTATCTCATGAATGAGAATGAAAGTTGATAGCTATATATTGCATTATGAAAGGATCATTTTTCCTTGACCATTGAATGCCTACACAAATTGTCTAGTCACCTCTATAGAAGTGATGTAATAGTAATTAAATGTACAAGATATTGATGCATGGACACGATGTATGCAATAACTTTTGATACATTTGACACATGTTTATGATTGATATTATTTAGCAAAGTATTGAAAGGAATATTTGATCAATCACCATAGCCATTGGTTTAAGCACACCTCAATATATATAAGTCACCAAATGTATATTTTATTTACTATTAACTTGAAGCTCAGATCTTCCATTAGAAAAAAAGCCCTAAAAGGGGTTGCTTCCTTTTGAGGAGTTCCCCTCAACTGAACTCACATCTCCTTAAAAGACAACGGTCACTATTTATAAATAGTGGCMACATTAAAAAAATATTAAAATACAASAAAAAAATTTATTTATTTTAAATGTAATAAATTATGATAAACTAAATTAAAATAATATTAAAATAACAATCTATAAAATATCAGTTTGTGGTCGCAATAATGTCACATCATATCTAAATTTTATGTAATTTTATAATTATTTTAATAATAATTTTTCAAAAACTTTTTAAATTATTTTATTGAGTTGTCTTACACTAATTAGGCCTTGCAGTTTGTTGTTGTCTCTATAAATATATCGGCTAGTGTTCCTTATTGATTTCTTGTTGTCCAGGACTCATAGATTGTTTGAGGGTTCATTTTTTTCCTAATGAATCTTAATTCTTTACGTGCTATGGGTAGTCCAAATTTAAATAATATATAAAGATGTTTTCTCAAAGGGCACTAAGAATAATAATTTTATGATAGTTTCTAAACAAAAGTTTTAAAATATAATTTATAGATTACATCTATAAGCTTGAATCCACCAATCTATCATTGTACAAACCTATATTTATCAACAAATTTAAAATCTAATTTGTTGATTTTTTCTAAATTTTACAACAAGTGAATATTATTAGTTTTTACAAAAATTATTTTAGTTTAAATTAAGAATATTAACTTCTAATATGGTTATGTATAAGAATTTATAATATATTTATTTATTAAAGATTTTTTTAATACATAAATTAAAAATTCATACATTTTCTTGTTATTCATGTGCCACATCTTCACTCTACTATTGCAAGTATTCAAGATTGAAAACTTTCAAGAAAGCATTCTAACCACTATTAGACCCTTTGATTATATAATATTTGAAGTCTTGCCAACTTCCAACTCACTTTTTATTAAGTCAATACCAAATATTACTTCACCAAGTTTCTTCAAAAAAATTTGTAGTGACTTGTGACAATAGTATTCTAGGTGATGTTTTTCTCCTTTCCCTTTCACTATTACAATAATGTTTCATGGTGACCTAATTCTAAAATATTTTGACCTGGTAAAAGTAATACCCTATGAACGAATAAGATAAGCGAATATGTGACTAGGCCACAATTGATGAAACATGTGTATAGGATTGTGCATGGGGCAGAAAACAATGAAAAACATCCATTCTAATTGCATGGGTGCTTTTTACATGCCCCCACATTCAATGATGTAAAGATTCTTACAATCTTGTGGTTGAAGATGGGCCTGTTTTTTTCCCAAAGGTGAATCACCATGGCTACTAGCTTGAGTAAACCTTAAAACATACACAAAGGAATCATTATCTCATAAGTCAAAATGGAAGTTGACAACTACTATACATTTAAAGAAGCCTTTTTTCTTGAAGGTTCTTTTGAATGAATACACAAATTGTCTAGTCACGCTCATAGATGTGATGGAGGAATAACTCAATGTACAAAATATTGATGCATGGACACGACGTATACATTCACTATTGATACATTTGACAAAAAAATTATGATATTATCTACCAAGGTACTAAAAGGAACATTTGACCAATCACAATGGCTACTGGTTTAAGCACACCTAAAAACACACTAACATGTAGGGTACATTATCTCATGAGTGAGAATGATAGTTGACAACTATTGTATTTTAAAAAGAGACTTTCTCTTTGAGGTTAAATGAGTACACAAATTGTCAAGTCATGTCTATATAAGTGATGGAGTAATAATTAAACCTACAAGATAATACATAGACAACGTCGATATCTAGAATAGTTTATTCTATTGATAAAAAAGAATAACAGGATAAATCAGCATAAAAAAATGAATTTCTAAAAACATATACTACACAATAATGTTTTATTGTGATCTAGTTTCAAAATATTGTGATTTTGTAAAATTAGCATCCTASAAATTTATAAGATAATTCAATATGTGACAAGGCTACAATTGATGAAACATATGTACAAAAGTTGTACCTAGGTCAAGCAAAAATGAAAAACAAATGTTCTACATGGATGCTTTTCATGAGCCTCTAGGTTTAATAACTAAGGTAATGCTATTGTTTCTACCTTATGGTTTTGTTTATTCTAGAAACTAGTTACTACTATTGCAGGCATATAACACCCAAAAATATCCATGTAGGAAATACCATTTCATGAGTCAAAATGGAAGTTGACAACTATACTATTTTGAAAGGAGCTTGTTTACTTAAAGGTTGATTGAGTACATAATTTGCACATGATTGTGCCTAAAAATATACATGTAAAAAACATTATTTCATGAGTCAAAATGGAAGTTGACAACTACTACACCTTAAAAAGAGCCTTTCTCTTTGAAGGTTGCATGATTAAACAAATTGTAGAAAAACACGTTTACAGAAGTACTAGAATAATAATTATACCTACAAGATACTAATGCATGGTTACGATGTAAACATTCACTATTAACGCATTTGACAAAAATCTCATGATAGTATTTGGTAAGCTAATATGACCACTTGACCACTTAAATAATTAAAGACAAATCACTAGTAGAATTTTTTTTTTTTTTGTTGATTCAGTCGCTTTATCTTGGTCACTTTTTGACATAAATTTGTTGATTTTCAACAGATTTATGTCAAAAAATGACCAAGATAAAGCGACCGAATCAACAAAACAAAACAAAACAATCTACTAATGAATGTTGTTTGTTAGCAACATAGCAATTTTGGGCAGCTTATTATAAACTTGATTTTTTTTTTCTCTTTGAAATTTTCGTACAACATGTGCTTGAGGAATAGCATTAAGGCCCAATAATTTTCATAACTTTTGACTAAATGGATAAAAAGTTATTGCATGGTGATTTTGACTTTTGAGTATCACAAAATCTCTTTAAAATCTTTTTTTTAAGAAACAAAAATTCGAAATTGTTTTTTCAAGATTTCTATACGTAAAGAAAGCTTAAACCATTCCATTTTGATTAATGAGATGAAAGTTATGAAGAGTTTTAGTTTGCGAGCAATTATGGATTCTCTAAAACAAAATTTGGAGTCTTTTTTGTAATTCAATTTTCAACACTTTTTGGAAAAAAAATTTGAGATTGTAGATTCATTTTTACAAAATTACAATTATTTACGCCGGTATTATTTAATTACAAAACTTAATTGTTAACAATTTAGTATATTAAATCATTTTCTATTCTTTCTACTTACCATTTTCCCCTATATATTGTACAATTCCAAATGATTTGATATTTTTCAATTTAGTAACTAAAATTTCCAAACATGTAGCCAACTTGCCTTGAAAAACGAATCCAATGAAGTAGCACCAAAATGGACATTTTTTTTATACAAATGTGTCCTTGTGAAGTGCGGCTAATCATTTATTTGCAAGATCAAATCTTTTTTTTGGTCAATTCAAACTCTAATTTCTTGCATTCTACTTCATAGAAATTTCTGAATTTTTTCTCTATCTTCTTAAAAATAGTGTATTTCAAGATCCTATGGTTATATGTGTCTAAAATTGTTTTTCTTTCTGAAATTTGGTACTTGTATTAGAAATGGCAATTTTGGAGTTTTCTTTGTGAAAACTTAGTCAAAAATCTTCAAGGATTAACAAGTAAACCATTTTTATCAAAATGAAATAAGTCATCTATTGATTGATAGTATTTTTCTTAACATCATGAATGCTATGTGAGACTTGAAATTCAATAGAAGAGTTGAATCTAATCAAATCATGCTAAATTAGGATGTTGTGGTCCACCTATTTAAATAATGAATTTACTACATTTTATATATGATGCCTTAATGACCAAAACTTGAGGATTAAGTTAATGTAAGTCTTCTAGTGCAATTTCTCTTTCATGAAAGCACTATTACGAAGAGATCACTACATATCTACATATACATACTCTATACAATAGCTTCTTCAATCCAATAGAAATTGTGTTCTAYATTGCCAAAAATAGACAAAATAAAAAACTTGTTGGTCTAAAGTCTATACCACCCTTGAGGTACTCCTATTGTAGTGTCATTCTAAGATTGTAAGTGATTATGGCAAAGAATATACTATAAAATGCCACGTGAATGTACTAAACATATGAAAATTTACGTGAAAACACTCCTAACCATCTCCATACTAATTTGTGAGAGGTGCATTCTACTGAAAGTGTCCTTTAAAGTGAAATAAAACCGTTCCCATATTTAATCGCCATTGGTTAATTGTTGATTTTGTTGATTTCCATTGTATATCCAAACTACGTGACAATTTCAATAGCTTATGGAGTTTCCACTGTAAAAAATTCATAAAAATTATATGTCTCATCCAAATATTCTAATTTTTTTTCCTTCAAAAAATTCATGATTTTAATTGCCAACATTCTTGAAAAAAGTGCCWCTGACCATGTTAAATTGCTTATTTAGACCTTTTTTTTTAAAAATGTCTCAAACCCTCAACCCTGGCGAGTAGCCGCTTCTTCTTCTTCTTTACGACACAGTCCCCAATTCCCCTGTAGAAACAAACTTCACGTGGCCCCCCGAGTAATACGTACCCCCATATCGTACGAATACAGTATCTCAACAATATAGTATCGTACACCGTATCGTATCTTAACCCTAAAACTGACTGGCCCACACTTCCCCAAGTCTTCCACGACCTCGAAACCTCGTGGCCATTTCGTCCATTTCCAATTTGGGCCCCTCCTCRAAAAGGCTACAAGTAGGAGTGGAGACTAGGGTTWCAATCGAGTCGCACAMCTAGAYACTAGGACGATTCTCCTTCGGAATTTTTAGTTACGGGAATCATGTTAGTGTGATTGAATTAGGTTTTGCCGATACAAAATTTGGTGGAGTTGAGACTTGGCGAAGTATTCGGGAGAATTTTTCCTGTGGTAGTTTGATACTGGGAATTGAGTTACAGTGATTGGTTTAGGTTTTGCTCATAGTTTGTTTAGTTGAGATTTGGCGAAGTAATCGGGGGTAGAGTGTTCGGGAGAATTCTTTCTGTGAAATTTTAGGAGCGAGGATCGTGTTAATGTGATTGATTTAGGGTTTTCTCGTATTAGTTGAGTTGAGGTTAGGCGACGGATATGGGATTAGAGAGTGTGTTCGGGAGAATTTTTCGTGTGAAAGCTTAGTGCCGGRAAACAAGTTGATGCGATTCTTTAAGGTCTTGCGGATGTGTTGGTGGGGTTGAAGGATTCGGGACAATTTCGTCTTGTGAATTTTGAGTATTAGGAATCGAGTGAATRCGATTGATTTAGGTCTTGCAGGTGTTTTGTATGGTCCCAAGTATTCAGGATTCGAGTGTTTGGAACAATTCTTCGTGTGAATTTTGAGCGCAAGGAATCAAGTTAGTGCGTTTGATTATGATTTGGAGCATTCAGGATTAGGATAATCGCTTGTACGCCACAAGTCGCAAGCTGCCATTTGGTTTCCTTAGATGCGAGGCTCGTAGATCTGGAGTATTGATCGAGACCCTGATATTGTTATCTCCGTTGCGACGACTGGTATTGACAAGGAGAGAGAGAGGGTATTTGGATGAGACTAATTTCTATTAGCAATTGAAATTAGTCGAAACAGGAGAATTGGTCGCAGTTGTGAACTCTCGGTTGAGATTGCTATTGYGGAGTTCCAATTTGCAAGCTCAATTGGGAGTTTTCTRAACCCCAAGGAKTGAAATAGGGTTTCAGCTATGGCGACGGCGGCGACAGCAGTAGCCGCAGCAGAGTCCGTCCCGGGGACGGAGATGACGAGCATCAGCTTCCGTGATCAACTGTGGCTGAGTGCTTACCCTCTCGATCGCAACCTGGTGTTTGACTACTTTGCTTTGTCTCCATTTTACGACCGTACTTGCAATAATGAGCAGCTCAGAATGGAGTCTATTCATCCTTTGGACATGAACCATCTCTCGTACGTGACCATCTCTCTGCTCGTATTGCGTGTGAATCCTTTCAATGTGCTCATGTTTGTGATGTGAAGGCCACACATACGTCACATGCATTACTTGAGTGGCCTTGAAGTTTATTGAATGTTGTATTTGTTTGCAGGCAAAGGACAGGTATGGAATACATATTGCAGGATGCACAAGAGCCACACCTGTTCGTGATTCGCAAGCAGAAGCGTGAGAGTCCTGAAAAAGTTTCGGCGCAAGCTGCGTATTATGTTCTGGATGGTTCTATCTACCAGGCTCCTCATCTTTACAACGTCATCGGTTCACGTGTTGTAAGTTGCCTCAAATGAGTTACGGAAACAAGGSTGTTCCGTCTTGTCTTTCTTTTTCTTGAGAGTGATGGATAGTGACAGGGCAGTTATTGTAATGGTATTGGTGACTCATTGGAACTCTAGACTTGAAGTGGTTATAATGTGGAGGTTTATGTGGCGTGTGCAGGTGCGGTCTTTGTATCATATCACGAACGCGTTTGCGCAAGCGTCTGCAAAGCTTGAGAAGATTGGGAATGGTAATCCTCATTCTAACGTGCTGAGAGAGTTTATTAGTAGGTTGTCAATAGAGTTATCCTTGAATGCATGTAAAGTGGGGGTGCCGACCATATTTCTAGAGAAAGAGGAGGGCTGAATATAATGAATATTGCCTTTCTTGGTTGGCTCAATCACTTCTCTGAAATAGTGTTAAATATAAGGATAACTCTACTATGAGAGTGTTTTTTCAATGAAATGACTAACGGGTGGTGAAAACTCGATTCTTTTATGTTTTGCCACTATATTCTTGTTCGACGTTTATTTTATAAGCCGGTCAAGTYTCTTAGAGTGGCTGAGAGTTGGTGATTCCTCAGGCACGGAGACTGAAAATGGGAAGGCAGGAAGCGAGGCTGAYGCTGATGTGCAACTGAAGAAATCATCCACGAAGGTGGTGGATGTGAAGGAAGTCATGCGTGTGGATTCAATTCTTGCCGGTATTATGCGGAAGGTAAAGAATTCATCAGCACTATTATTTTCATCATCCCTAACTTGTTTAAGTCGATGCTCGAGCATTTAAGCGAAAATCGGTAACTTGAACCTTAATTAAGTTACTGAAATTATCCATATGATTTCAGTACAGTATGGCTAGTTGGCTACTTTGTTATGAGTTTTGGCTGATCATGGAGAGACCTTTGGGTACAAGAGCCAAATCTGTTGAGGTCAAATTTTAGTCACTATGTGTGAATTTCTTATGCAATTTTGAATTAGAAGTTTTTAGCCCACTGTAAATGGCAATTCTCTTTCCATTCAAAGATGAGTGGTCATAGACATGTCATTAACCAAGTTTTAACCAAGTCATGCTGGCACGTAACTTGTTAGTTGAAGATCAACCAAGTGTTGATTGGACGAGATGAGTTGCTGTTGGTAACGGGGGCCAAGCCTTAAATGGTTGTGAGATGTTAAAARCGTACCATATAAGTGAGGCTAGCAACGATTTATTTCATTATTTGGATAGAAGGGTTTCATCAAGCTCATCCTCTACTAGTAATTTCTAAGAATTTCATCTCCGGATGAAATATGCATAAAAATTAAGTAACTACTTGAAAATTGTTGGAAAATATCGAGGCAGTGCAATTAGTTTGTTGTCTCCAGTTCAGAGTTATGATTTTCAGAAGTCCATCCTGCAAGTTGTGAGATTTTGAATATTTTCAAATTTTCTATACCAAAATAAAATATTTGACGAACGAGTAGGGTATCCTTTGCATCACCCGAGCCGTTGAATGACGTAATTACTCTCCCATATTGCTGATTCTTACAATATATTTTAGTGACTTCATATTGACTTACTTGAAATCACATTAACGACCTTGCAGTTACCGCCCGCTCCTCCACCTCCTGCACCGGTGGTTCCCGTGGTCAACCCAGTTCCAGGGACAGAAACTACTACTCAGGCACAGGGAGCCTCAGATGCCAACCAAGAACAAGGWGGGAACAAGCTTCAGCATGAACAAGCTTCCACAAAGAGACTGAAGGTGGAGAGATAACTTAATTGTGTGCATGGAGAGGTCCTCAACGTGAGAGGTCTTCCCACCGTATCATCCCCTTCCTAATTCCTTGAATCAAGAGACCTCTGGATGTTCATCTCCACAGGTCCGCTCAAGTCTGTTCAAGTCTGTTCAAGTCTGCTCAAGTCTGCTCAAGTCTGCACATGGTGTGACAACTGGGATACAACTGGGAGGACGCTTACCAATTTCATCCGACAAAGGGGTACTATTCTAGGTTTGCAAGCAAGTGTGTTGAAAATTTGTTGCAAGTCGCTAGAAATTGTATTGTAGCTCCAATATTGACAGAAATGTTTTGCAGTACTCTACAAGAATTATTAACCTCAACCAAATCGTTGGAGCCAACCCCCAGCAAAAAAGTACGGCAATGAGAAATGAAGGTCTGTGAGATGCTTCCTATGTGGGTAATGTGGCCATGTTCACGAGGTCCACGGAGGCCGGGGGTGGGGTGGGGTGGGGGGGTGGGGGGCAGGAAGGGGAGAACTCAAGAAAGATTGCCTCTTGCTTAACTTACTGACTTATTCTGAGAGTGCCAGTCTCTGCCACACCCATTTATTATTGTGCGAAGGTGTCCTGTATCTGCAGGTACCTATCTGTACGTGTTGATTTATTGAACAGTAATATGACCTCGTAATCTTCAATATTATTATTTTGATCTCAATCTAGGTTCCTTTGGTACCTAGGGACATTCAATCTTGTACGGTACAATCTCTAGATTCTCCATGCTCTTTAACTTCTGGAGGTTCGTGAGTAAGGTACTGTACGTTATCATAAAAAACACTCCGAAACTGCCATTTGTAAGTGCCAAGAGCGAGAATGAAAAAAAAAAAAAAAAAAAAAAAAAATAATGGCATATCCAATTGTAGAATCTTCCTTACAACTTGCATGACGATTTAAGGAAGAAAATCCTGAAACTTTGAGCATGTACATTGTAAGATATTCTAAGGGAGAGGCACTCAATGGCATCCAAGTACCCAATGCCATCCCTTTCTAGGACATTCATTTATTCATTCTAGAAGGTCAATGTAGCGGGAATGTAGATTGCTTATTATTTTAGGTCAAAGAAATAGGCCATGTATTACCTACCTACATTTATAGTTTGAAATGATTATGCTTTGTAGAATTAGATGGAATTGGGTACAGGGACGCCATTAGGTGCCTTTCCTTTAAGTGGAAAGAAAAGAAAATGTTTGAATTTAGTAGTTTCAGATTTTGAGGCTTTGAATGTTGATAACTTCATTTTCTTTGCATTTTAGAGTTTTTGAGGTTTACATCTTTATGGTGGATAATTGAGTTACGTACGTAGAAAAAAACTTTTTCAAAAAAAATCAATTTGATTTTCATTCTTTAAAAATTGTTAAGTAAAAACAAATACAAGATGGAAGAGATGGTTAAATCACAAATAACTCTTAAATGGAATTGAAATGTGGCAGTTTTAATGGTTAGATTGATGTTGCAAGTGGGACTTTTTTTTTTGAAAAATTGTGAAGATTGAGTTCAAAAATAGATGCTATGTAATATCTTTTCAAGAAGATGTCTTGATTGCCAAAAGAAGACTCATCTTACCTTTCACATGGCTAATCCAAAGTAAATGAACCAAAGCTTTTCATGTACACATGGGTTTATTTTGTAAGTTAAAAAAAATTGAATTTTGAATTTTGTTTTTTTTGTTGTATAGAATCAAGCATTTTGAACTTAGGAGGGTATAGTTTTTTCCCAGTAGATATTGAAATGCAAGTACACTCTCTTACTTCTTGAAAAAATTTCCATGAAATATTGTAGAGTTCAAGACCATTGAAATCTCCCTAAAACTCTTAAAAAATCATTCCAAGACTTTGAACCCTTCAGGAGCTAAATTTAGATAAATTATTGGATTGAGCGCACAAAGTGATGTTCGGCATTTCATGTGAAGTGGGTTAGAGTGAAGTAAAAGTGATTAATTTTGAAAAGGCTCATTACTTAGGAGGATTTCAAATCTTCTGATATGAGGAAAGGAGTAAAAAAGTGCATAAATTAGGGCACAATTATGATTAAAATTAGACTTGGAGTAGATTGTTTTAATCATGTTTTGGAAACTATTTTAAGAAAGGGCCGGAAACAAAAGCTTAGAATAAATCCCTAAATCTCCAAGGCCTTTTTGGGTTCAATAATATCATTGCTTTTGAAGTGTTATAGGTCTAAATGTCACTAAGGTATAGAGATCTCGACCATACAATCTTGTGGTCAGTACACGTTGTATGTAGAAATTTTATTTGAAACTCATTTGAAGGTGAAATTTGATTTCAAACTGAAAAAAAATAAAAAGTGCTTCAAAGTCAATATACAAATACATTGATGAAAGAAAATATCATTCAATTGATTCCTTGTGCCTACAAGATTCTTTTTTGGAATGTCCAAAAATAGGTGCAAAAAGCACATCTATGGTTGAAACTCCTACTAAAATGCTTCTCAAAATGTGAGTCAGTCACAACTTCCAAGATTGATATGAAATTTTAACCACACAAACTAGACTAATATGCACAATTCTTCTAAAAAGCATTTATTTATTTTTATGATTTAGGAACCCCAACATGTAAACGACTAAGTCTTGTTCCTTGTCGAAAAATATTCAAAATTGTCATTTCAAGTGCAAGGATAAAAAAAAATTAAATTTTTTTTTTCATATTCAGCCATTAAGATCTTGCAATAGACTATTATGAAAATGTGCTGTAAAAATTTCAAACACTTTGACCCTTTAGATTGCCTAATAAATGCATTCAAAGTAATGAAGTCAAGTTTTTTTTAGCATGGTGGCAAATTAGTTTATGAGACCTTGAATCTCCTCAATTTAAAAATTTTGCACTATAGATTTTGAATTAAAAGTATTTTTWTCATGAAAAATTGATTTGAGGAYATTGAAAAWTRTAAAAGTTAARAAATAGTGTGATTTYATTTATTAAACAAATGATAACTAGATGAAGGTACACGATAGAGGAAAAATTAAATCACTAGTASCTCTACAATGCAATTAAAATATACTCTCAATGATCATATTGTTTTAACAATGAAAGTTARGCCTATGSAACTTTTTGTTATAAGAAAATGTGAAAATTGASCTCAAAACAATTCATGTATGTTATTTTTCATAAAGATGCTTTAATTGCCCGCAAATTTAGGTTCTTCATAACTTTCACATCACAAATCTAAATGGAAAGGATCAAAGATTTCTATTTGGAGAATGTACAATCTATAAAAGAAAATTATTTTCATTTCAAGTTTTTTATCGGGAGGTGCCCCAAGTTCARTTTTAGGCTTATTGTGGTATCACTTTTGCTCCCRSGCACCAATTCAAATAACAAATATATTTGTCAAAAGYAAATCAATTTTTCTATCTTATGAGAATTTTTCAAAAWRTTTCAMCAAAAACTAAGCTCATAGGAACCTACCTTAAATCCATCTTGTTCTCGAAAGGATAGTGGTCTTCTAAGGTTAAAATTTAAGAAACTAYATWGAAATAACTAAGTTGAAATTTATGGCAAAAAGTAATAAACAACTATTGAACCTTGAAAGGATTTTTTCACCTTGAACACTAAATTAGCACATATATTGTACAGGGGTTTATAGTGATGGAGTCAAACAAAATGAATTARAAAATTTAGTTCAATGCGTTAGAGGTTGAAATTCAAGAAACACATAAATTGGATGGAAGTACATTAGATCCTTCAGTCAATGATCATATAACATAAGTTTATAGTCAAAGTAAAGGAGCAATGGCTTTAGTGCTTGAGTGCAAAGATGGGAGTTTCACGTGGGGAGKTTACAAGCCTTGAATCTAGTTGTAGGTATATACCTACAATCATTTGAAGGTGTTTATAAAAAAAATGTACCTACAAGATAGGTACCCTTTACCATGCTAGCATATCTAAAAAAAATTGATAGCATAAGTGTAAGAAAAGATTACTTCATGAACATGAAAGTGAACAATTTGTTTTGAGAAGGAAGTTTTCACTTAGGAGGTTGAATGTTGCATTTCTCTCTCTTTCTATCTATAAGGCCATATTTGTTATATTAAGACTTTTTTCAGTCTCATTTTTATCTTTAACTCAAAGATAAACCGCTTTATCTCTTTATTAATATTTTTTTTATAAATAGGTAACAATACCAACTTTTAGAATTTCATTGTAGTATCACTATTTGAGCAATATTTATTTTTAGTTTCAATTCCTATTTTTTTAAATGGATTTTCCAATAACTAGCATTTTGTCTCAAAATCTGCAAAACCTGTCAATTTAACAAATATGGCCTTCTATTATTGACCTTTGTGCAAAGTTGAAAATATCACATTTATGCCTAATGCAATTTTATACTAAGAAATTTTCTAATCCTTTATTAGACGAGTTTGTCAAAATAGACATATATACTCATATTAGATTTAAACATTAGTGATTTTACACCTAGTGTCTCATTTCATCTTAAATTTCAACAACTAAAACTTAGGAACTCTAGGTTCCCAATTCACTATTGTTGATAATTCTTTCAAAAATATTTTAGTCTTCACCTTCTTTTGAAATTTGATTTTCAACTCGGTTATGTTTACTTCAAGGTAGTTTCTCAAAGGCTTGACTTCATACATTATTTTATGTTGTATATCCATATCTAATAATGTATTATAAAAGAAAGCCCAAAAAACCCCTTTGATTTCTACTACTATTACTTCAAATGGTATAACAACTTCCAATCCATGGAGTTACTTTATACAAGAATATCTAACAATTGTACATACATGCATGATTGAACAATAAAACAATATGGTCAAATCATAAAAATTTGGAGGCTTTTCATTTTTGATACTTGTACCAAAAAGGGCCATTTCCAAGTGTTTGTGTTTTGAAAACAAGATCATAAATTTTTAGGCTTTGGGGTGTTTCTTTTACCTTATTGAATAATATTATTTGTTTTTTTGGTGGAATGTATTCAGAGCTACCGTGCATCTAAATCTTGTAGGTCTAATTATAACTCATAGAATTGGAAGATTGGATTAATTACATGTCTATGACATCAAATCCAACATCCTTAATTGAACTTGAACCAAAATTTCAAATCCATTTTGTGTGTCTCCATCACTTCAGTAATCAAGTAAATTTTGTAGGTTTGATTATTACTCCAAAGTGATGGAAGATTGGATTGTAGATTTCTTTATTACTCATAGTAATGGAAGATAGGACTTGAGATTTAAATATTATCCATATTGATGGAAGATTGGACTCCACAAATGTGACCTCGAGTTCAACATTTTGAACTTTGCCATGAACTAAAATTTCTAAGTCATTATGTCTGACTCCATTACTTCTATAAATATGCCAATATACTTTGTGAACTTTCAAGGTGAAAAACTCCTTTGAAAGTACTATAGTTGTTTATTTCCTTTTTGCATGAAGTAATTCTTCTATGTATGTTTAGATGTGTGGTCACAGTGATTTGTTGTTGAAAAATGAGGTTCCTAGTCTAATATAAAATACAAGCAATCTTTACATTATTAGACCTTCAGGCACTTAAAAAATTACCCATGTCAAACAAATTTCTTCCATTTTCMTRYGACCTAGGAGCATATTTGTACAAGTGTTCYATGATTYGTGACTAAAKTAGATTGTAACWTGTTTTGATAGTGTGTAAGATACTAATTTACCAAAAATATGATTTTRAATGAGGACACAACAAAATATWATTGTATTGYATTAATCTCAACAATTTTCATTTCTTGTTATATTTATCCTATTATGTTTTTTTTATTAGTAAGATAAATCACTATAAATATCATCATCCATCCATCAAAGAAGATGTTCATATACTAATCATAAGTACAAAAAATATTGCCATGTACAACATACATTGTAGTACATAGTAATATTTTGCACATAGCAATGGTGGACAYGACAATGGTGTACATAACACATACAACACATAACAGTTGTATTAGGTAAAATTACTTAGAGTATGCCCAACAAGGTTGTAAGCTATWGTTTTTTTTTGTTATTTTTTTCATTTTTTACAAAGTGCCAAAGTGGCAATATTAAATGTTATTGTGGTGTTCCAAATTACAATATTCATCCACATATTGAATGTATAGTATGGTTTTCATCCACAATTTGGCAATTTCATCCAAGAGTTTTAAAAATTCAAGGTTGTTTGGCTATTTCATCCAAGTTTTTTGACATTTTTTTTTGGCATTTTCTAGCCAAGTCTTTTTTTGGTGCAATCATTTAATCACCAAGACTTCCTCAAATCAAATCTCTACATGTAGTTGAATAACAAGCTCTTCACATTGGTTACAAATGGTATAAGATTTTTTTTCCAAAACATTGAATTCAACTCTTAAATACTTCCTAAAATCCCTTGTTCTCTTCTAAGAAAGAATTCTAAAAAGAAATCCAAATAATGCCTTGCTTGGCTACACTACACTATTAGAAAACTAGTCTCGGAGTATGAATGAGAGCATCATAGCTTGGTGCCCATATGGGGCTCTACTGCCAAGCTTTGGTGCTGTAGGACCAACTTTCTAGAAGTGCTAAGGATTAAGCATTAGTGAGTAATTCCAGTGACCAGTTTTGGTAACCAAGTTGGGTGGACTCCTGGCTGGAACAAGACATGGATATAGACCTTGGGATGTGAGCTGATTCTACCACCTTTCGAGTGGATTTCATAATAAGTGGTGACTCCAGATGTTTCTTGGTTTTCCGAAGGTAGCACTTGCAACCTAAGTCCGTGTGGTCTACTTAGTAGAACTATCCCGGAAGAGCCTTCATTCAAGATGGTCTAAATGCCAACGTGAAGAGTAACGTTGGTAGGGGCAACAAGTGAACAAATTGTCTCTTCATAAATTACCAGCAGTTTTCTATTTTCTGTTTTTAGGTTAGAAGCCCTACCCTCACAACCACAGTTCAAACTTGATTTCCATAATTAGCTTAAGTTGATAAAACGTTGCCAAATGATCTGGAAGTTCAAATTTTACACATTTTTTTGTGACTACGAAATGTTGTATAAATAGACCTTTTGCTAAATTTAACCACATTTTTGATCGCTGCTGGTGTTGGGATAAGTACTGACTTGCTTGCTGGTTACTGCAGACACTGGTTGGCACAATGACAGGCCTACGACCGCCCTGGGGTTGGGCTGCACTGATTTTCGAAGAGGCAGCAGAATGACAGGGGTACCGAGCTGTAGAGCTGGACAAGAAGACGTGCTCAAACGGCGATTTTCGTTTCAATTAAATGGAACCAGTAGTAATAGAACAGGATCCCCACATGTTGCTGGGAACCGAGTGTACAGGCTGTACCGCAACGAAATTGAGGCAGAGAGAATGGGAGCTGGGAGTTTCATGTGCAGGAGTCAGTCTGAGAATACAGACGTGGGAGATGCACAGGATTTGATGAGTAGCCACAAGAATAATGAGAATCAGAAGAAGAAGAAAGGGGAGGATATTGGACTCCTGAATAAAAAGGTTTTGCCTTCTGTTGAGGCTGGGAATGGGGCTGTGCATGTGAATGGAAGCTTGGTGGAGAAGGAGGAGGCTCTTGTGGAAGCTGCAAGCCGCACATGGTGGGGCAGGCTTCCTCGGCGTTACATAATCGTGGGACTGTGTTTTATTGCGTTCCTGCTTTGCAATATGGACAGGGTATAGTGTGCCTTCTTTCCTCTTCTCCGGACTCTAATCATTGTGCTTGTGGAAGAGTGTGTAGATTTCCATCTGGTTGGTAAGAGTTGTGCTGGAACTAATTAATCGTCAGTAACAATTTGGAGTTCATGTAGGTTTTGTGCAACAGAATCCTGGACTGGAATAGTTAGGAAATTTTTTTAGGATGGGGGAACGCCTTGGTACAGATCGCTGGGTAMAATKTGCACTGCACAATGCAAATTAAATCTGCGTGTACCGTCCACTTTGTTGTGTTCCTCTTGTCCTACGATTTTGCCGACAATTGTTAGTAGCAATTTAAAGTTGATGTAGGATTTGTGCAACAAATTCCTAGAATGTTGGTAACGATTTGCTATTCGTGTAGGTTTAGCTCAACAAATTGTTGCAATTRAACAATTGGTAGAGTAGCAATTTGGAGTGCATGGGAATTTTGTAAAAGGAATTTAAGGAAGTTGAAATTTGAAGCYAGAAAACTCATGCTTAAGTAGGCACCAAGGATAGCACTTGCTATTTGCGCTCACGCGACTAAGCTAGTAGAAATACCTCCAATAGACTCTTCTCCGTGCATTCTGGCCCAAAGCTCGTAAATAAAACTGCTCCTTTCTTTCTGAGCCTTGGAAGCTGAAAGATGTTAGAGAAGGTCTAAACAAGGAGAGTACTGATTATATGGCAATTGTGCAGGTGAATATGAGTATCGCCATCTTGCCCRTGTCAACGGACTTCAATTGGGGCCCTTCGACTGTGGGTTTGGTGCAGTCCTCTTTTTTCTGGGGCTACCTTCTTACGCAGGTATTTATTCATTTCCTCTTCCTTCTGTATTAACCCTTAAACTTCACAGGTTTTGAAAATACACCGAAAAGTCTACCTGAGAGGTTTGCTGTGATGCTTAAGGGTTATGTGTGGGTTTCAACTGTCATATAATCTACCTCTGTTAAGATGCACAAGCTGTCTGTGTGGTCTATTCAGTTGAACTCCCTCAAATAGACTGTCTATTCAGAATAATCATATTGTTGGCCCAAATACCATCGTGAATGAAGAGTTTTGTTGGGGGACTACCCATTCATRGTGGTCTTAGGACCAAATTTATTTTCTTCCTTCTGGGACACAACGATAGATGCATCCCAGGTTGGTCATTGGTTCTTGAGAGGGTGGTATCCGTATAGTACCTCACAAGCGCCCTCTTGTTTCCAACGCAAATTGTCACCACCTTGCTAGACCCTATTATCACGATTTTTTTTCTCTTTAACATGATTACCTATATCTATGACTTCCTGAAGGAATGTGCTTGTTAGAAAGACAGAACACTTGAGGTTCTATAGTACAATAGCTCTCGTCCCTTAGATTGTTGTGTTATTGATCCAAATATGGTCTTCACTATTTRGAGTGCTGAAGCATGTAAGGGTCTCTAAACAAACATCAAATTGTTAAAGCCCTGTACACTTTTTTCTACCTCATTTCACATTTATATGTATGTATATGTATATATATGTTGTTTCTAATTTGGTAATTAAAGCAAGAGGGTAGACAGTTTTCCCAGCTAACATATGATGATAATCATTGGACAAAAAATTTTAGATATGAATTTTGACATGATTATGATTTTGTTACAGGTAGTTCTACTAACTACGCCAAAAATTAGACTCTAGATTTGAGTTGCGTCTATTTGCATGTGCAGGGTTTTGATGCGTTCTCGCAATCAGGCTTGTACTCCAACCACCAAGATATTGGACCCCGATATTCGGTACAGATACTAACCTTCTCCACAGTTGCAGTTGACGCGATTGTCAAAGTTGACCAATAATTTYCTTTACTGATAGTCTTATATGCTAGTATCTACTGATTGGAATTCAAGAACGTGGTAAGGTAGGAACATCTGTAATCCAAAATGGTCACTTAAAAGTTTTAGTCACAGGGTGCATATTGATTAGGACGATGTAGATCACCCAAGCATTGTTTAAGTGTCGGTTGTAGCTCAGCTGCAATGAACTTTCCTAATGTTTGCTAAAATATATCCAAATAGCGCGTCCTTGTWTTGTTGGAATGCTCTTTCTTTTTCTGACAAAAATATTAATAGAAATTTGACCAGTCTAATAATGATATGAATTTTGCTCATTGCCRAAAATGGCGATTTTGGGGGTGTACCTACTTCAGCCAGGACTTGTGGCTGCTTGCACAGCCTCGTATATTTTCAGTATCGGTAGTCTGGATTCTCTGGAAACTGCCAGTGAAAGAAAATTAATTCTATGCTCTGCTGAATCGATCCATTCGTTGCTGGTGGAACTTTGTCTGACTGATTTTACTGGTGCATGGCAGGGAGTGTTGCTGGGTATGTCAAATACAGCAGGAGTTCTGGCCGGGGTTCTTGGTACGGCGGCAACTGGTTTTATTCTTCAGAATGGTAAGCTCTTCATTCATATCTTGCACTCCATTCCACTCTTTTCATGTCACCAATGTCTTCATATGTTTTACTGGCTCTAAGTTGGACCAAAGAGGAGAAGGCCTTGCATTGACAAAAGCTATATCTATGTGAAAAGTGAGCGGGTGCTACAGAGTGTCTCATAGCATATCTTTGTGTTAAATTTCTTATTTCCTAATTCTAAGTCGGCTTAACATACTAAAGTACTGATTGGTGAAGTATAGTTAATCACTGTAATGTCTCAAATATCTTCTGTGTTTCAAATTTGAACTAACACTTTTTATTCCATTTAATTAATGTACTTCAGGCGGTAGTTTTCTTATTAGAGACTTATTTTTTTACCTGGTGACATTAATGCTAAAACTACTCATGTTGTAGTCCCCSCCCTCATTAATTTTGTTGCTTCAAATTTTTGACAAATTTGACTAGTAACCCAATTTTGACAAAGAAAGTGTATGAGAATGCAGGATCATGGGACGACGTCTTCAAAGTTGCGGTGGCGCTTTACTTATTCGGCACGGTAGTCTGGAATGTATTTTCATCTGGGGAGAAAATATTTGATTAGTTGACAACATCAGAGGTCATGTCTCTTCACCATCATTACCCACCCAGAGGTTCATTGAATTCTAACGATGGCTGACTTCCTATTCAATCCAGCTTTCAAAATTGTCCATGGCCTCTGCAAGGACCCATGATTGAGCTTGTAAGTTACAACAGGATACTGTTGATTTGGTTTCTGGTTTTTGGAAAGACTTGGGCACTTAGGCTTTAACCATGTAGTCAAAAGTAGTAAAAATTGTTGTCCCTTAAAGCTACTTTTTGACCACATGTTGTATGAATTCCATAGACACAAGATGAAAATTCCATTTGTAAATGGATGATAAAAACACTATGTTGCCAAAAAATGATACTTGGTCTTCTAGGAATTAACCTATTTCGTTCATATTTTTTAACTCATTTGCAATTAGTTATGAATTTGGTGTGATCTAACCAAGGCTAGAATGTTTTTCTTTTATTTTCAAAGTTGGGACTAAAAGTTCATGACGCGTGTTCGAACTTAGTTAGTGTGCAAGAAAGTAGGAAGCAATGAGTGGAAATGTAATTTTTTGAGTGATATGAATTGGAAGAGTCTAGAAATTGGCAATAGGTGTGGCGCACTTTTTTCCTTTGAAAATTCATAGGAATTTCAATTCATGTGATAAAAATACCAAAGCTTTTGTAATCTCCATCATTTTTATCAATACACCTCTTAAAATATTTACCTTGCATTGCATTGCTCCAAATTCGTCCAAAATTCCTTATTCGGTCAATTATGGGTGGTTCTACCATATGCAAAAACTTGTTTGTTTAGAAAGAGCACCTACAATTAATAGTAGAATTATCTACAGTGAATGGTGGTATTAAGGAGACATGTATTAATTAATCAATATTTTCACACTATATAAATATCTACCTTTGTTGTACATCAATAGTTACTGAAGTGTTTGGAGGTTGTACATCATGTTTCAAACAACTGCAGATTTCATCAAAAAGTCCCTTTAACCCCTGTGGGATGTGTCTACCATGCCTGGGCTTCGGTTTCCAGTATTTCACATTTTCATGATGGTTCCCTTACGTATTGGGCAAAACATGAAATTATAAACACCTTGGCAAAGTCATGGAGCAAATTAGGAGATTAAAAAATAAAATAAAAGAATAAAGGGGTAAAAACTATACCTAGGCAAAGAACATATTCTACGTATTCTCAGTGAATACACCGATTTTTTTACTTAAGGTATAAAAATCTTAAAAAAAATTACAGAGTAAGCTATGCACATACCTCAATTCCATCTAATTTTCTGACCGTAGCAAACCAATTTTTCATGCCCAAAATCTAGATTGTACAAAGATCTTGTGATGTATCCACATCGTATTTTGTTGGCCAACATCCTAAAGGGGTTAACTGTTTGGTCCCTCTTAACCCCTAAAAGGCCAAAATGTTGTTTTAGAGATTTGGATAGCCTATTGCAAATGGAATTTTTATTTATTTTTCTTGGAAAATCCAAAAAACATGTGGCTTAGGAGTAGTTTAAGGCGCAATTAACAATTTTTATAACTTTTGACTACTTGGTTAAAAATTTATTGAATGATATGTAATTTTCAACATTTTGCGGGCCACTCGGGCAGTTGAGAAAACTTCTTGAAAATCACTTCTTCAAGAAATAAAAATTTGAAATTGGTTCCATGGATTTATATATAGGCAAAAAGCTTTGAATCATTCCATTTTGATTATTGAGATGAAAGTTATGAGGAGTTTAAATTTGTGGGCACATATTTGTTTTGTATTGTTCCAACTCATGGCATGAAAGATTTTGAATTTCGATGTTTATATGAATTGAAAAAATCATAAAATCACTTTTTTATTTTGGCAATGGCAATGGCACTATCCGCTAAAAAGATGCAGCCATCTCCATTGTGCTTTAAAATCTTTATTTTTTACCTTTTTAATTTGTTGACTTCATTAAAATTGAACCTCCCCTCCCGCTAGTTTGAATAGACGTGGCATGATCGATGCATATTTAGATTACCATACACTATGGTCCAGTGTCGTAGTAGACACAGCGTGTTTCTGATAATGGTTTGTGGCGTGTACAGAGTGTTGCATACGATTTGTCGAGCGCACCGAAAGAATTTCAGTTGTATGGCTGGCGAGAGATGCGACCAGCTGATCGAATTACGCAGCCTTCTCCAGTACATAAGTTTCTGGGACAGTTCATTTACAACACAGATGGCCCCAGTATCCAGACATTCCATCTCTCTGATGATGACGTGGGTGAAGAACTGGTAAACATGGTCCGACTGAATGTGTTATCCAACAACGGAAGTCCCATGCACACTTGCATCTACCGGATCCGTATTCATGGTGCAGACCCCCAAGCAACACTATGAACATGTAGAACACTTCCTTTTTCTCATGTGTGAAAGTTCACTGTTCAACTCTGCTGAGGTGCGAGGTGATGCAGATTTTTACCGTAGCATTCTCTGCTTCTGAGGTAGCATTTGCGAAAGCGTTATGGCAACACATCATTGACCTTCAGGTTGCAGAATCTGTAGAGTTGCTTTTGGATATTTTACCCTGTGTAGACTAACGCATTACCTTTCTGCTGAAGTTTGAGACCGCTACTGCCAATGCTGTACGATACGGTTACTCTGTTCATATGGAGCAAATGAAGACCCTTTAGGCATTGTTCAGTGTCCTGCAGAGGCCCAGTTGCAAAAGTCGCGAATCAAAATCGTCGAGGATTGTGTGGTGTCACCCTCACCTGCTGAACTTTGAAAGCATTATTGGGTGTCCATCATGGTATCATGATGTGCCTGTTTATGTAGACTGGTTATTGAATGGGCTAGTGTAGGGATTAGTTTCACACTTCGTTGCCCAATTGGAGATGACGCGGAAGAATTCATGCAATTTMCCAGGCAGCTAGTGAGGATATCATTTGATCGCAAGTCATGGATATTAGTTTTCTTTGTTCATAGACCCTGTATCTATATTTTGAATTGATGACTTTGCGGAATAACCTTTTGCCTACACGCTTGCCACAGTGTTTACCTCAGTTATTGTCAGTCTTGGTTCTTCTTATGATCCTTGGTACTGTAATGTGGGAGATTAACAGAGGAGACAATGTTCTGGTTTGACCATCGGAAGTCTTCAACTGGTACGTTGAACATGCCTTCAATTTTTTTCTATAGTGCCTCCCGAGACCAGACCAGTCAGGTAGGTAACCGAAAAGCGCCATTAAACTAAAAGCGCCATCTTCACAATCTGTACTCCTAATTCAGTTATGTACCTATGTGGAAGAAATGTTTTTAGAATCAAACCCTTCATAACTTTTGCATATTGTATCCAAATGTTGCATTCTTTGGCGCATTGGAACTTCCTTTCACTTGCCAATATGAAAATCTGAATATGAAAATCTGACCAGCCTTATCATAGTAACTATGGTCTTAGATTTTTTTAATATAAGGTTGAATATATATATATATATATATATATACTAAATGAGTCACGGAAAACACATTTTTTGGGAGATGTATTGAGCTGTGGAGCTTCGCTGCCCACGATTTTGAAGTGGGAGGTTGTGCATCAAAGTCGACAAGGAAGAGAGAAATGAGAGATCCGGCAGTGCAGTAGCTTGGGCTGTGGGTTGAGGAAGAAAATGTTTGGGTGAATACAATGCCAGTGAAGAGTGTCTTCAACCTGGCATCCTAATAAGTTAACTCAAAGGCAAAGACTTGCATGGTAAGGTAGAAGGTCCATGACCAACCATCTAAGCACTGGAACTGAATTTTAGSCWGGTGAAACTTCTCAAAATATTTTTCAGTGAATTTTCCTTCAAAGAGAAGAGGAGTTGGCATGTAACTCAAGTCGTTTCATATTTTTGGATCATTTTTGAATTAGTTATGAAATTTTGAAGTTGAACGAACATAGGGCTCCAAAACCGTCCACCCCTAAAATGTACACTGTTAGTACATCAGTAAAGGCTATGAAAAAATAGCATGTACAAACTGTGTACATTTATCGGGTGGGCGGTTTTAAATGCCCAAACTGTTCTCGAGCCTTGTACCTTAGCAATGTGCATATATTTAAGCATTACTTACTATGCACCGTACCTTCATTAGAAACATTTTGGGGTCTTAGGAAGGCCCTGTCCGGGCAGCAGCTAGCTGAGTTGAAGGACAAGAATGGTACACAAGGTGAAGTGGCACCAATGGTGCCACGACATAATCTCTCACGATTTTAGAGAGGTTTAACCAATGAGATGAAATCTAGATTTAGAGTAAAGATTTTACATATCAAAATTACACTACAGTTTGTGGTTTTATGATGGCATGCCTTCCACCTTTCTAGTACCCTTGCACGATAAAGAAACCTTTTAAAATTCGGTTGTACTAAATTATAATCCAAAAAAAATGTTTTTCATAATGATTGAGAGAGACTTGTTTGCAGGGGACTTCTGTTGACCAGGCGTCATTTGTTTAACCTTCCAAATTCAACACTCCACACAAATATTAAAGAGTGAGAAGTCTACAATGACGAATGAATAAAAAATAAAAAACAATTCACCTCCAGTGCAACAAATGATTGAAGCTAGTGAACATACATGCCACCTCAACTACCAACTATGCCTTTGAAGTATGCCAACAACAATTCATGATGTCTATTATAGTGTTGCAAATTGTCCCAGCCAAAACATTTAGTACAATGATGCTACCCGTTGGCCTCTTAGAGGGCCTTTTGGAGACTCCAAAATGTTTCTAATGAATAGTAACTAAGGTGGGAGGTCCATAAGTCGACCAGCTAAGGGCCGAAACTAAATTTTGGGGAGGAGAAACATCTTCAAATATTTTTCAGTAATATTTCCTTGAAAGACAAGTCGTTTGACTTGTAACACTGAGATTTCTAGAACCGCTTTGTTCATCAAAATTTTATTGTGTTTGTTTAATGAATTTGAAAGACTTGGGTTTTCTCATTATGCTTGGTATTTGCAGTATTTTTTGGTAGCATTTACAATGGAATTTATTTTGTTGATGATGAAATTGCAAACCCTCATTGGAAGTTGGTTTGGTGGGAGGATTCAAGTCAATGGACTAGTGATAATTTCATTATCTTTTGAAGACAAGGTTTTTTTGAAGTCTAAGAGCATGCTCATTGTTACATGTCCAACTTGGCACGCTCAAACTTCCATCTAACTTTGAAGGGCCCTCAATTTCCTTGTCCCTCACCGGTGCTCACCAAACACGGCTTATAAGCAGTAGAAAGACCACTCATCAAATTGAATAAAGAATAAAGAAACTCAATTTAGGAGGAATAGTCATTTCAAGGGCCATTCCTCAACATGCAAGGATTGAGTGTGAAGAGCATTTTGTGAAGGGCCCTTATTGCTTTTCATCCACATTTGAAGGATGTCAAACCTTGAGCGTGCTACGGTGAGAATGTTCTAATAGCCATGAGGCACACCATAGATGTTTACTTTTTAATATTTATCTTTTGTGTATGTCCTTTTGCTATTCTTAATAAACAAGAATGTTGGCATAGCCCGAATGTCCCAGTCTGCTGTCACATCCTTTATGGTAGAAGGACCCATAACCAATCAAATAAGCAATTATGGACAAAATCTAGGATAGTGGTAGGCAAAGCAAATATTTATCAGAGGTGCATTGATTGAAATGATGGAAATTGAAAAAAAATTGGTAATTTTATCTCTTGCAATGAAATTACTATGAATTTTGAWAGGCCAAAGTTGGGCTTGACCCATGATCAACATCTAGAGTCATCCAATTCCRATCATTCAAGAACTACTTTCCCGCTCATTGCTTCCTACTTTCTTGCTCACTTTTGTGTCATGAACTTATTGGTTCAAACCTTGAAAAAATAAAAAACACGCATTCCAAGTAGAAAATGGAAATCTATTCTAGCCTTGGTCGGAAATACAACACCCTATTGATTGGTGATGGGGCGCCGGTTAGTTATGGGTCCCTCTACCATACATGAGAAAATTCTTGCTCATATGAACAATAAGATTTTTTCATATTGGCACAATACATAATAGTGTTAAGTTCTCTTTAGAATAGGAGTCATAATCCTTGCATGACTAAGAAATTCGAATTGATTCTAATGTTTTTTAGCAACTTAAAAAAAGTTATGTTGGAAATTTCTTCGTCCAATATTATTTATTCATTAACCAATACATGAAATGTAGAGTTTGTTGATAATTCTAGTAATGCAATATTTGACCTTGTCTAATCATATTTTTCACAATGTTTTATGATCAATCAAATTGGTCATTTTAAAACGATGAATCTTTCATCTTTTTATGGATTAACATTTGCGCCTCCTTCAAGCTCATTCATGAGATATTCCTAAGTTYGATTCTATTTGTCTTTTTCCTACTAGCTACAAGCACAATAGTTTGGAAAAAGTGTAAAAATAGTCTACAATAAGACTCTATATAAGCAATCATGGAGTAAGTACTTATTCAATCTAATCAYGAACAAATTAATGATGGTATGGTTGTTGATGTACCGATACTTCGTCGACATCAACCTTGAGAAATATMAGGTTATTTTCATACTTTTTGCTCAACTCAATAAATACTGGACYCATCATTCGGCATGGTCCACACCAACTTGCATTGAAGTCAACAACAACCTATTTCAACATGGATAAGCCATAAAATAAAGTCAATCTTCTTGTGGAAAGATTCAATATCCATTTGTAATATGGAAGGCTTCATATGATAATGTTTCTTATAGAGAAATCTCCTTTGAGATTGTAAAATATTTTAAATTATATTGTTTAAATTCGTATGAAATAATCAAAATTTTCTAAGGGCATGAAATTCAAATTGTGCTAATTATAAGGAATTTGTGTATGATCATTGTGGTCAGTGATGGACCTTCTCGAATCATGTAAAAAGATTTTCCAGATTAGGTTATCCAAGCATTTAGGAACTTTATTTGTTAAAAATCTTATTGTAGTATGAAATTTGAAATTAATAAGTGTGAGTAAAAACTCATGTAACATTACAATTTTTTTACTGGATTTTGCTTCATCAATTTTTGTTTGCCATTGGTTCTTATCAAGTATTATTGTACAACTTCCATGTTCTCCAGCCATTTTAGGGTCTGCAACACCCAATAATTCAACTATAAAATAAAACATAAAATTCACATCACATATCCTATTTGTATTATTTTTTCCCCTTCCAATAACTCAAGCTCCAAAAGTTACTTTACTTATGAATGAGTAGAAAGGCTTGAGTACATCACMGCACCTTTATTTATACTCTCTTCCAACCATTGGGCAAAGTCTTGCAACATCTGCTTGACCAAACCCTAATATTTTATAAGACAATTTTTTGAAAACATTTACATTGAACTTTGCCTTTCATTCTATTCACACCAAATTACCCCAAGCTAACTCAAAAACTTCAAGCTAACTAAAGTATTGCTAGTTCTCAATCTATTTCTATTCAACAAGTTGTTTCGAACGAAATGGTCTTTCAAACAAATATTAGAATGCTACATAAACAAATTGGAAATGCCAATGACATACAAACCAAATTTAATTGCAAAATATCATACAAAGATGATAAAGTATCGCATTCAAGAACCAAAAATTTATCATTACTATTCCATCAAACGTGAATATACAATTGACAACATACAAACTTGCATTTAATACAAAAGAGACCAATCGTTTTATGGGTGAAAATGTGATTAATAAAATTCTAATTTTAGAAAAAAAAGTGTAAAATGATCAATCATGTTTGAACATAATGGTGATTCATTGATTCCTAAACTCAATGACAATGGCTCAAAATTTTGCCAGGGCTATAATTAGGGTTCATGATCTTACAAGAAGATCCACAGACGAAACATAGTTGTTAAAGTTTAAAAGAATTTCTTTCTCTTTTCATTGTGATCAATGTCAAAAACATTCAAAGTTGAGGGGAAATACCACTGGTACCTCTAGTGGATTGTCGTCTTTAGTGTGAAATACCAAGGTATGTTAATCTAATTTTCTTATGCATGATAATTACTTTCTATCAAAAAATAAATTTAATTAACTTTCAAATTTTTTTATGAAAGCTCAAAAAACAACATCACATACATTAAAAAAAAATTCAATTTAAAAAAACATATTCACCTTGAATCCCTCGAGTATAAAAACATTTATGTGGAAAAAAGTATTATAAAGGATTGCTCACCTTCAATCTTCACAGTTGAGGATGAAGAGGATTCTCCAGGTTGACCAGGCACGGGTTCAGGTGACGGAGCAGCTTTAGGGGTTGCTCCCGGTACGGCAATAGGTTCGGTGGGCGTGGCCACAGGAGCCACAACAGGGTTGGATTTGGTAGCCGTAGTGCAAGATTTTTGAATATAGTGTAGAAAATTATTAGTGTGGAGGAAAAATTTGAAGAAGAAGAATGGGTTTAGTTTATTTGCGTGATGCAATAAATGCATAGTGACATTGAAGAAGAGTGAAGAAAGGTCACTTGTTGTAGGTGAACCATTGAAATGAAGACAAAGACATGAATAGTTTTTGGTGATGTATTTTTTGGAGGATTTAAAATTGACTATTTATGACCTCTATCATCTCAAATTTTGTATGAAGAGTTTTTTGTATCATAAAAATGTTATGGATGAGGCAATTTCTTATGTAATGTATATTTACAATATATTCTACTACCAAAATGTTCTTTTTTCCATTTTGATAGAAAACTTATTTGTACAAACTTTTTCATAGCAACAAAGTTGTATATTAATTTTATGGTAATAATCTATCATATGGAGCATGATGTTTTCAAACTAGATAATCTTTGACATGCACAAAATATATACAATGACTTTCACTACTTTACATTCAAAATGATGAAGAAATTTTACTCACAGTGGCGTTGCTTGCGACGGGAAGAGCTGCCTGGGTCATGCTCTGTTGCAATTCGAGTCGATACTGAGCGTTCCTGAACATGTATCCGGTCATCATCACGCTGTACATAAGCTGCGCCAGGTTTTCAGCTATCTGCGAAATTCAAAACCTCTGCTTCTTAGTACCATACCAACTTCGCAAACATGTAAATACAAGACAGTGAAGAATCGTGACATTAGCTGATTCCCAACAGGCGRATATATTTACATCCAACAGGTTTTTTGCAAATTGTAGAACAACACTTGACAACCAGTACTACTTGCAGCCTGCTTTAGAAACTTTTTTTCCAGGAAAATTCCAGGGTTTAAATAAATTGTCTAACTATTTGTGCGATTCTGCTGCTGAAAAGTATGATTATAACCCTCATCAAGTATGAAACACAAGTAGGTCAGTTTATACTACATGAATGCACAAATAGGCAAGGATGGCCATGGAGCGAGCTTAACTGTAGAAACATGGATGTCAAAAAATTGTGGTGGGAGAGTGCCCAGCATATTAGTCACCGTTTGTCGCATGGCTTGTACTACCTGCCAGTAAATTATAGAAAGGTTAACTTCGACTGTTTACTCTGAAAGCACAATAACAAGATAATAAACAGGAACGTGGGAATCCATAAGAAATTGTTAGTAAAGTGAAGTGAAATCGGCACTTGCAAAAAAGACTCTCACCAATGAGAATCATCACCAATCTTAGCTGCAGGTTTAGATTTCGATTGCAAACAGAAATAACCTCCTTTAGACAACAGAAATGGACATTCTAAAATTTCTCGTTTGAAAATTCACAAAAACTACATTCTTGGTACAAAATGTAAAGTCTTTTTTTCGAAGTTTTCCTGGACAAGACAATTGACATACTAAACATTCTTCCCCTCCATATACGCTGAAAGTGCCACAAATGGGTTTTTCCACCTCACACTGAACCTAAAAATTCCCAGAATTTAAAAACCCTAACAATACCACGAGCACAAGAAAAACCCCAAACCCCCACAAACCAACCTGCGTGGGAGCTTTCTGAACGAAGCGCTCCATATATTCAGGCTGCACGTTCTTGACGTACTCTTGCAGCATATCTCTCCGGCTTTTGTACTGCAATTCTCAACCAAATCCCACAATTACCAAAAATGAAGGTTCCACATCAACCCTAACCTCAAAATTCATCACAAATTCCAACACCTCACAAAATTTCCACAAACCCCACAATTACCAAAACAAAGGCACCATATGAACCTAACCTCAAATTCATCACAAATTCCACACCAAATTCCCACCATTCACTCCAAAACCCCCCTCCCAAATCTACCACACCAACAATTCAATCCCCTCTGCCACCAATTCCCTCACCAATTCKCCCAACACTTTGAAAACCCAAAACCCCAATTGAACCCCAATCGATGMCGCGAATACTCACACCCGAATCCACGGCCGCGGCTGCACTCTCCAGTGACGAAATCTGCTTCTTCTTTGCGTCCTCGTCGTCGTTCTTGTTCTCGTCCTCGTCAGCACTCTCATCGTCACTGCCTTCGACCACGGCGCATAGAACCCTGGCTCGTCTCTTGTTAACAACAGGCAACCTCAGTGAGCCGCAAGATGATACTAAACTACCTCGTCGGTTGAAAAAGCTGCTAGAGCGAAAGGAGAAGATTGAAGGGCGGTGCGGCGATGACAGGGATGAGGGGAGAACGCGGTGCAAGCCATGCGCCTGCACGGCCATGGCTTGCGAGAGCGCCATCGCCATCGCCGTCGCCGCTAAACTCGTCCTCGGACAAACACACAAACAAACAAACACGAGGAAGAGGAAGTTGGGTCACAAACAAATACACAAACAAACTCTAGTAGAACTTGGTAGATATTGTTGGTCACGGACAAATAGACAAACAAACATGCATCCCATTAGAAACAAAACTACAAAAGGTTTGATGTAAGTGACTAGTTTGTTGGAGGAACTTTACACCTCAAAACAAGCACACTAATAACAAGAAAAAAATGAGACTATGTAATAGTGGCCCACATTTAGGTGCATCAAAAATACAACACCACTTCGGTAGGAGCACCCAATGACGTCACTGAGTGTATCTAATGGCATCAGTTTCTACAAATGGTAGTCATTTCAGAACTTAAATGTAGGCAAACCATAGATAGTTGATTTTATTTGACCTAAATGATAAACTATCTATAGTCTTCCTACATTTATGTTTTAGAATTTGATGCCATTAGGTACAATGACATCATTGGGTGTTCCTACTTTCATAGAATTTCATCAATGCTTTACATAGAATTTGACACCATTAGGTACAATGACATCATTGGGTGCTTCTACTTTATGTAGTATTGCTTTTGGGTTCATTCTGTGTTGGTTCAGTTTGGATGTATTGATCGTAGATAGCAAGTGATGCTTTTACACAAACAAGACAAGAACAAACAAGAGGAGATGAAATGTAGTAAGCTAGGAGATGAATAAATCGTCTTTTTTAAGCCTATCTACTTCATCTATGACTGAACTAGATATTTTAAGAAACATGTCACTTATTCCTAGATTGTGGACACACTGAACTTAAATAGTTCACCGACTTCTTCTTTTATAAGAGAGAAATTTGTGGATATTGGAAATTTTAAGGAGGTTTCTGTGGAGGGGTAAGGAAGAGAGGATTTTGTAGCAGTTGAATTTTTTTTTTTTGTGGATTTCTTTTAGAGGGTGGGTGGGTGTGAGTGAGTGAAGGTTTTGGTGGGGTGTTCATTTTTGTGGGGAGGTTCAGTGACCCATCAAGTGTCTCCTTGGCAGACGATCTCCCCTCCACGTGGCAGACTTTGTTTGGATAAAGGGAAGAAGAGTTCCGTTTGCTGTTGGTCAGTCGGTCGGTCTGCGGGAGTGTCACCGCTTCAATGATGGATGATTGTAACTGAGCCTGTTTGTGACGGCCAGGGTGAACTGACCCCCTCATTACCCCTGTCACAAGGTAAGTGTAAAAAAAGCCCCGTGAATAATAAATCAAAATTTGTAAATTTTGTAATTTTCTATATGCTTAATAATAGAGAATTTGTTTTCTGACCATACACAATATTTTGCTGAAAAAATTATATCTCATATATTATAGCATTTATTTTTTAATATAGATTTTATCAACCCTAGTCAGTAGGTATTGTGTTCAAAGAGAAGGATCTGAGCAGATATACTAGGAAAAATATTCATCAAGAGAAAAAATTATAGCATATTGAAATCAATTAATGTAGATAACACGAAATGTTATTATTAGTGTGTGACTTGAAGTTACCAAAGTCACACTATTTGTAAAACAATTAAATTAGTAGAAGTTGAATTTTTGGTTGTTTCATTGAGTGCAATGTAGAGGGTATTTGGAAGAATGATTTAATCCGCAATTGCATCGCCAAAAACTTTGCCACAAATAAAATTTGAGGCTTTCAAATCTAATAAATTGGACAAGGTAAAATGAAATAGGGGTACCTGATTGCAACCCCCAAAATGGTAGCACAAAGATTTTACAATGAAAATGAATAAGGATTTTTGGGTGTCTCACAATTAGATTGACAAACTCAATGTGTTCATTTTAGGTATAATTATTCACCACACCTAATTGTAACCATGTTGCTCTGTACAAATTTTGATCTAAAACGTATACATCCTAGATATAAGATGTTAGTGCCAATTTTGAATATATTGAATAATTGTAATTTAAAAATGCTATTCTATTCACACATTGTCTAAAAATCACATGCCAAAAACTTTGGGGGGTGGGGGTCACTTAGAGTGTATATAAAAAACCATGTGCGAACAAAACTTTGGACCCCCTATATACTTTTTGGATTTTACATAAAATTAAATAAATAAAAATATGAGCAAATTTTCCTACTTTGAAAGTTTACGTTTTGAATTATTGAAATTTTTGTTTGTTTATAACAATTAGTTATAAAAAAATTTAAGTAAAAAGATACACTATAGAATAGAAAAATAACTTTGAGACCCCTATATTATATAAGAAAGATTTGTCAAAAAAATGAACAAAATATTCCTAAAAATAATTCTCTATTGAAAGCTCATTTTGAATTGAATTTTGATGCAATGGTCATCTAAATGTGTTCCCTAAAAATATTTGAGTTGAAAAACATGCCATTTTAGTTCATTTTCAACCTCTTCTAGAAATCATTTCATATATTATTTGAGTTGGAAATTTTTGCAATAGAAACCTATAGTCATTATTAAACAATGCTCAAAATTTTAGTTTGAAATTATAGTTTATTAGAAACCACTTATTTGCATGTAGTTTGTTGTAGTAGAACTAAGTGAATCCCCCCAAGGCCAAAAGAATGTCTAAATTTTTAAGAAGTTTTGAAAGATTCAAAAATATCTAAGATAGTTTAAACTCTTGAGGATTTTTAGTTAGTAGTCCAAATTAGGGGGGTTTATTTAATTTTGGAAAAATAGTGCTAGATTGCATCAAGAAAAAAATGATTTGGCTAAAAATAATAACAAATTGTGAAGTTTTTGCTATAAAACCTCAAACTAAAAACAAATTTGGATGGAATTGCCATATTATAGTAGATGAAAATAGAATTATGGACATGTGATATGTGCTAATGTGATATTTTCTATCCAATATGTCGTTGAATGTTGAAATTGGAGCATCACTATAACATTCTATATTGTCACTTTGGCACTTCATAAAAATGAAAAATAAACCTTGTCCAAATTTCTAGAAAATGAATGCAAAAATTTACTACCCAAGGTAGGAGATATGGAAAGTGCTCAAGCTCTAAAATTGCCCACCTCTTCAATTGTACACTATTTGCACATGTTGCTTTTTTGTTGTACCACCAATGTACAAATAGTGTACAAGTAATTTGAGGAATCGGACAAATTTAGAGACATGTGCCATTTTGACTTCAAAATTTTATAACTAATTTAAAAAAACTCCAAAAAAATGAAACAACTTGGTAAGATGCCTATTACATCTGTTTTTCAAAGAAAATTTAATGAAAAATATTTCAAAAAGTTTCACCTCCCCAAATTCAAGTTCCAACACTTATATGGACACTTTATGAACCTCCTACCTTAGTGCAAATTGGAATAATAATTTAATGATGATTTTTGAACAAAAATTACAAACTATGATTCATAGGTCATATTTATGCGTCAAATTTACCATTGTACCAATCACATTTATGATCCATAATTTTGAAATTGGCAATTAGAAGGTCCTTCAAAAATTGATTGATAAACAAGATTTTTTTCTATATAAGTCTAGGATGTTAAATTATAGTTACAAGATTATCTTAAGATTTTCTTATTTTTTAAGTCAATTTGAATCAAGGGTCATTGCAAGAAAGGCCTGTCCTATTCTTCGTCACAAATAGTGTCGTTGTCTTGTAATCTTCAATAACTTTTGAAGCATAAATCCCCTAAACTTGAAATTTTTATTGGAGATGCCTAGCTTGATGATAATCATATATTTTATTTTTCAAAAAAATTTAAAAATAAATTTATATTTAAAAATCATTTTTGCTAATAATGAAAGAAACGAACAATGAGAACAATGTTCTGTGCACTGCAACAACAATAAAGACCATTCAATGAACGTCACAAGGGGTTATATCAAATCACCCAAATCATATTAAACAGCTGACTGTTCAAAAAGTACAATTGCTTTCCAAGTAAGTAAAAATTATTGAGCTATCAAGCCTACCATTGAAACTTCTACCCCAGCCTACGAATTTACAAAAGGGCAAGTTGCTCCCTGCTGCCAGGCTAGAAGAGGGGGGGGGGGGGGACTTCAGCCTTGCAATGGAAAATCCCGATCTTGCTAGCTGCTGCAAAAAGCCAAACTTTTGAGAAAGATTAGAGGATGGATGGATGGACGGACGGACGGACAACTTCCCAAGGATATATCGATTCCAGCCACCAACTAATCTAACAGGTTGAATGTATATATACTGTATCAATTGTACTAGTACTGCAAAGTAACGGAGTGGTTTTTTTGTTCTAACGATCCCCGATCATTCTAGCTAGTACTACTACTACTACTACCTCAGCCAAAACTTTGCCTTGAAGCAGCAGCAAGTCTATGAGATCATGGCAACTTACTTCCAAAAGTTCCATTGCATGGGAGGCCGGAGCTCATACAGTATTTTGCACGGTCGTTTCTTTGCCGTGACGGTAGTTAATGAAGTTATTCTGGAAGGGGATGGCCTCATGCAATAGAGACTTCCAAGGGGATGGATTTTCATTCTATATCTTAGTATTCCTTACATCTGAATCGGAAGGTCGACCTGATTAAAACAATTAAAAGAGGAGGAGAACGGTTTCAGGGGGGGGGACCCGCGTCAGTTCCTTGTTCCGCGTCCTTTCAGCACATAATTTCGCAAGCCAGGGATATGAACATTGTAGAGGTAGTCCGCCCAGTCAAGTTGTCGGACATTGAAAGCAAAACTTTCGAGTTCTTCCGCAGACAGCTCCTTCGATAGAGATTCAGTATTCTCTATTCCGAACCTGAATCAAGGCACCAGCTACACACGTCAACAGCGGATGCACAGGAAACCTACACTTTCTGGTAACAGTGGAAAAGCAAAATGATTACTGACTTGCTTAAGGTATGTTCACACTAAGGTGCATTTATTTGACGGCCAAAATTCATGATGGCATGTTTCACATGGTGGTGGGCAATGAACTATGAATTTGTACCACGTACTGCTGTACCACATATCTCAAGCTAAACCGTCAGGCAGATTGATTATCAACGATATTGAAATTCATTTCCAAGAATTTCATGAAATTCATCCACGTCAATTCTACAGAGATGCACATGATAAACTAAAGAAAAAAWGKTGGCAGCATAATCAAACTCTGAGAGTACTCACCTGCCAGCATAGAACGTGTAAGGCTTGTAAATATATGCTAAATATTTAAATTGCTCGAGTGTTTTTTGAATAATGAGTTCCCGCCTTGAAGAGCCCTTTCCCTTCTTCATCCATGGAAAAATCTTTGACAGCTGCAAGATAGCAAACATCTCTGGGTCTATTAACTGCGAAGTCACTTGACAGCAACAATTTGCTAAGAGACATCCAACACATCCAATGCGTTGTTACATTTGGAGAATGCCAAGCCGTCTGAGGCAGAGAACAGGATTCTGTCGAATCACTCTATTGCTGATGACTAATGAGGCAAAGATTTCTTTCAGTTTCAAAGTTTCAAGATCATAATCAAAAATYTACCCAGCTGAAAAAGAATTAAAGATATAATAATGACGCACCTGTAGAGGTAATTGGTACACGAACCACAAATAGAGGTTAAACGCGTCCATGCTCTGCACAAAACGCATTCGCTTCACTTTGATCGGTTTGCCAGTTCTGTCCACCATGGGATCCTTCGTGAAAAGCTCCAAAGCTACATCAGCCAATATGTTGAAAGTCATGGGATTCACGACCGATGATGCCACTTGATACACTTTCAGCCCTGGTCGTTTCGCATGTTTTGCCATGGCTGCCAAAAGTGCATTCACAACCAAATCGGCTGGGATCTGTTCAAACATGACATTAATAGCTCATTTAAACTGATGGAGCAAATCACATAGGCATTAATCAAAGGATACTCAATTCACAGTGACACTGTGGAAGAAAGATAAACTAAGCAAGGCATAATCAAATCATTCTTGCGCAATCAACAAAATTTTAACCAAGCACTGCTCTAATGACGTTGTAATTCTTGCAGCAGAGAGTGTCCATAATCTTTTACAATAGCATGTGGATTACGAATTCAGGTACTAACCACGTCGAGTACCCCTTCAGGATTTGCAAGAAATCCAGTCATTTGTCCTTTCCCGTAAGCCAGCACAATTGGGTCCATCATTCTGCAGACAGGTGACAATCTCTTGAATTAACTGTTGAAGATTGTAGAAGCGCCTGAATCTTTTCAATCAGGGATAATCTTTCCACATTCCCTAATTCTAATAAAAATTTAAGCATCAGTTGAATATAAAAGATGTGCAAGGTGTACAAAATTTGTGATTCCCCAAGGAAAACTCAGGTCATGACGACATACCGAATTCCTTCCATCCAGCCCGGGAAGGGCTCRGCGAGGGTACTCTCCACCACACTAGGTCGCAAAACAACCACTGGCAGGTCCCCTCGTAAAGATTCAATCAACATTTCACCCATGGCCTTCGAGAAGACATAGGTATCTTGCCAACCAAAAAGTTTAGCCCTGCGTGAGAGGATAATGAAAACAAAGATTTCAGTATACGTTCATAATGGAAAATTTCAGGTGACCATTTCGTATCCAATAGGCTTAGTGTCGAACTTCTGGAAGTTCATGTATGAGGACCAAAAACTAACCTAGTCATGCCTAACTCTTTCATTTTCTTGTCCACAGCTTGCTGTTGCTCTTCAGCTGAGGAGTTGGCTTGACTCATATCAGCAACCGCTTCCTCCATGGTTTTCGAACAGAGCGCAAGCTCGGATGCAACATTAAGCTCGGGAATTCTATCTTCGGACATTTCCCTTGCGATGCTATCCCCCATCTTGAAAGGCTTCTCAGGAGTGCTTCCCTTTCTTTGGCCGTTAACGAATGCTGCAAATGACGAGCAGAGTGTCAGAGTAATTTATTTATACTCCAGGATAAACTTTCAATGGACCTTAACGAAATGCTTGCTGAGATACTTGAATAGAAATCAATTGAATTATTTTTTTTTTGGAACAGCTGATACCGTTGCCCTTTGTGACGGAATCTCTGGGTTGACATGTCAGATATATATTGGTTTGTAACTACGTTAATTATTAATTAGACTCATCCTACATCCATAATTCTCATYGTACAGAAGGTAAAMTATTCGCAAGAAGTTYTCTTACCAGTGGAGACATGAAGGAAGAGCTGGAGGTTGGGGCAGCCATGTGCAAAATCAAGTATTCTACGTGGACCCTGTGTATTGATGTTCATTGCGACATCGTACCTGCAGATGCAAGCAAGAATAAAATTTACGATAATAACCAAGGTGGATGACGCAATTCAATTATTACTATTCAAGTATGGAGATCAAATAGATGCCATGGACCAAAGGGGGCGGGGGGTTCACCATGAATTTCAATATTAAAAGCGTCTTTAAAGCGTGAGTGCTGGAAATATCATCTCGATTCTCAGAAAAACTTTAGACTCACGCAGCTATCTTTAGAAAAAACTTTCACAATGTCCAAGAGACCTAAATTAAAAGTAAAAGTATATACCTCTCATCGAAGGTTGTTGTCGCAGCCGAATTCACGATAACATCTACATTTTTTGAGAGGTCCCTTGCTATATCACTTGAGATTCCAAGATCGTCAGAGGAGATGGTGCCACTGACTGCGGTGAGTTTTTTGTTCATAAACGTCTCATAATCATCTCCATGAGTAGCCTTCAGCACCTTGAACAACGGTGACTTGATAACCTACAAGTCGACCCCAATGAATTGGTAAAATACTTCCGACAATAGACCCTGACCAGTTCCACATTAGAAGACGAATCGGGGTTCCGATGCGGTTAACGATATAATTACGGTAACTAACGAAATACACTATCACCGAAGTTTACGAGATTTCACCAGTTCGTAACTAAGAGAAGAGTACTTACATTGTTTTTAAGCCTATCCTCGGCTGTCACGTTCTTCTGAGGTTGGATGAGTAAATACAGCTGCCCAACGTCGGGTTGGACTCTTAAAATCTTCTCCACCATGACTGTAAACAATGAACATTTGAGAGAATTGGGACGATTAGGTTAAGTGGTGTCTTGAGTAATCTTCAGGTATAATAGTGATGAGATATGATTAGTTGAGAAGATCTACATTAGTTGAGATGATCTACAGGTTACTAATCAAAATGAAAGCGTAATAGTCTGCACTCGTTGAGGACGAAAAGAGGACGAAAAGAGTGAATCGGTGAGGTCATTAGTACCCTTTGCGAGGAATCCGGTTGCTCCTGTGACAAGAAGATTTTTCCCTTTCAGAAATTTCAAGATACCAAGCCCGCTATCAGTGACGGGACCGCTGGAATTTTGTCTTGCCCTGTCCTGACCAATTACATCGGGAACAGCAGTTGTGCTTGGCAATTTCAGTGATGTTATGGTCGTGGTAGCAAACGCTAAAGGATCCTCTAATTTATGCATCAGCTCCATCAAAGCTTCAACCTCGGTCTGTTTCGTAGGGACATTCAAGGGCGCCTGAACGAGCCTCTCCAATTCGTCCGCAGTAGGAGCCTTGGAATATCCGTTGACAGCTCCGTTCACAGACACCCCGTTCAGAGGACGTGCGTTACTGTACATTGGAGAGTGCAAAACGTACCTCCAGAGCTTGATTGGTTTTAGAACCTGCTCCATTTTAGGACCTGGATAGAAGTGCAACTATACATCCTCGGAATTTGGTATGAAAAGGGGAGATCTTCTACAGTACTTTGACTTCCACCGAGTGCTTTTGGATTTTTTTGTTTAACCAATGATTTCTGTGGTATCAAAATGGATGATTTTCACGGTCACAAGTCTGTCCTTGAAAGCTTAATAGGAAGATTTTGTAACCCAATCACAAGGACCCCTAACCTGTAAAGACTTAGAGACATAGACAGGTCAGTGAGTTTCAACAAACCTAGTACGATAATTTTCTTATTGCATTCATGGACTTGCCTTCTGTGTTGACCAGTGCTTTAATATTTAAGAAGAACCGTTGCATTCTTTGGTATATGGTGGAATTATCATTTGCAATTGGAAAAAATTGGAAAAAAAACTTGTGAAAACATCTACAAGTTTTCTATTTAGATTAAAAATCAGAAAAAAAAATCTGGCTTAGCACATGAATAAAAGGTTTTATGTGAAAATTAAAGAAAAATAGTTGGTAAGACTCAAAAATATCCCAAACGTTGATTAAAACTTACATTATTTATGAAGGTGACAATTGGGATAGCCACACCTTCTTCACTCCACAAAAATTCTCTGAAGATTGAGAGAAACAAGGAGCCAATCATTAGCCTAGATTTGTGAAGAAGGTGCAAGACCCAAATCTTGTGAGCGGAGAATGAAAATAGATAATGGACTTGCATGCAACGAAAGTTGTGCTAAAGTCACCTTAGCGTAACAAAAGGAACCAATGGAGGAGCAATGCGGAGGCAAAAAGCAAGGAACCTAGGGTGGCGGAATATTCTTCTTGTGTGAAGAGTTCTCCATGTCCATTGTTCACCTACTGAGGAGAATAATGTCCCTACAAGAAGAATATTCAACTTTGTAGAGCCAACCAAAAGCCAATTCAAAATTGACATGTCCCCATTCATGGAAGAATTTGTGAGAAGCAAAGGTGTGACTACCTCTAATGTGTAAAAGCACCTAACTAGATAGCATAACAATTTTGGAAGTAAAGCAGGAGTTCCATATGTGTTAGGGTTCTAAAAGCATCTTTTAACACATAGGTACACTTTGCATTCCAATTACACCACCAATGTACAAATAGTGTACATTTCAAGAGGTGGACTCTTTTAGTGACCACTATATTTGTAATTGTAAAAATTCATAACTAATTCCACAAAGCTCCAAACAAATATGAAACAAATTGGTTTAGATGCCAATTCCATTTGTCTTTTAAGAAAAATTTATTGAAAAATATTTCAAAAAGTATAATCTCCATGAATTGATATTTAGGTTTTAAATGGGCTCTATAAGGACCTCCTACCCTAATGATTTGTGTCTTTCTCTAGTGCCATGAGTTTGTTGAATACTTTCAGTTCACATCTTAATTACATGCAAGACATGAGCTAATTCTAGACTATTTGGGAAGACTATTCATTAGTAAAAAGGGTGGTGTGTAGGCACCAAGGAATAATGCTAGAGCATGGTGCGAGGGCCCATGTTGGCACTAGCATGGTGTCATTGTGGCCTTTGGGCACCATGCTTTACATTATTCCTTGGTGCCCTAAGGCCACCATTCTACTTGTGTATCCTAAAAATGGGATCTTTGGAATACTACTCAAGAATTCTATGAAACTTCTATTTCATGGCACTAGAGAAAGTATTTTTATTCCTTGTTAGTTCATTTTGTTGGGTTGAGTTGGTAGTTGAAAGCAAAATCAAGGTTCTTTTAGTATGTATTTTTGGAGTCTACAAGAATAATCTTTAACTTTCTTCAACCTCTAATCGAACATATATTGATAACCAGGTATAGGCTTCATGTTTAGAAGGCTTTATATTTTAGGTAAAGATCTTTGGGGTTTATTTAGGAATAGGTTAATTTCAAGCAAAGAATGAAAAAAAGATGGTATTTACAACTTAATACGAGTAAAGTTAAACATTTAAAAAATGGGCAACAAGTTATAATGTACTTTAAGAAGTGCTAAGACCAAATGAATTACTTTTCTACTTTGGAGTTAAATTATAGCCTAGGCTCATTGTAAAACCCTATAGACCAATTCAATCATTTTTGGGTGGTTGACCAACTTCAAGTAGCATTTATGTCTTGAAAAAAAATTTACAAATTTAATTATTAAGTGCAACTAAATCAAGTTTGCATTCTATTTAAATATTCAAAATAAAGATAGATATAGTCAAAAGAATCTATAAGGAAAATAGCACAAAATGATCAAAAAATTTCTAATGTTGTAAAGTTTAGGATTTAAAGAAACTTAAATATTGATGTTCACATTGTTAAATTGAATGCCTTCTTTTTACAAATCATTTGAAATTGCAATTTTGACCAGCCATTTCAAATTTAAATGTTTAAATATAAATATTGCATTTTTGGTGAATTTTTGAAGTTAAAACTTTAAGATTCATTTGAAGCAAATGTGTGAATACTTTGAAAATTTGACAATACAAATACTTTCTATTTTTGATGCTTAGGATTATTTCTTTTAATACAAACTTCAAAGAGGTTACGATACTTTTATTTTATAACATATTTGAGTTTTGTTCAAAACCTTTGGATCTTTAGGGAGTAAATAAGGGTATGGTATATTAAACACATTTTAATCACCATTGCAATATTCACCATTTGTAAAAATGCCTTTTGTACTTGAAAAATATAGAATTAATAAAAACAATATAAAAATTAGAAAGACAATAAAATTGAATCATATAATTGAACACAAAACCTACCTCGGTATTTAGAAAAGGATATTCTCTATTCTTAATTACTATCTTAGAATAAATCTCCATACTTTCATAATTTTAAATCAAACGTTGTTGCAAGTTTAATTCTTTTAAGATTCGTTCTATAGCTACACGGGTGAATATCATTTCTAGACTCAATTTATCATTTCTAGACTCAAACTATACTATGTTTAATAATAAAATATGATTATGTTATTTTTTGTCAAAAGTTATCAAAAAGTGCAAGAAAATTGAAAATATYGGTCTAAGCAATACGGAGCAATAAACTTCAATTTTTTAAGAAAACAACCCAATTGCTTTTGATTTCTTCYTACGACACAAAAAA